>CM042149.1:61148650-61163650 GCA_023376005.1 Doryteuthis pealeii | reverse complement strand
GGTGTCAGTGGATGATTATAATGCATGCTCCTCCCAAACTGGAAGGGAAATTAACTGACGTTCACCGTATTCGCTTAAGCAAGGATCTTTGTTATTTATTGATATGAGCTCTCTAAGTAAGCGTAACACATATTCCTATGTAGGTATTTATCAGTTAAAGTTCTGCTTCTTACTGGTGGGTGCTCGTTAATAGTGTGTTCAATTCTCACAGATTCTCAATTTGTGGAAGGTTTGGTAAATATATATATATTTACCAAACCCCTCCTCATGAGCAGGATGCGACACAAGGTCAATTTCTTAAGCGGAGTTTAACAAGTTTGAATTCAGAGTTGTCCATCTCCTAGACTGGTTGCCTAACCAAGGTTAAAGTGCCCAGTCTGTCCTGCTATTCACCCATAGCTGAAAGGGGAGTAAGATTCATACATTTCCCAAGGGTATTAGCGCTAAGTGAAATGCAATTACCACGTCCAGGATTTGAACTCGGTGCGACGAGTCCATTTCCCATGACTTTTACCGCGTGCTTTATTATTAAACTAAGACCTGGAAAAGAAAGGATAACGATAAGTTTAACGACCGGAATGAAAGGTCATTATGTAGGCGGGTGGTTTTGACCAAATGAAAGGCGTGGTCACAAAATGTGCGTGATGTCGAGCTGTATATAGGCCTGACCACCTGGAAATCGCAGAATATTATTTAAACAAGTCCAAATCTCGGTTTGAGTGACTGGCCGAAACGCGAACCGAAGTCCTCTCGGCCTTCGTGTATGCAATCCTACCTCTTCAACTCTCTCTTACTCTCTACAGCCATCGTAATTCGCTGAATAAAGATATAAGATATGTTTTTATACAAGTGTTCACCGTTCTTTCTCAAGTACAGCTACAGTGTGCGACCCGATACGATCTCAAGAAGCAGTATACTGCACTTGTATCGAAAAAATATCAAAATATGCCTAGGGTATCAAATTCAAGTGGATTTAACATAATCACGAAAAGAAATACCAAAATAGATATTTTCTAAAAATTATTGTGTGCTTATAAATCTTTAAGATGTATATATTTATATGTATTTACCAAGCTCTCCACATGAGCAGGGTGTGGCACAAGGTCAATTTAAATAGAGCTGATTTGCTCCCAGAGCATTCCTTCTGAACGGTTTGCTTAACAAAACTAAATTATCTAATCTACCCTACTATTTAAATAGAACTGCTGGAAGAATAAATGGATTTGTACATTTCTCAAAGGCATTAGCAGGAAATGAAACACAAACGGCCTCGTCCAGATTTTTATACGTGGGTCATGAATTCCATTTCCTTCAACGATAACCGTTGCACCCATACGCATCTTCATTAAACGGTCTGATATATTTGTTTCTGTAGATTGATTTTTAAATTCACTTACAAATAACAAATAAATCTCGTGTCGTGCATTAATAATGTAAATGTGTTTTTTTCTCTTTACCGTTTTATAGATATATACAATACTCTCTTGCATTGAAAATCTATATATAGATACGTGTGTTCCTTAAAATTATGACCGTTATTATCCAGCAAAAACCCTCTGCGTAAAAATGTGACCGTCAAAATAATCCAAGATGAAATGCAAATTGTAAATCTTGATTATCTGCAGTTGCTTATCCACCGAATAAGTATTTTTATAAGTGTCGTCACTGCAGCTAAATAATGGACCATACTGTTTTTATTATAAAGAAAGAAAGGTAAGAAACAAGACATGCTACACAGAAAAATATAATACGAAAGAAAGAGATAGGAGGAAATATAGGCAGGGGTGAGCGCGCGGAAGCGATTACGCTAATCTGTTTCAATAGAACATAATGAAAAGATGAAAGGAAGAAAAGTAAGAAAAATAGTGAGACTGAGAGAGAGTGGTGGGGGACAGAATCAATCATCATCATTATCATGATCATGTCGCGAAAGTAGCACGGATATCCATGACAATTTCTCGCCAACCTTCCCTATTATTCATCGCCCCTAGGGGTTTTTCTGTGCAGCAACCAGCATCCTCGCATAGTTGGTCAATGTAGGTCCTTGCTGGGCGACCCACACTAGCATGCCCATGTGTTGGCTTCTACGGGAGAACGTCGCTTATGAGCTCGTCCTTGCTTTTCCAGCAGTGTCCTGCATGTCTAGTCCATCTTACTCGGAATCAATACGAAGATTAAAACCCCATCCGGAAAGCGAATCAAACTCCAACTCCGATATGGAAAACTGGGAAAACCCGATGGAAGAATAAGCAGAATCCCGGAGAAGATATTAAACGAGTTGGTTGGTTGGTTTAATGGATCTTACGGTATGTCAACCCATTGAGCCATTTTAGGCCGAAGAAGTTTTATCTTATTCATTCTTGATGGATACTCATTTTTTAACACAATTTTTATACACATATTTTAGAAATCGGTTTGTTCTATTTATCACAGAAATGTGACCCTAACTCCGGTATCAAAAGGCGCTAGGCAACAGATTACAATTTCTCCATTCTTTCATTGTAAGGCTCATACTATTTAATGTCATCATATTAGTTCAAATTTTTACATAGTTGACAATATTGAGCCATGAAATCTATAAAAATAGATCTATAAAATATTCGATCAATCGATTACATCGATCATCTCTAATCCCAATTCTAAAATGGATCAGCTTAAAATTCGAAACTTTATCAACCATTTTAATCCTCTTGTATATTCGATATCAGTCTGCCCGTGACGCAGAATATTATCAGCTCTCATAGAACACTTCTTGTTTGTAAGAACTAGATGCGCGTTGTGTGTAAAAATTCAATTTCTTTTTTTTCTTTTTACCATTTTGGAGATTTTTCTTTATTGTTGATATTTTAACTTTTTTCTCTGTTTTTACATATTTTTCTAATTTTATCTAATAATTTTTTTTATCCTAGACAAAAATTGTTTATGTATGCATGTGGTTAATGCACATGCGTGTTTTTTTTTTAAATTTTTCTATTTTTTTATTTTTTTATTTTTTATTTATTTCTTTATTTTTTATTCTTTCAGATTCAATTTTGTTTCGTGGCTTAGAATTAGAAATAGAATTGAGAAGAATAAACGTGGCCTCTTCCCTACTGTAGCGGAACGAGGCTCTGGGATTACTTATGCCATCTCAAACATCTTAACGATTACTTAAGATCATTTAGTTCCTTTCTGTGTATTTTTTGTTTGTTTGTTTGTTTATTGTATTTTTTTCTAAACTGATTTTCAGCTTATCCGAAAGAACGCTCTGAAATAATACAGCATAAGATCCATTGTTTTCTCAATCTGGCTTGTATATACTTTCCTTTCATTTGTGGGTACATAGGTTCTTTATCAATTTATGTATTTGTTTGTTTGTTTTCATTCAATTTGAATACACTCTTTCTTCTTCTTCTTCTTCTTCTTCTTCTTCTTCTTCTTCTTCTTCTTCTTCTTCTTCTTCTTCTTCTTCTTCTTCTTCTTCTATTTTTTGTCAACGTGTTCGTTTTTTGTATACGCTGTATTTCTTATACACGCATTCTCTGTCTAAAATTGTTGTTGTTGTTGTTGTTGTTGTTATTATTATTATTATTATTATCATGTTGCTTCCATAACTTTACTTTTTTAATCATCATCATCCATCATCATCTTCATCATCACCATCATCATCATCAGCATCATCTTTATTATTATTAGTAGTAATATTAATGTTATTATTATCAATAATAATATTATTATTTTGCTTCCATTCCGTTGCTATTTTTAAAATTATTATTATTATTATTATTATTATTATTATTATTATTATTATTATTAATGATATAATTATTATTATTATTATTATTATTATTATTATTATTATTATTATCATTATGTTGCTTCCATTACTTTGCTTTTTTAATCATCATCAGCAGCAGCATCAATATCATCATCAGCAGCAGCAGCATCAATATCATCATCATCATCATCATTATCATTATTATTAATAATATTATTGTTATTATTATTATTAATAATAATAATATTTTGCTTCCATTCCGATGCGATTTTTAAAATTATTATTATTATTATTATTATTATTATTATTATTATTATTATTGTTGTTGTTGTTGTTGTTGTTGTTATGTTGCTTCTATAATGTTGCATTTTTGAAAAGTTATTATTATTATTAGTAGTAGTAGTAGTAGCAGTGGTATTGGTATTGTTTTATTTATTGAACATTTTTTTGTATTATTATTATTATTTTTTTTTTTGCTTGTAATTTTAAAAATCGATGAGGCATGTGACAAGATATATTCATGAATCTAATCTTTTTAAACTAGATACACAAAGCCAACTCGGATGGTGGGAGAAGAAGAATAGAAAAGAAAAAAAAGAATCGTCATTGAAAGAAAGGAATATTTATACTATAGAATATTGTGCTTCCTTTTTTGCCAATAAATCAATGTAGATATGAAAGTCAGAGAAAAGCAATTAGATCTACGTGATTGGGGATGTGAGTACAATTAGGTGATGGGAAAAGAGTAAGATTAAGATAAGTAGAGATGAGCGTTAGATCTATTGATGGGCGTAAGGATTTCAAGAAAATATATACAAATTATATATATACGTGTGTGTGTGTGTGTTTGTGTGTGTGTGTGTGTCGTGTGTGAGACATTGTTTCCTTATGTGGGTAAAAATCTATATTACCAGCGGCAAATCCTCAATAAAAAGTGATCCGTGTTTGTCTATTCTTTTCCATCTTTTACCCTCTTTCCCAAAGATTAATATCAAGTCTCTCACTCACTCTCTCCCCTCTCTCTCAATTATTTATCTATATATCTATCTATCTACCTATCTACCTATATATATATAATATATATATATATATATATATATAATATATATCACGCACACACATGTACTCATAAGCAACCACACATATATAATTCAGGGTCCTGAATAAAATCATTTCAAGCATCAAATTATCTGGTCAGTTTATATATATATATATATATATATATATATATATAAACGTCCGGAGAAAAGAATTTGTGAAAAATGTTTTTAGAAACGTATGGCGAGGGAAGTCTGATGTTGGAAGACCCGAAACTTCCCAATGACCAATGGAGATTACATCACTGACGACAACCACCAGCGCCCCAATTGTAGGAGCGTATATTTAAACTATATATATATTATATATATATATATATATATATATATATATATACTAGTTTCGATGTGGTGTCATCGTCAGGAGAAAAGATTTTGTGAAAAAATGTTTTTACAAACGTATTTTTTATGTTTACATATTAGTTGATATGACACAAGTGAAGTTACAAAAATGTACTAGAGAAATGGCTACTGTATCAATCCATTTGTTGAGTGAATACCCTTTTCTGGTTAATTTATTTTCAATTGCTTTCATATATATAAATATGTCTCTTCGTTGAAGGCACCTTGCTAATGAATTTTTATAAGGTTCGGGAGTGCTTCGTTTCAAATAAAACATGTGTAATCAGAGTCTGATGTATTTACTTATATTGATGATAGTGACACCCACATTTTATTAGCAGCCAGGTTAATTAACCTTCAAATTAATTCCAAATGGATTATACGTTTTTAAATTATTTACCCATTCATCTTTCCGCCTTTCAATTACTGATTTTGTTGTATATGCATTTTTCAATTCACTGTTAATAACGTGAGTGTTTCAGTGAAAGTCTTGTTCTAAAGGCATTAGTTTATTGTAATCCATTATATTTCATTCAGTGTCTATGATTTACTGCACCATCTGTCATACTACGCAGCTGTTTCTGCTTACCGATATCAGTGCACGCATACGTATATGTAAAATATGTTATGTGCGTTCTACTATATAGGCTTATGATTAAAGTATAACTAGAACATATAATAACATATAAAAAAGTAAAGTCGTCGGGGTGGCCGAAGTTAGTATCAGCCAGACAACGAGGGAGTCTATGCTCTTTTCACTAGCACTAGATAAAGGATATTGTTTTGTGTGTCTGAGGTGGAGCACCATACATACCATAAGCTCCTTACTGTACATATCCCTGTGATACTCATACGTTGACTTGGCGAGGGCCGGTATCGAACCAGGAACCTTGTGATTCCTAGGCGGATGTTCTACCGACTGAGCTAAAAGTAGCAGATTAGTCTTAGGAACATTTCTCCAAAACTCTACAATGGTCAGATCCAAATTATTTTTAAAATTTTTAGAATTCTTAATCGGTAATCGGTGATATGTGAAGCATTTTTCGTTTGTTCACTTATACACTGGGCTAAAATGGAAGTGCGGGTGAAATGGTTAGATTCGGAGGACATGGACGTGTGGAACCGAGTTCAAATCCTTGAGGAGACTGTTTGCATTTCATATAGGGCTAATACCCTTGGGAAAGGTATGAATCTTACTACTTTCCCTCCAGCTATGGCCAAATAGTAGGGTAGCCTGAGCTCTTTAACGTTGGCTAGGTAACAGGTCTAGAAGGAGGAAAACTCTGAATTCAAACCTGTTAAAACCCGCCTAAGAAATTGACTTTGCGTCACATATTGTTCGTGAGGAGGGGTTGGTAAATATATATAAACTGGGCTAAGAGAAGTAGAATATATGTGTTCATAAAAGAATTGAATTGAATATCCATTAAGAATGAATTTATTTCAAAACTTTGTCGGCATTAAATGACCCACCGAGGTTGATATGCCGTAAAACAAACTGAGGTCATCCGGAAATAGTATTTTTTTCATTTTATATAAAAAAAAAACATGACCGACTTACAAAAATAAGATGCTATCCATTCACTGGTCATTATATGTCTTCTGCATGTGGTGACCCTTGCTGTAATATCGATTAATCTTTAAAAAAATCTTAAAATGTGTTTAATCTATTAATAATGGAGATTCGCTCCCGGTTTTTGTCTGTAACAAAAACTACGTCACTACTTACGTCACTATATCCGAAATCGTCATAACATAGAATAAATACACTCAAAATTTGAGCATGCAACATTAGACAGTCCTCATTGTTTTTTAAAACAAGTTTAAATAGATACATCCCCAGTATCATATATTTATATATAGTTTGTTTTATTTTAATAGATATTCAAAGTTAATAGAACTTAATTTCGATTTCAAATTGTTTTATTTGTTTTTTTTACTCCTTTAATAAATTTGATGATTTCATGATTTATGGTTCAAACTCTCCGACCTTTAATTTCTAACTTCCACCTCCTCAAGCAATACCTTTCAAAAATGTATTTTTACATCGCCCAGAGGGTGTTTTTTTATTTTGCTAGTGTAAATAAAGAATTAGCCGGGTGGAATACAGCAAAACAAAAAAGTTGTTACTTGCATTCGTTGAAGTATTTAATGCCTAAAATTTCGATGTGTTCCCTATTTCTTCTGATCTTTACCAATCTTAATGGAACTCTTCAATTGCTCATGTATAATTTAAGAGCTATATCTTGCTTGCAAATTCAGTTTTTCTCCGGTATTTTATCTTGTTCTACAAAAAATATGCATTAGCCGGCTATTCAGCTAACTTTATCAAATGATATGAATGAGATATAAAAAAAAAGATATAACACGATATTACGTGGAGAGAGAGAGATATATACAGAGGATGTGTTTTGAAATGTTTTCCTTCGAAGAAACCGATCAAAATAAATCATCTGCATTTGTATGCCATAAAATGGATTAAGGAAGCAGATGGTGACATTAAGTCATCTGTCTGGATTATCATCCGTGTGGGCCGCCATTTTGTTAACAATTTACATTTCTGTGTTCACATGATAGGATACCAGTTGATATATCACTGTCACTGACAGGTATTTTCCGATAATCGTCCGCAGAGGAAAACGTCTACGTTAATGTGCAAAAAGATTACATAGAAATGTAATATTTATATTCACCATCCAGATAAGAGTAAGTCTCGGGTTTTATCTTCATCTTTTTTTTTACTGAACATTTACATTTCAAAATCGTATTTTCAACTCGTTACAATTCATCCATATTCTATTTGTCTCTCCCCAGAGGAATAAAACGATGGTAACTTCCGGTTTATGGCCAATATATAATATGTTGGATTAAAATGTAACTGTTCATTAAGAAATAAAAGAACAAAATGACAAAAACCTACAATTTTCTGGATGGTAAATATACATATGACATCTATATGTTGATACTTGAGTTCGTTACTTGCGCAGTGGAAGCGAGCTGGGCCCATAACCTGCTACGATTTCCGTGGCCATCCTTTAGGTTTCAAGCAAGAGCGCTGTCCAGCTGAGATCGTTTGTGTTAAGCAGAGCACGATCCTTAGTGAAAAATCCTTTAGTTGCTCCTTATACAATATTGTGTATAATCCTTTGGTTGTTCCTTGGTGCTCCTCGGTCTTGCTCGTTCGTCACTGAGTGAAAATGGATGTCTGTCACTATTAGCGATTAAGTACTTAACCAAACACGTATTCGGGCTGTTTGGCTGAGGTTTAACCCACGTGACATCGATTAGTCTATAAATTTAAGTGGTGTATTATAGCACACCTTATATACCAAAAAAATAACCCAGTTCGTCCAACCATTTATCCATAGCTGAATATATATATGTTTATATGTATGATATAGTCTAGAAGGAAAACTCTGAATTCAAACCAAATGTCTTCTTCTAAAAATTTACATTGTGAAGCATCCTGTTTGCAGCTGAGGATTTTGTTTAACAAATACTCAGTTATGTCCTCTCATCAGCATCATGTTTTTTTCTGAGTTACCATCATCTTTCTTTTGTATCCATAACTGAAACACACATACACACACACATATATATATATATATATATATATATTATATATATATATATATATATATATATATGTGTGTGTGTGTGTGTATACTTTTCACTTGACAGGGAACATATTTTTTCTATAGTTTTCATACCTTTTTAAAAAGCTAGAACCATGCAGAAAAATAATGTATTACCTACTAATCATTTATTTTCTGTCTTTGGAAAATCTAATAAAATTTGTGAACAGAAAGAAATAATTAAAAAATACAAGAACTTTTACAATTCCTAAACTGTGGATTTTGTTAGGGAACCATCTTTTTCTTATGGTTTGAGTGCCTTATAACAATAATAGAAACACGCAGAAAAATTAATTTGTTACCTACTGGTCATTGTTTTTACTTTCTTCATTATTTTCTTTAGTATTCATTTATCTTTACCTTCTGGAATTTTAAGTTCTATTGTATGTCTTTCTTTATTATATTGTTTCCTTATTTTATTCTTTATTCTTTTATTCCTTCGTTAATCTATTCATTCTTTATTCATGTTTTTTGGGTTTTTTTTTTTTTTTTAATTTTTTTTCTTCTTTCCTCCTTAATAATTTGCTACCTACTAGTCTTTGGAAAATCTAATAAAAGTTCTAAACGAACAGAAAGAAATAATTAAAAAATACTTTTACAATTCCTAAACTTCGGATCTTGTCAGGGAACCAACATTTTTTTTATTTTTTATAGTTTAAATGCCTTATAAGGAAAATAGAAACATGTGGAATTTTTTTTTTACCTACTGGTCAATGTTCTTCCGTCTTTGGATAATTGAATAAAATTTCTAAACGAACAGAAAGAAATAATTAGAAAAATATAAGAACTTTTTTTTACAATTCCTAAATTTTGGATCTTATCACGTGAAACCGAAAAAACTACTTTCATATAAAGGTGTTGACAAACTGTGTACATAACATACGCTCTCAGACATTTTAGTTAAAAAAGATTTCTCTCTGCTTGAAAAAAAAAAAAAAATTGCTGATAAGCTACATCTGTGTTTTTGGTTAAATCTATTACTCGTGGTTCTGTTTTTTTTTCTTCTTTTGCTATTAGAAATGTCGTCTTTCGAAGTTAACAGAGAATAACACTAAGTTAAGAAGCAAAGAAAGAGAAAGAAAAACTTTGAATAAAGCTCAAATAAAATAGTACAAATACATAATAGTGTTACGTAGTGCCTTTTCCTTGACGGTGCTAAATAGGTATATATTGCATACCTCTTTGCCGGCACTATATATCTATATATGTTTTACACATTCTTACGTCTTATTCTGGTCGTCTATTCTTCTGGCCGGATCTGGTATATCTTCTAAGGTCTCGTCTGGTCTTCTATTGGGGATTCCGGGTCTGGTTTCTGTTGCTAGGGATTTCTTGTTATCAGAAGCCTTGTGCTATTGTTAGCTTTTAGTAATAACAACAAGACTTCGATTTACGATGATGTTACTTTATTCGTAGAACCCCAGACCAGACAATTACGCAGTGAGCTCACATCTTGCTAGCTTCGCTTCTAACTTCTAACTCTCTGACTTGCCTACCCCTTAAACCGGAAGGGGCTTTCTATCGGGGTTCCGTTTCTCACGGTTCTCCCCAGAACGCAAGGTGAAAGCGAGGTCAAACGCTGTCACTCACTCTCAAGGCCATCAGCTGTACTGATCGCCATAATGATTTCTACACTATTGTCATAATCATTAGGTATCTAAATGATTATGTAACAATAGCACGCAAGAGAAAATATCTTCAGAATCGCATTTTACGTATAAATAGGATTAGATGTCGGAAACTACCTAACCCTAACCCTAACTCTAATATTAAGCCTAACACTTACCTTAACCCTTATCCTAACCCTAACATTCGCGTCTCAAATGTTTTGTGTATTTCTGTGAAATGTAATGCCTTTTATACATATAATAATAATCGCAGTTTACGTATAATTAGAATTAGATGTCGGAAACTACCGAAGTAGCCTAACCCTAACCCTAATCCTAACATTAAGCCTAACACTTACCTTAACCGTTACCCTAACCCTAACATTAGCGTCTCAAAGGTTTTGTGTATTTTTGTGAAATGTAAGGCCTTTTATACACAATGTAATGGTAGTATCTCTTGCTCGCTATTCTGCATTATAACCAATAAAATAACTATCAATGTTAGAAATGCCTGGAATATATGTTCCTAAGTTATCTATATTATATTATTATATAATTTCTGATCATCATATTTCATGAATTTTGCATCGTAGTGAATATCAACTAAAATTAAATCACATTCGAACATTGGAAAATTAACGTTTCATTTTTCCAGCCTTGTTTTAGAAGCCATAAAAATTGCAATAAACGTAAAAGAAATAACTTGATCGACAGATTTATGAATTAAAGTGTATGTGCGTGTGTATGTATGTGCGTGTGTATGTTTGTGTGGGGTGGGGGAGTCCACATTACGTTGAGCGCCAAATTCAAAAACAACAAAAAAAACTTTTAATACTGCAAATAACACTTTTTTTTAATTTCCAGGCTTCCCTTCTGTAGAAAATAAACAAATTAGATAAATACATCTGAATTAAAATTGCTTTATTAGTAAATTTTTAAAAAGTTAAATTTTAACTTAAAACGTCAACGAAGTCTTATTTATGTAAATGCTGGTCTATTTGTACGAAAGAAAAATGTGTTTATTTTCAACTTGAATCTTGACATTTAAAACGAATAAAAACATTCAAAACGGTCATTACTTTTAACATTTTCAATCATATCAACTTTCCGACAATTCAAGTACAAAAAATCCCCCTCTGGCACCCGTGATTATAGAAGACTGACAATCAGAAGATTGCCATTTTCAGATTTGGTAAATATAATCCATTACGACAACTTAAAAATAAGTAAAATCTCTTTTTAATCCAAACTCTACCGGTAAAAAAACTAACTACACTAAATACTGTTCTTCTACAAGCTGCACCATCTGGACCCTAACGAAGCGACGAGAGACTAAACTAAATGAGAGCTGCACAAGAATGCTGCGTGTGATCCTGAACAAGACGTGGAAACAACACCCCACGAGAAAACAGCTGTACGGCCACCTGCCACATATCACCCAAACCACCCATGTAAAACGAACAAGACACACAGGACACTGCTGGAGAAGCAAGTGGCGTACTCCTGTGAAAGCCAGCACGTGGGCACGCCAGTGTGGACCGACCAACAAAGATGTATATTGACCAGCTCTGTGCGGATACAGGATGTTGCATAGAGGACCTCCCGAGAATGATGAGTGATAGGGACGGATGGAGAGAGATTGTCATGGATATACGTGCTAGCAGTGTGACATGATGAGGATGATGATGACAAGGGTGGATTTAGCGTTAAATAACCAAGGAAGTAATACAGTGAATAATAATAATTTAGGCTATGTTTGCAGGCTAATGATGAGACATTTTCATTTGATCTGGAAGATAATCATTTTGGTTGGCAACCTTCCGTCTATTTTAGACGATGGCGTAGTTTTTTCTTTCTTTCTTATATATATATATATATATATATATATATATATATATATATATATATATAATGAGTGGCCCTGAGGACAAAGCGGACGGTTATTTGTTAACGGAACGAGAGACCCACATATATTAAATTCTCTCTCTCACTTACAGCTACGTGAGTGGCTAGACAGACCGATCCTCGAATGGCAGTCTCTGGTGCAATGGCTGCAAAAAAAAGTGATGCTTTCTGTAGGTGTTGGGGGTGCTGCTGTTTCTCCTTTCTTTTAGCTCTCTTTTCTGTGGCAGCTTTTTTCCTCTCTTCTTCACTTCTTTTTGTTCCTTGTTTGACGAGGAGGCGCCAGGTTGCACGATCTTCTGCACAAGCCTCCCACGTGTCTATGTCGATGCGGCATGTCTTCAGTTCTCTCTTGCAGACATCTTTGAAGCGTAGGCGTGGTCTCCCTGCCGGTCGGGTGCCCTCCACTAGTTCACCATACAGTAGGTTACAAAGTAATAATTAACAACCTGCGTTTGAGTTACTAATCTAACAATAATCTTCATAGAATAATTAACAAAAAGAAATGAAAATATATAAAATTAGCAGTGCAAAAATAGATGAAAGTTTAATTGTCTGGCACAAGAAAAAGAACTCTCGTCAAAAATTAACACTGACAAATACGCAAACACACACACACAGACAGACACACACACACACACACACACACACAAATCTTCGTTTTATTTCAAATTTCGGACCATTTGTGGGATTGCAGAATTATACAAAATGTTGTAATATTTCGGTTTACGATTTGTTTTCTTTTACAGCATATCAGCCTCAGTGGGTCATTTAATGCCGATAAAGTTTTGAAATAAATCAATTCTTAATGGATAATACAATTTTTTTATCAATACATTTTTCTATTTAACCCATAGATGGGACCCTAACAGATACTACCACTCCGGGTCAGAGTGGACATGGGGGCAATGGTGATGAAGGGGTGCCCCACATTCCCCAAACCTCCAAAACTGGAACCTCACCATCAGATAGAGTTTAAAGTCATTCCCAGGACATGTAGACCCACAGCCACCGCCTTCTAGCACCCATATGATAAAAAGGGGTTGGGGCTTGCCATAAGGGCAATAGAATTGGGAAAATCGTATAGGTGCTAGGGGTTGACGTGACCAGCCGATTGGTCGGAGGGGGCCTCTTCGACCGCCCGTCTAGCCCAAGATAGGGCCAAAGTGGAGTATTGCAAGAACTGCTCATCCACCAGGGCTCTATCCTTAAGCATCACGGGTCGCCACCCACGGCCAACAGGTGGCACCATCGTGGGAGTCTTACCCCTCTGCAGAGGTGCAGTCGGTGCATTCTAACGCCCCCGCCGACAGGGCGGAAAAGAGTTATGTATCCAAACAATATTTCTTTTAAATTCTATACATTCTCCTTTGTTCTGACAATCTGCTGGGCACTACAATTTCTAACCACAAGCAATGCTTCATAACGGTCAATGTCCGAATTCTTTTCGAGTGTTTATGAAAGAAAGTAACAGTTAGCGAACAGGGAAATGTCATTTGGGTGGCAATTATTCTTCAGACAATATAATAACTAGAAACACAGCCAGAGCGAAAGACTAACGTAATGAAATTGAAAAAAAGAATTACATTGACACTACAGAGACTAATAGGAAATGTCGCTGGTTTAGCTATAAGTTTAGCGTATGGAAAGGTAATGGAAGTATGAAAATGGGAAATTCTTTTAAAGCCATGGTTGAAAGCGCTTTGAAACAAAGTATGTGGCACCTTATCTACCCTCTGAGACTTGATATAAGAAAAATTACAAAAGGTCTTGAAAATGAGCCCTTGAAGAGCATCATGAGTAAATATTCTGTAGTTTTTAACCAAGGATATATATATATATATAGTATTAAGGTGTATGTAGACATAATCTACTCAAGTTTCACCATAAAGGATCTTCAGGGTTAAGTGCAATGAATTAAACAAGATATTGATTAATTAATATGTTTTAACACTGACGTATTCGGTTAATACTTGTATCGACCGTCAATAATACGATTAACTCGATATTTTATTCACCGGTAAGTCATCTTCTTTATCATATATATATATATATATATATATATATATATATATATATATATGTTTGTAAAATCGTGGGTGTGGTCTAAAGTTGGTATCAGCCAGACAGCGAGTCTATTTCCTTTTCACTAGCGCTATACCAAAGAGAATGTTTCGGCGTCTGAGACGGAGCGCCATCCTTACCATCAGCTATGAGTAGCAGAGGGGTGTGTGCGGTAAAGTGAGGAGCTGATAGTAAATATGGCTCTCTGCATCAGACACCGAAACAATCTTCTTAGTCTAGCGCTAGTGAAAAGGAGATAGACTCCCTCAATGTCTGATTGATACCGACTTTAGGTCACCCCGATGACTAATATATATATATATATATATATATATATATATATATGTGTGTGTGTGTTTGTGTGCACCTGAGAGTGTGTGTGACCATGGCAATTAAAATCGAATATAAGAAAAGTCGTCGGGGCGGCATAATGTCGGTATCAGCCATGCAGCGAGTGAGTCTATCCTCTTTTTACTAGCGCTACAGCAAGGAGATTATTTTAGCGTCTACCAACAGCTCCTTACTTTACTGCACAGATCCCTGAGCTACTCATACGCTGAATTTGCGAGGGCGGGTATCGAACTAGGAACCTTGTG
>CM042149.1:61106150-61143650 GCA_023376005.1 Doryteuthis pealeii | reverse complement strand
GATGCTGCGAGGAGGACCTCTCTGGCACTAGGAATGATAGGGAGGGTTGGCGAGAGATTATCATGGATATCCGTGCTAATTGTGCGACCTGATGTTGATGATGATGATGATGATGATGATGATGATGATGATAATGATCAGGCGGTAGAGCGTTGAGCTAGAAACCAGAAGGTTCCTAGTTCGATACCGGTCCTCGCCAACTCAGCGTATGAGTAGCACAGGGATCTGTGCGGTAAAGTAAGGAGCTGATGTTAGGTGTGGCACTCCATCTCAGATGCCAAATCAATCTCCGTGGTCTAGCGCTATTGAAAAGGGTATATACTCCCTCGCTGACTGGCTGATACCGACTTTAGGCCGCCCCGATGACTTTACTTATATATATATATATATATATATATATATATATATATATATATATATAAGGGGGGCCTGATGACAAAGCGGACAGCCATGTGCTTATTTGTTAACGGAACGACAGACCCACATGTATTAAATTCCGAATCGTGTGAGTAAATGAGGAAGATCGAAAGACTTGAATTGTTACGTGACCAACAGACACATGGCGAGGGAAGTCCCGCCTCTAATCTAAAAAAGGGAGACAATTATAACAATATTAAACTGACCTCAAGTTTCTAATATGCGTTCGGTAACTCATTAACTGCACATGGATGAAAAATACTAAATAATACGCTTTCAGAATAAGATTACGTATTTTTTTCGTTGTAAATATTAAACTTGTTGAATACTAGCTCACCCGAGCACCAGGATTGTGTTGTTATTCTATTTTGTATCTTCTTTTTTTTTACTTGTAATACATTTTGATATTGTTTTGCATTTTCTTACACTATATCTTTTCAATATTTTCCTCATATTTATTTAATGTTGTTACATTTAAATCACAATATCTCGGTCTCTTTTATACAATGAAATCATTTTTTTTTAATTGTTAATTTCTAAAAAAAGAAAGAACAACATTTTTTGGGGACCACATTACTAGTAAAAATTTAAAAAGAATAAATAAGTAAAAATTTAACTTAAAACAATATTGAAAATTGTCCACCAGCTTCTCTTTCTCTTTCTCTTCTTCCTCTTCTTCCTCTTCTTCATCTTCTTCATCTTCTTCCTCTTTCTCGACACTCTGTTACTGAAGAACAAAAATGCAATGCACCGTTCAGGCAAAAATGGGTCGCTTTTATAGCCAAATAAAAGTTGCAATGCACCATGGGTAGTCACCCATAATGCCTCGCAACCTCTATAAAAAGTCCACTCTGCCCCTCCAACTTCTTGACACTTCTTACTCAGAGTGGGTACAATGGCGTACCGCCCCAACCACATTCCTTCTTCTGTCATGGATAGTTTCACAGGCCAGGCACCGAGGACGCTTTGAGTCATGTAAATTCGACTCGTCACTACAAATATTTACTTTTAGTTTCTCATTATCAAGTCTCAAACTTATTAATGATGTAATGAATATGTAAATACCTTGGTACCCCCTCACTATAATCTGATTAGACAGTGTCATGTATAAATAGTCGACACTGTGTTGGTACAAGCACCTATACCTAGACCTACACCTAATCTTACTCGCTAGACTACACCACGTCTGCTCGGAAGACGTCTTGTTATTCGACGTACCAATTACTACTGCGATAATATAACAAATACCAACTTCAGAATATATCCCTTAATCCGGATATATCAATTTTAAAAAAGAGGATTTCATTAAGAAAATGTTATTTATTAGGTATTTATCCAATAAATTATCTTAATTAGAATTTTTTTTTTAATTATTAAATAAAAAATGCAAAAAAAAATTCATTTATGTACAATTAATGTTAGTTTATTGTGACATGCAAAAGTATTTGATACATGGGATTATTACATTTTTTTTTAAAGAATATTTCTATTTTTGCTCCTAAAGTAAATAAATAGGCAGTGTGGCCTATTGTTGGTATCAGATTTTATGTATGCAAAACACTTTTAGCGTTAAAGTTTAATCATAAATTCTAATCACGATCATAATTGTACATCTATTTATTCATTTATTTATTTGTTATTCAACCTTGAGAATTTCTCCTTTTTCACAATATTCACGTATCAATAATTACAAGAAAAGCAAAAAATATACAATATTAATAGAATAGAAATTTACAGCTCAATTTCTGTTAAATATATAAACCGCTAGATCACAATAATGCCCTAAGAATTTATTTTTCTTGCGATTATTTCTGAATTCATCCAATTCAATCTTAAAATTTTCTCTGCTATTGCTTTTCTTGATCTGATTAGGCAATTTGATCCGAAAATATAGAACTCTATTTGTAAAAGAAAGTGCTTAGTTTTTAAAATCTGCCTTGGCAGTAATTTCCATTTCAAGGAGGAATATAAAAAATATCATCACCATAATTAGAATATATATATATATATATATATATATATATATATATATATATATACATATATATATTATATATATTTCCTTTTTTAATTTTGTGGAAGCGAGGATATGTCCTCCTTCCTTGAACAAGTAGCACTTACTATACACACACACACACACACACACACACACACACATATATATATATATATATATATATGTATATTTAAGTAGCAATTACTATATATATATATATATATATATATATATATATATATATATGTATATATATATATATATATATATATATATATATATATATATATATATATATATATATATATATATATATATATATATATATATATATATATATATATATATATATATATATATATATATATATATATATATATATATATATATATATATATAATATAATATATATATATCTATCTATATGTATATCTATATCTATATGTATATATATATATATATATATATATATATATATATATATATATATATATATCTATATATATATATATAATATCTATATATATATAATATATATATATATATATATATATATATATATAATATATCTATCTATCTATCTATCTATATATATATATATATATATATATATATATATATATATATATAATAGCTATATATATAATATCTATATCTATATATATATATAATATCTATCTATATATATAATATCTATCTATCTATCTATCTATCTATCTATATATATATATATATATATATATATATATAATATATATATATATATATATATATATATATATATATATCTATATATCTCTATATTATATCTATATATATAATATCTATATATATATATATATATATAATATCTATCTATCTATCTATCTATCTATATATATATATATATATATATATATATATATATATATATATTGCCACTTGTTAACAGAGGAAGGAAATATCACCAATTCCACAAAAGGGACCCGTAGGAGCGCCTGTGACTCCACAGGCCAGATTCATATTCGCAACCCTCTTCGTATACGTGACAAGCAGAATATCTGTGTTTGGTGTTGATATTAACTCCGTGAACTTCTATGGCTTCTCGGGACTGCACTTGTTTGCTGCCATGATATCTGCAGTGAACATACAGATCCAAATGTTACAACGGGTAAAGTATCCGGTTCCAAGGTCAAGTCCAGTTTCCGAAGTGATCACTTCAAGATTGATTCTCCTTGATTCAAAAAATGTACAACCATCGGAGATCACTTTTTTTCCCCAAATATGCTTCCTCAATAGCAAATA
This sequence comes from Doryteuthis pealeii, assembly GCA_023376005.1. Classification (NCBI taxonomy): domain Eukaryota; kingdom Metazoa; phylum Mollusca; class Cephalopoda; order Myopsida; family Loliginidae; genus Doryteuthis; species Doryteuthis pealeii. The sequence continues at coordinate 61,139,953 of CM042149.1, read as the reverse complement.
GTAAATAGCAAGGCAAACTGAACTCTTTAACCTTGGTATGACAACCAGTCTAGAAGGAAAACTCTGATTTCAAATCTATTAAACTCCACTTAAAAATTGACCTTGTAACCCATCCTACTTGGGCGGAGGGGTTAAGTAAAAACTTAAAATGATCAAATATTTATTGAATAACGTTGTGTTCCGAGAGTTGGTTGAAAATATTATTTTCTTTATGGCTTTTGTTTTTTGTTCCTTAAGGACCTAGTGATAAAATAATCTACAAGTGACAAAACGCTGTGTTTGACGAGATTCTTAATACGATTCGTAGGTTTATGTCTCGAAAATTTACCACGTTGTTATTCTACGTAAACGAAGTGATCACTTAAACCCCACTTATTTAAATAAAACAGGGCGCTTTTATATTGTGACAGAGAAGGTAACCCGAATTAATCCAAACACATGCATATATATATATATATATATATTATATATATAGGTATATGTAAAAACAAAATTTTTTTGCGATGAAACAAAGAAAATACAGTGCTCAATCACAGTTGGCATTACTACAAAAAAATACAAATTTTAAAAAAATTTATTTTTGTAGTTCTGAACTATAACAGCGTCCGCAAAACTAACCGACGTTATTTCCAAAATGTGACATTGAGTAAAGAACTCCAACAAACACCATAGGATCTTGCTCCACAACCTGATGATTGCTATTTAGCATGAAACCGCGGTCGCTGATAATGAACATTGATCTGTGAAAACATTGTAAAATAAATAAATATATATATATATATATATATATGTGTGTGTGTGTGTGTGTGTGTGTGTGTGTGTGTGTGTGGATCAGTTGGTGTGTATGTATGTATGTGTGTATGCCCGGAGGAAACTGCGAAAATAAAACAATTAACTATATATATATATATGTATATATAGACACACACACACAGAAACAGAAGAAAGGAGAAACAGCAGCACCCCCAACACCTACAGAAGGCATTACCTTTTGTTTGCAGCCATTGCACCAGAGACTTCCATTCGAGGATCGATCTGTTCCGCCACTCACGTAGCTGTAAGTGAGAGAGAGAGAGAGAGAGAGAGAGAGAGAGAGAGAGAGAGAGAGAGAGAGAAAACAAGTGTATTTTGGCAGCATTTTCCTTTTAAAAAGTTTCGTTAAACTGTACTAACGATTCTTGTCGGACGAGTTTTTGGAACATCCCATCAGTTTCATACCTGAAGATGGCAGATGGACATGCCGAAAGCGCTCGTAATGAAACCTTTGGTGGATTGCTACACCAGTTCCACCTTGACATTAAACAGATGGCCAGAAAATTACAAAGGATATATATATATATATATATATATATATATATATATATATATATATATATATATATGCATTCACTATTACTAGGTCTTGTTCTTTGAGCGAAAATAATGAAGAATTGATTTTTATTCGTGAAGATAATTAAAATATAATATATAAATAGCAACACCCTGGAATTATTTTATTCTTCTTTTACATTCAATATTTTAAATAGAAGACATTATTTCTTTTTTCTTTTCAGAATGTCTGTGCACTTTTTTCTGGCGACCTATCAGGCTTGATTAATACAGCCTCTATTTTATGTAGGGATTTTAATGGGGCATCCGGCGAGGATCCAACTCATGATTCAGTAATAATGGATTAGCAAGACTAACTCTTTTGCCTCCCCCCCTCTATCCAGGCGACGCCGGGTAGCCACTTCTAGCATATATATACTAGCTTCCCATGATATCACAGTCCAGCACATTAGTCACCACGGCACAGGAACTCACTCAACACATGTCGTGTGATGACTGTGTGCAGAGCAAGCTTTATGTTTTATACATTTATCAACCCCTCCGCACGAGCAGGATGTGACTCAAGGTCAAATTCTTAAGCGAAGTTTAACACGTTTGTATTCAGAGTTTTCCTTCTCCTAGGCCGGTTACACAACCAAGGCTAAAGAGTCCAGTCTGTCCTACTATTTACGTATAGCTGGAGATTAGTTAGATTAGGGTGTTACACTTTTATGGGTCATCCTTTAGGCTTTAAGCAAGAACGCTTGTCCACCGAAAATCCTCGAGAAAGTATCCTTTGTTTCCCCTTAGTATTGTAAGTTCCTTCTCAATGATTGCAAATAAACTATGGCAAGTATCAGTGTTTAAGTAGTGAATCAGCCAAGCATTACGGCTGTTGATTGGTCTGAGAAATAAACCACGTGACCTCGCCCAGTCTATAAATTCAATGGATGTATTGTAGGACACCTTATATTTAAAAAAATCTGATAGGAAGCGCGTGGTGTAATGGTTAAAGTCATGGGAAATAGACTTGTCGCCCCGAGTTCAAATACTGGATGTGGTAATTGCATTCACTTTGCGCTAATACCCTTGGGAAAGGTATGAATCATACACTCCCTCCAGCTATGGATAAATAGTAGTGCAGACTGGGCTCTTTAACCTTGATTAGGAAACCGGCCAAGGAGAAGGAAAAACTCTGAATTCAAACCTGTTGAACTCCGCTTAAGAAATTGACCTTGTGTCGCATCCTGCTCGTGCGGAGGGGTTGGTAAATATATGTATTTAAAAAAAGCAAACAAATGGTATTGACGTTATGTGAAATCTAAACAGCCGCGTCCAGGATTTGAACTCGGGTGGACGAATCCATTTCCTATGACAGTAACCATTACACCACGCGCCTCCATAAGCTTTATGTTATAACAACGTTTTTTCTCAATCTTCTCGTGCGTTTGAGCCTAATTGAATCGAACAGATTTTCACTCTAATTTATTTTAGCCGATATGACCAACATTCTCGTACCTACTTCATTCTACAGATTCATCTAATCTTCTTTTTTTTTTTTCGCAGTCTCACTGGTGGATACAGCTGTGTTATGTGGGTGGAGTTCTTTTCTTTTTTTTTCTGCGGTTGAGGTTCCTGGGTAATTGTGACACTCTACCAGCATGTCGTTACATTGATTGATGATTTTCACCCGCAAGTGGAAATAACTACAAATTAAGCCGGTGTCTCCGATCAGTGGACAATCAATCAAACCGAAGAAGCAATGTGTTCATCTCATGCATATACAGAGGGATAACCCATTTAAAATGGATTGAAAGGGGGGGGGGAGAAAAAATCGGAACAGATGCGCAAATCTTTTCCTGCTCATTTATATACAGATATTGAAAAAAAAAATAGATCTCAGGGAACATTGGAACGGTCTGGTGTTGAAGCTTATTATCATACAGCGTAGTTGACCCAATGAACCCTTTACAATAGACTATTTTATTACTGTCAGTACTGAAATATAACAGATTTCAAATTATTCCTCCACGAATTAGTTTGATATTCTGTATACACTTTGTAAGTGAATGTGCTTTTAGTAAATGTTATATAACCTTCCAATCTATATATATATATATATATATATATATTTATATATATATATATATATATATAAAGAAGACAATAGATCAGAAACACGTGTCGCATTCATATGTAAGTTAATAAAAACATTATTTTAAAGACATAATCCTTTTTGCAAACCTTCTTTTTTATAAAATATCTATTTTTCTCCCGTTGGACCCATAACGACACTTATATATATATATATATATATATATATATATATATATATATATATTTACCAACTCGTCCGCACGAGCAGGATACGACACAAGGTCATTTTCTTTAGCAGAGTTCAACAGGTTGGAATTCAGAGTTTTCCTTCTCCTAGACTGGTTACCTAGCCATGGTTAAAGAACTCAGTCTGTCCTGCTATTTGCCCATATCTGGAGGGAGAATTGGCTTCATACCTTTCCCAATGGTGTTAGTGCTATGGGAAATGCAAAGAGCTTCGTCCAAGAATTGAACTCGGGTCGACGAGTCCATTTCCTACGACTCCAACCATTAAAACACGCGGTTCTATATCGGGTATACATACGTCGAGAGAGATACAGACAGACAGACAGACAGACAGACGAGGAGAATAGGATGATGAGATAATGAGGGTTCTTACTTGTTAAATCGGCCGCCATATTCTTCAGGGCTGACTTCTCGGACACTTTCTACTTCTATCCGTTGATTTCTTTGGGCTGGTCATTTCTTGTTGAAATGAATAAACAAGACTTTGTTGTTCTTATTTTAAGTCGTTTTATTTAAAACAAACCAGCCCACAGCGACAGGGAAACGACATCTCGAGAGCCGACAACAACGTGTGCTCTTGGCGAAAATCTAGTCTCATCTAAACTAAAATATCTCACGCCCTGCTGGCGCGCTTTTCTGAGGGTTTAAGACGGGGTCATCACTAATCAATCATAACCCTAACGGTTATGGAAATGTACCACGTAATTCCCTCCGATTTTTAATTTAACTAACTCGGATTAAAAATATTCTAACTACAGTAAGTATATAATTCATTGGATATCTATGAATTATGTAACATATATTTTTGATCTTTACATTTTACAAACAGGTAGAAAAAATTTTCTTTTACTTAATGTATATCAATATATTGGTTGAAATTATTTTGCTAGATATTTCATTAACTTTATGTGTATCAATAAAGTGGGGAAATAATTTTCATCAACTTTGAATAGTTTGTATGTAAATATTCTTGTTTGGTTTCGTTTTATAGACTGATAGAATAATTGTCATTAATTTCTTGTGTATCAATAAACTGGTAGAAATAATTTACATTAACTTGTAAATTGATCTTTTTTTTCTTTCAACCAATCGCCCTGTCGACTGAGGCGTTAGAATGCACCGAAAGCACCTCTGCAGAGGAGTAAGATTCCCTCAAATGGGGCCACCTGTTGGCCGTGGGTGGCGACCTGTGATGCTTAAGGATGGAGTCTTGATGGATGAGCAGTCCATGACCTGCAACACTCCACTTAGAACCTTACTTAGGCTAGACGGGCGGTCGGAGAGACCCCCTCCGATCAATCGGCTGGTCAGGTCAAGCCCTAGCACCTATATGATTGCCCCAACCCTATTGCTCTTATAGCAAGCCCCAGCACTTTTTATCATATGGATGCTAGAAGCCGGTGACTGAGGGTCTACATGCCCTGGGAATTACGTTAAACTCTATCTGATGGTGAGGTTCCAGTTTTGAAAGTTTGGGTAATGTGAAACACCCTTTCATCACCATTGCCCGCTGGTCCACTCTGACCCGGAGTGGTAGTACCTGTTAGGGTCCCATCTATGGGTTAAATAGAAACATGTATTTATAAAAAATGTATTATTCACTAAGAATTGATTTATTTCAAAACTTTATCGGCATTAAATTACCCACTGAGGTTGATATGCCGTAAAACAAAACAAACCAAACCTTTTAACCAAATTCATAAATAATTGTTTGTACATTATTTTTATGTTTTTGGTTGTTTCTTTTTGTTTCTTTATCATGGCTTTTTTATAATATAAAACTCCCTAGGTTATTAAAATGTTTACCACGACAAGAAATATATATGTTGTGAAAGATAATGTCCATAAAATCAGAAAATAGTCAATTATACTAGGGTGAGTCAAAACTTAATGACATTTTCTTTATTTCATGTGAAGCTTTTTACAAAACTAAGGCCTACATTGAGACCCTAACGAGGCTCAGAGCAAGAATTCGATGAGTAAGACCCAACTTACCAATCGATAATGTCCTCCTTCTGCATGACAATGCTCTACCACACACAAGCATCAGGACAAGGGGAAATTGCCTCATTCGAATGGACAACTCTACCACGTGCTCCATACACACCAGATTTAGTGTCAGACTATTATCTCTTCGGTCCCATGAAAGAGGGTTTGAGAGAAAAATATTAATCCAGTGACGAGGAAGTGAAATCTGTGGTGGAGAAGTGGCTCAAAGAACAGTCAACAGAATTTTACGGGGTAAGGATATATGCTTTCATTCGAAGGTGGAACATTTCTATTGAGAGAAACGGTGACTACGCGGAGAAGTAAGGATGTGATCCACAGAGGATCAACTTTATTTCGATGTATGATACATGTTTCTGTGTTGGTAATTATACCTGTCCTAAACAAAATGACATTACTTTTTAACTCACCCTCGTATATATATGTGATTATGTGTATTTGAAATTTTATATATGTGTGTGTTATCATATCCCTGATGGCAATTTTTTATATGAATGATCGATTTTGTAATATCACAGCGTCCAGTATCTACACAGAGCTGGTCAATGTAGGTATCTTCTGGACAGCCCACACTGGTGTGCCCTTGTGCCTTTTTCCATAGAACGTCACTTTTGAATTTGTCATTGCTTCTCTATATAAGAAAAGTATATTGAAAATTAGTTAATTCTTAATTTTCATTTAAAACTAGGAGACAAAGTATAGTGACATAAGATCGCCTTTTGGTGTTCACGGGGGATGCAGTCTACATAAACTGCACACCTTTCATGATTTGTATGACAATTCTACCAACTGCCGTAAAAGCGGGTAGTCTACATTTTGATTAACTCAGATCTCCCACATCAGCATTACTTTTTTTTCTTTTTATTTTTTTATTTTTTTGTGAACTACTCGACAAATGAATTGCAGTATTGTATCATGTTCTGACTGTAACATTGTATGCTTATTTCATAGGTTGAATGTAATTGTCAAATTATTTGAATATTATGATCCTATTGTTACATACCCTTCTTCTTTACTTACTTCTTACTTCTTCTTCTGTTCATCTTTTATCTTAAGTTCTTCTAGGTCTCTTCTAACGTCTGGACTTCTCTTGGGGACTTCGTGTCTGGTCTTCCATTGGGGATTTCTCTTTATCAGAAGCCCTGTGTCATTGTTAGTTTTTAGATAATAACACAAGACTTCGATTTACTTTGATCATATTTTATTTTCGAAATCCCCCGCCGGACTACCGGCGCAGATCGAGTCGGAGCGTGTATAACACGACTCACCATCGTCGTGGTTTCTCGTCGACTGACTAAAATCTATTTCTAATCTAAACCGGAAGAGGGTCTCCTCCACCGATTCTCACGGTATCCAACGGAAGGTTAGGACTGAGGTTAAGCCTTGTCACTCATCCTTCAAGGCCGTGGGCTGTAACTTATAACAGCCATTTTGATTTCTACACTATTGCGCATAAATATTAGGTTCTAATAATTATGTAACACTATTTTTCAATAGTATGTCTAAACTAGTACAGTATTACCTTGTTTTATGAGTCTCCCAACTGTCACTCAGTTGATTTTTTTTGCTTTGTGTTGAGAGTTAAAATTTGTACAGGCAAATTTCACATATGCTTATGTTAATAATTTCACTAAAAACATTGAAGTTTCCAAATTTATTTCGCCAAAGAAACATATCATTTATATAAAAATATCATATCTACTTCTTTTTCGCAACTTTTGAGCATACAGTGGTCAGTATTAATGTCGGGAACTTGTCTGCTTGGTTAATCATTTTTTTCCTGCCATAAAATGCCGTCTTCTTCATTGAGCCGTGTCTAGAATTTTTTTCTATCTCCTTTTTTTTTATTACTTAAAAATGTTGGGATCCATTAGATATTTTCCGGTCAAAGCACTTTGTTCTTTGATAAATCCAAGAAGGAAATTGACATCGTTAAACAGGAAAGTGTCCCGCTCTTTCTCATTCATCTGCTTTTCTGCTTACGACTCCCAGTAAAAAGCCATTGAGTGAAGTGAGGGTTTTTTTTTTGTCGATGTTTCCGTTCTGTAAACCTGAACGCCTTTTTGGCGTTTCTCATTTTCGGAGTGTCTGCGATAAGCCGGGATGAAAATTAAAAGAAAAATTTTAAGTGGACGAGCTAGATGATATCTGGGTGTGAATGTCGGTCAGGGTGTGTCCGGAATTCAAAGTGATTGCCGTTAATTTATGCCTGGACCTATAAGGGTGCGTTTTACTCTATGCGTAGGTAGATCCTCCGAAGATTGTATCAGTAATTGGGTGAATGAAATGTATTCTTTGAAATGTTCACTTGTTTGAAAGTGTCTGCGTAAAGCTGTGCTTGTGTGTGTCTGTACGTAGATAATTAAGACAGCGAGAGACATGAAAAGGCAGTGGTCATACAATTTTTATGTCTTTGATGATGATCTTACGTGATATCTTTGAAGACGTCGTCGTTTCTCAATGGACATAAAGTGAAAGTTTGGTGTGATGTACTAAATGGTTCATGACCCAATGAGCATGCTACTTTGTGAATTTAAAAGTAACATCGTTCGTCAGGGGGTCATGCTAACACTATTTTACTAACACATGGTTATATAATCGTCTGTTGTAGCACTTGAAGAAGATAGCATTTTCCAAAACCTTTATTTAAAATCAAGTGTAAGTTCTGGCACTTGTTGGATAATTGTTAGTAGAAACTGGAATAGGTTACCTCAGTTTAAATTAGAATTACATTCCTCAGAGCACCAAAATTGGGACTTCGACAAGAGTTTGAACTCATTCCCAGGACGGATCATGTGACCTTTAGGCACCCCCTTTGCGATCTCGATTCGTGGGGACACTTCTCATTTACACCGTCAAAATCCAATTGCTTGTTAGGTGTTAGGGTTAGGGTTATGGGCTTAGGGTTAGGGGTTAGTTTTATAATTTAAAAAAAAACTCTAAAAATCGTCTGTTAACAATTAACCGGTTTTTGACGCTGTAAATCGAAAAAAATGTCCCCACGAATCGTGATCGCAAAAGGGGTGCCTAAAGATCATATGGTCCCCCAGGACAACATATGCCAGTAAACATGGACGATGTTCAGACAAACAATAACATGATGAAAATCGCTACTAGTATCATTCGCAGCGAGGGCGAAAAAAACTGCAAAAGTATTACCAATTTATGGAATAAAGAAACATTAGAGAAAATCCAGAATTTAGTGGAATATTTATTCATTTATTTATTTTAACTTTTCTCCCTCTATGGAATTGATCAGCTAACGATTTATTTTGGTTTCAATCAATAAACAGTGTAACATTATCTATACATATATAAAGGGCAGTTGTGTGTATGTATGTATGTATGTATGTCCAGAGGAAATTACGAAAATAAAGCAGTTAAGAACTAAGCAAATATATATACACATTCACTGTTACAGAGTCTAGCTTTTTGTGAAAAAATTGTAAAGATTTGATTTATATTCGCGAAGATATTTAAAAATTAAATGAACATTAAAATTCTGCTTAAGAATGTCCGTGAAACTCAAAGTCAAATAAATTAATATGGAAGAGCTAAACAATCATTTCTTCAGTATGGATTAACATAAGGCTTTTTTTTACTTGGGGATTTTTCTGGGGCCTCCAGCGAGGATTAAACTCGCTATTCAGTAGTAACTGATCTGAAAGACTAGCTTGCTAACCGTTATACCACTTTCTTTTTATTCTTTGATTTGTTTTGTTTTTCTCTACCCAGGTGACGCCGGGTAGTCGCTTCTAGAAATAAATAAATTGTTTTGTTGTTTGGTTTGATGGTGAGTTGGTTGGTTTGTAGAAGGGTTTTTCTGATTGTTAACCTTGACGTCACTTTAGGAATTATGGTCTCCAGTTATATACGACCCCAAAATATTTGTTCACATTTACTTTAAACAAGTAAACATTATCTGAAAAAGATGGATTTGATTCCCAGATGGATCTCTAACAGGTACTATCATCCCGGGTCAGGGAAGACATGGCAACGGATATACGACACCGTACGACCCAAAGATCTAGGACTGAAGCCTCATCACTGAATGCAGGTACACTATACTCAATTTTAGTTTTCCCGTCATATTTCATCTTCCATGCTGTTGGACATCTTATCCATATATTATATCATTATCTTATTATAATGGAGATTGTGTGTTTTTCTGTCTGTAACCGAAACTATATTCCTACTCAAGTCACAATTCCTTTAATTATTGACATCACATTCTCCATGATTTTATTTTTATCTAAACCTCAATTATTAATAAAGTTATTTTTCATTATTAATACTGTTAACCATGTCTACATAGTATTAACATGCAATTATATTTATATATAAAACAGAATAGCGGTTTACAGTGTGAACGGGAAGGCTAATTTGCATATTAATATTAAAAAATCGAATTTAATAAATATGTGCTTAGTATTATTGATTTCTAACTGTTTGGTTTTATTTTAATGAATATAAGCAAAAATCTCTTCAATGAATCTTAAATGAAATCCATTAACAAGATAAAATAACTGTCATTTTTATTCTTTACTTCCTCTTATAACTAAATACTTAAATTAGAAAAAATAACAATGAAAGACGAGAGTGATGCAAGAAGTAAAGTTTCAATTGTTCCATTTTTTATTATACTCCCTCTGTTTCAAATCTTTTATTATACTCCCTCTGTTTCAAATCTTTTATCTGTATTCTATTTAGTTCATTAGCCTTTCTAATTTAATACAATATTTTATTACATTAAAACTTAAATACTTGCACCCATAGGGTGCATATATTTGCTAGTTTATATAATACACGTCCATTTAATTTAATTTAAAAATGTATTATAATAAACGAAGCAAGTGGCTAATATTTTGCTAATAATCCAATATAAGTTCAACTTAAATCGAACATTTTAATCACCTTTTAGTGTCAGATGTTAATGATAATTAACTCCTGTTTTTGTTGGGGTGGATAGGGTTTTTACTAGCGAGATATTTCCTCTAAATTGGTGATATAAAATATCTATCTATTTTTTTCAAATTTTTGCTTGTCCTATACTTAGAAAATGACCTACTTATTTGCTCGTCTCCGTTTTTTGGAGATAGAAAAAGTTACTGTTAAGAGAGATAAAAAGGTGAATCCCATATTTTATGGGATTAAAGTAAAATCATGGAAAAAGTATCGTTGGAAAGAGAAAAAAGTTAAAAAAAGCAGTCCGCACTATCAGCGAAATATGAGTAAATTTGGAGATAGTAAAAGTTACTGTTAAGAGAGATAAAAAGGTGAATCCCATATTTTATGGGATTAAAGTAAAATCATGGAAAAAGTATCGTTGGAAAGAGAGAAAAGTTAAGAAAAGCAGTCCGTACTATCAGCGAAATATGAATAAGATTAGTCGACCCCACCTGGGTTTCTTATAATAAAATAATTCCTCCTTAGATTTTAAAATACTACTTGATGTAATTCTGGTATTGAGATTGACCAAGATAGAGTTTGAATGATCAATTTGAAAGTGACTGGTATTTTTTCTTTGACCAACTCTCTGACATTTTCTTTTTTTCTGGAGCAGTTCGCACTATCAGCGAAATATGTACAAAATAGTAGAATTAGTTGACTGTTCCCCCGAAAGAAGGGACTCGAAATAGTGTTTTGTGATACGCTGTTAGAATAATCCTACGTATAAACATGGTTAAAATCTGGGACAATATTACCTTTAGGCACCCCTTTTTGATCTCGATAAAGAAAGGACATGTTTTTCATTTACACCGTCAATATCCGGTTGTTTGTTAGGGGTTAGGGTTAGGAGTTAGGGTTAGTTTTATTTTTTTTTTAATTCTAAAAATCGTCTGTTAAAACACTCGGATATTGACGGTGTAATTGAAAAACATGTCCTTTCTTAACCGAGATCAAAAAGGGGTCCCTAAAGGTCATATGGTCCAAAATCTGTTTAATTTTGATTAATTTCATTTTTGCTTTACTCTCCAAAGCCATAAATAAGATAAAGAGACAATTTGATTGTGGGGATGAATATTACAATCTGAAGAAGGCCTGAGTGTGTATCGTTCAAAATTATTGGGTCTAATTGTCCGAATAATAATCTAAAGTTGAAACATGTATCTTCTTTTTTTATTTTTGGACAATGCGCAATATAGAATAACATAACACACTTTTTTCAATTTGTTTGTTTGTTTATTGATTTTAACGGCATATCAACCTGTCTGAGGTTATTTCATGCCTAACGGTTAGGAAGTGATACATATCGTGTATTTTATATTTATACTTTTTAGTAATTGGTTTTTAAAAATGTGTTTAGCATTATTAGGGATTATGTTGTATGGTATTGATTAGTTTCATGTCTATATTCTATGGTATAATTTTATTTCCTCAAAAAAAAAGAGAGAATATCTTCCATGTTGACATTTTCAAATAGATCTTTCATATTGTTTGCTTTAAGATAACGGTTTCTAATGTGAGCAAAAAACCTGCATTCCATAAATAAGTGTTTAACTGACAAAGGTGTTCCACATTGTGGTTGTTGTTCTTGTTTGAGTATATAGGAGTGCGTTAGTCTTGTATGACCAATGCGTAATCGGACACAGTTCTTTTCTAGACTTCCTTAAGGTTTGGTCTAGCCTCCCAAAGTGGGTTGATTAGGAAGAGTTTTATTGTGGATGTTGTTATTTCAGTGTTGTTGTCATTTTGTATGAATGAATCTATTAATTTTAGGTTTCAAGTCAGTATATGGTATCTTGAACTTGTTGGCGATCAAATCCAGTGCCGATTTAGCTGCAGTCGCTGTCAAAGACACAACATTATTGGGTCTAATTGTCTAAAATAATAATCGAAAGGTGATTTTTTTTTTTTTTTTTTTTTTTGGGGGGGGAATAATGCGCAGTATAGAATCACAATAATAACGCACTTTTGTTTAAAAAAAAAGGCAGCCGCTGTTAAAGCATACAAAATATATAATATATATTAAATATAAACCTAATGTCTTGTTTGGCTAGAATATCTACCTATTCATTTTTATGTATGATTTTTTACCTAGACTCATATTGCTTTTTTGTGTTTTTTTTTTATATTTTTTATGTTGATGAGGAGGATATTACTACCCTAGGTATGTGGCCCAGTAATTTTGGCCTCACAGTGCATTACCCAAGGTATCCCTTTTTGTGGGGGCAATTCACCCTCAGTAGGGAATACATGTAGTCAGCATAATTCTAAACCTTGCTGACAGTATGTGAATTAATATATATATATATATATATATATATATATATATATATATTTATATATATATATATATATATATATATATATATATATATATATATATGCAACCATTTGCATAAGTGAAGCAATACAAGGTCAATTTCTTATGCAGAGTTTAACAGGTTTGAATTAAGAGTTTGCTTCTCCTAAACTGATTAAAGAGCCATGTCTGCTCTACTATTTACCCATAGCTGGAGGGAGATTCGTACCTTTCCCAAGGGTATTAGTGCTGTATGAAATGCAAAACAGCCTCACTCAGGATTTGAACTCTAGTCACTTAGTCCGTTTCTTATGCCCATAATCTGTTTTTTTTTCTGAATGAGCAGGAGGGACCGAAATCTACATAACACTGCATTCATTTCGCGAGATTCATGGAATTAATACGAGGCCAGTTTTCTTTATAAAATGTGCATCTGGAAGCAACCATTTTTTCCTCTCTCGGATATCATGTTCGCGAGACAAGTGTGCAGCTGTTTGTGCTGTCTGTATTAAAATAATATGAATTTTATTTAAAATAAAATGAATTTTATTAAAATAAAATGAATCTCATTTTCAATTTTGAAAATTCAGAAGCATTATAGTAATGAAATAAGACTAAAAAGTCTGATGTAAAGTTTAGAAAAGTGTAAAATAAGTATAAAAGTGTATATGGATATCAAAATTATTGTAATACAATCCAACTGTAAATAAGTAGCCCACATTTATAGGTAAATCCGTGGTGTTAATGGATATCATCAAAAAGGGGTAAACATTCAAATGTAAAGTTTTTTCATGGACAAGTATGTGAAAATAAAATGGAAATTAATCCGACAGTATGAATAAGATATAATGAAAAACAGACGATGTTTACAACTGAAAATATGCTCATCAGAAGAGAAAGTGTGCAAACCGGTTTCGGGGCCAATTCTCTTGACGGTTTAAAAAGCAACACCCGGCCCATCCTCAACCTAATATGAGGGCCTATTGCATTATAATGTATCAACCGCACGTGGGTCGGTCATCAACAAAAAATAAGACGGGAAAAAGACCGTTAGTAAAAAACAGAACGCTGCTAGTCAACGTTGGAATTAATCAAAAATCTACTATTTCTCCGAGGTTATTTGGTTCGACAATTTGTCAGTAAGCCTTGTTACTTTTAGGTTGGGTTTTATTTTTAAAATGGTTATTTATTTATTTGGGCTAGTGGTGGGAGAGTGTTTTTGATATTGTCATGAGGGGGAATACAATTTAGCTTCTTCTTGGTTTTAGTTTTAAATCATAGATAGAAATAGCTTTAATTATATGGCTTTCGGTAATATGCATGGGAATATCCTCGTGCCATGGAATGCTACTGTAGCGTTTGTTTGTATTCGCCTGTGGAGTTGTCTGCCCCCTTTTAGTTTGATGATGCCCGCTAGGGCACCAGTATAAAAGCGCCGGTTTTCAAAACCTTCGCTCTCTCTTGATAGTTTCAGCAACTACGAGCCAACATGGGGTAGATTCTATCTAACCCTCTCGTGGGCTCTGCCCCCTTTACATTACTGTAAGTTCTTTACAGCATGGACTATCGCTAGTCTCATGTCTGTACTCTTTTTATGTTATACTCTGTATCTTTCATGAATGTGTCTATCTTTATTTGTGTAACTCTGTTTACCTTATTATGAACGTTGTATCTACTGTTATCCATGTGCTGTTGTATTAAATGTTCGTCTATTAACCTTTGTCGGAGTTATTTGTATATAAAGTTATGTTGAACATTAAACCATCCTTACACTACTATAGTTTGTAGCTTTGTCTTTTTTATTTTAGATTCCTATTGACCTAGATTGGTCAAATTGCTAGTGAATAGGAGAGGCAGTCTTTGAGAAGTTTGTGGTGAGAGGATCTATAATGGAACCAGTTGGGAGGGTTTCGGGTTTAGTGTTTTCTGTAATTGTCTGTTTTTGTCAATATATACTAGAATATCTAAAAAGGATATTGCTTGCATTGACCTCTCGGGGGGAAGAATATTATAGAACGTGCATCATATTTAAGTTGGTTAGGAAATTGTTGTTTTGCCTCTCTGTGTATATGTCATCAATTTATCTTGCGAAAAAGAACTGTTTATTCTTAATTTCAGGGTAGATTTACATATTTTCAAACTTATCCATGTAGATAGTCACGAATAATGGGTCTACGTCAGTGCCCATGGCGCAGCCTTTTGTTTGTATTAAGTATCACCCGTTGTTTTGTGTTACAATAAGTTGTATTAGTGTTATTATTACTTTTATGGGATGTTTTTCTCTCTCTTCTTATGGTATTTACACAGGGATTAAAGTCCCTCGATACGTTTAATGTTAGAGTGTAGGGATAAGACATTCATTGTGGCCAGAATAGCTTATGGTATTTTTTTAATGCTATTAATTTTGTTTAGGATGTCCGTTGTATACTGAATGTAGGACTTTATCTCCTTAGGAAGAGGTTATGTGTAGAAATCTACGGATTTGAATAGTTTGTTTTTGTGACAGTTAATTGAAGAAATTACTGGTCTTCCATTGTTGCTATTCTCTGGATTTTTGGAAGGCATATATATATATATATATATATATATATATATATATATATCATCAGTGGTACGTTATTCCCTTACGTATGGTTGTGCTTCACTGGCATGTGAGTGTTCCATGCATGTTAGTGTTCCACAATATGCTTACGTTTTTCTCTGTTTCTATCTATCTATTTATCTCTCTCTCTTCTTTCTCTCCCCCCCCTTCTATCTCCCTCCCCTCTCTCTCTCTCTCTCTCTCTCTCTCTCTCTTTCTTTCTCTTTCTCTCTCTCTCGTCTCTCTCTCTCTCTCTCTCTCTCTCTCTCTCTATATATATAATATATATATATATATTATATATATATTATATATATATATATATATATATATATAAAGAACTGACGCTCGGTCTTTGTAAAATTAAACAGATATACATACAGACCGACATACCGAAAAAATATATATATTATATATATAATATATATATATATATATATATATATATATATGTTTTCGGTATGCCGGTCTGTATGTATATCTGTTTACTTTTACAAAGACCGAGCGTCAGTTCTTTTATGAAGGGAAATTGGTGGAGACCAGCAAAGACCAAAGTTCAATAAAGTCCATACACTATTTCTATTTGAGCGGAAGTTAAAAAATATCCCGATCATCCTCCATAAGAAAAGTTAAATAAAAGTCTAATACGAGTATAAATCAATGATATATTAAAAAACTGATTTTTTTAAAATTAAAATATAAAACAAATCAATAGAGGAGAAAAAATCATATAAAAGATAAATAACAAAAATAGAAACAAGGGGGGGTAATATAAACAAATGAGTTAAAAACAAAAATGTATAGAAAATAAAAGGGTTAAATCGAACTTAACGGACTTAAATTCCACCATCGTATGCCACCCCATCGAAAGAAAAAAATACCAAAAAATCAGGGAATTAACCGAATTTAATGAAATTAATGATATATTAATGAATAAAAGATATAATGCACCAGTTATTTTATTCAAAACTTTTACATCTTTTCAAGTCAGCTAACTTTGCACCACGTATCTTTGAGGTGTAATACAGATTCTCAAAGATACGTGGTTCAAAGTTAACTGACCTGAAAAAATGTAAACGTTCCTAAATAAAATAACTAGTGCATTATATTTTTTATTCATTAATATATCATCAATGAAAATTTCATTTAATTCGGTTATAACCTGGTTTGTTTTTCTTCTTTCGGTCGGGTAACATACGATGGTGGAATTTAGGTCCGTTATGTTCGATTTAACCAATAAAAGATAGTGAAATATATATAGAATTTTTTTTATTACTCTATATATAAATATAGATAAGAGATTTATTTTTATCTTTTTAATTTCCCGGACAACGCCGGGTAGCTCTACTACTTATATATATGTTTATGTGTATATATGTGTGTGAGTTCGGGAATATGTTTCCAGACAGGAAAATATCGCCTGTGGATGGTGTCTAAAAAAAAAAAGAAAGTAAAGTCGTTGAAGTAGCCTAAAGTCAGTATCAGCCAGACAACAGAGAGTCTATCCCCTTTTCACTAACACAAGATCAAGGAAATTATTTTAGTGTCTGTGGTGGAGCCCCACACTTACGCATCAATTCCTACTTATACCGCACAGATTCCTGTGCTATTCATACGTTGAGTTTGGTGAGAGCCGGTAATCGAACTCGGAACCTTGTGTTCCTGGTCGGGCGCGCTACCTACTGAGGCTAAAAAAAACCGGTTTCCTAAAACTAGGGTAATGTTGTCTAATAAAAAAGGTAATGTTACTGTAAATTGGGGGGCCGCGTTAGCTCAAGTCGTAGAGCGTTCGGCTAGAAACCAAGGTTCCTAGTTCGATACCGGCTTTCGGCCAACTCAGCGTATGAGTAGGCAGCAGAGAGCTGTGCGTAAAGTAAGGAGCTGTATGTTAGGTGTGGGCGTACACCTCAGACGCTAAATAATCTCCGTGGTCTAGCGCAAGTGAAAAGGGGATAAGACTCCCTCGCTGATTGGCTGATACCGACTTTACTTTTTACTGTAAAATAGAGTGGCAATGCATGTGTGTGTGTGTGTATGTGTGTGTGTGTGGGTGGGTGTGGCAATGCATGCATGCATGTGTGTGTGTGTGTGTGTGTGTGCGTGTGTCCATTGCTGAGCGATTAATGGCGCGGTGTTTAGTTAAACGCTGAACAGGAGCAACGGCTTTTTGAAGATGGCTCAACTGGAATTAGTCGCATTCAGGATTTGGTTGCCGGTTGATTGGCGCAATATAAAGACGAATATTGGAATAGATTCAAGCTGATTTTCTAAGGTTAATACGACACCTGGCGGGCGGTTTAGGAAACAACAAAAAAAAAGTCGGAACCTAGGCAATTATCTGAGACAAGAATATAAGTTTAATACATACATAAACACTCACACATACAGATTTTGCAAACATGTTCATACACACACTAATCTCTCCCCGCCTCTCTCTCTCACTCTCTCTGACTCTCCTCTTTCTTTCTCTCTCTCTCTCTCTCTTCTCCACTCTCTCTTCTCTCTCTCTCTCTCTCTCTCGTCGTCTATATATATTTTTTTCACACACATATCGAGACGAACCAAGCAATTACTCTTAGACGAAGAATATATTTTATCTACATCCATAAACCTCACACATACAGCCAACAAACACACACATAAAGTCTTCTTCCAATCTTTCGTCATCTCTCCCTCTTTCTCTCTCTCTCTCTCTCTCGTCCTCCCCTGTATGTCTGCTGTTCTGTCTCTGCTTTCGCCGCCTCTCTCTCTCGCCTCTCTATGCTCTCGTCTCTCTCTCTCTCTCTTCGTCTCTCTCTCTCTATATATATATATATATAATATATATATATATCTCTCATAGATACACGATAATATACAAGTTAATTGCTTTTTGTAAGTATACCGCATATAAATATGCACAATCGCATAGTATACAGTATTTTATTCCCAATGTTCTGCTTGCTTCATCCGCATATGAAATCGATTTTGTTTAGAATGTAATATATATTCACACAGACACTCATACAAGAAGAAGAAGAAAAGAAGACGAATGAAGAAATAACTAAATTCTAGATACTACTACTATTACTAACTACTACTACTACTACTATACTAAAAATAATAATAATAATGGAATAACTATATATAATAGTAAATAATGGGTGTATTAATTAACAAAATAAATAAATAAAAAAGTAAAAAGAAAAATAGTCAAAAGAAGAAAAAAAAAGGAGAAAAAGAAGAAAAAAAGAAGAAAAAGAAGGAAGCAATATGACCAAATAAAAAAACAATAAGAAAGAAAGAATGGGTGAGACATTAAAAAGACGACAGACAGAAAGAAAGAATCAAATAAAAAGAAAGAACAGAAAAAAGAAAACGAATGAAAGAATAACAGATAGATAACGAATAATAAAGAATAAAGAAAGAATAGGGATGCAAACGTAGAAAAAGATATAAAACGGAATATAAAAGAAGAAATGTAAATATTGATACGAATTATTTATTAAAAAAAAATGAAATTTAAAAGAAAATAGAGAAAATAACTAACAAAACAAACAACAAAAGAAATAAAAAGAGAAAATGTTTGTATTTAGTATGAATAATGATGAATGAAATAAAAAGCTGTAACACTGTAATATGAGCATGATATTTTCTTTATTATACACTTCCGGAAAAGTAGTAAAATACAAAAATCACAACAAATTAATAGAAAGGAGTATTTCATAACCACACACACACACATACACACACAAACACACGCATATAATATATATATATATATATATATATATATATAATATATATATATTATATATATATAATTATTATGCTTATATTTTTTAAGGGCAATTACAATGCGTATAATCGTATAAAATTCGATAATTATTGAAATAATCATGAAAGTAAACTCGCAAATAAGAGCGTGACGTGGAACACCGTACAGAGGGACGGTCAGAGGGAATTCGTAGGTATACACCGCTGATGAGACTTAATAAAGTTGAAAACAGCTGTACAGTGTTCCACGTAACGCTGCCTTATTTGCCGAGTTTAACTTTGTAATGGTTATTTTCATAATTATCGAAAGTTTATATGATAAACGCATTGTAAATGCCTTTAAAAAAATATAAATAATATATACTTTATTTAACAATGCTGCAAAAAGCAAATTTTCAAACTATATATATATATACTATATATATATATATATATATATATATATTTCCAATAGTTAATGTACATAATAGCGTATTTGAATTGATGTTATTCAACTGTAATAAATAATGAAAAACTTTTAATAAAAAATAATTGTCACTTCCCTTATATGCTTTTTAGAATAGCAAATTCTATATTTTACACCAAATAAAGAAAAACACTTTCTTTTCCTATACATTGGGGAAAAATGATTAAAAAACACGAACAACGAACACACATTTCTTTTCCAATAAACTTAGTTAGGAACAATAAAAGAATCACAATTAGATATTCTATGTATGTTTCCTTCTAAACGATGTCATATCCACGAGTAGCAAAGGCATGCCTAAGCCACAAACAATTGTCGGTCATATGGAAGTCTAGAAACTCGCCGACAAGCTAAAAGCGACAATTCTTCCCTGATGTGGTTATATCAGTACTGCTGTATGGCTGCACGCACTTGAACACTAACAGAGCGCCCCGAAGAAATAAGTTCGATGGGACGGCACAAGAAATGCTGCGTACAGTCTTGAACAAGGAAACAGCTGTATGGCCGCCACATAACCCTGCATCTCAATAACCTATCCGTGTGAGACGGACTGGGCATGCTGGGGGAGCAAGACCGATGTTCATAAACGACGTTTCCTGTGGAAAGCCAACACATGGGTATGCTAGTGGTGCAAGGACTTAACATTGACCAACTATGTGAAGGATGTGGATGCGTGCAGAAGAGCTCCCAGAGCAATGAGTGATAAGGAAGGGTTGGCGTGAGCTGTCAAATGGATATCTGGTGCTGGCTTGCGCGATATGATGATTGAAAATCGTTACTTATATATGCACGCTACATGCATACACACACAGAGACTCTCTCACACCATACCCACAACAAACAGAAACACACAAACTTTGATTCACACACACACATATATATGCATGTATGTATATAGCTACTTATGTATACTTGGAAGAACACGGAGTGTTGTAAATGTCAAACATGTGGCTGGGATTCTGTTTTCTAAGGCTGGATAGCTAAGTCATAGGAATCTCATCAGGAACAATTCCTGCACACTCCAAGAAAAAAAAAAACAATGTGTCTTGTGCAAGCTGTAACAAAGTTTGTAAGTCGCTTGTCATTGAGACATATGAGAACATATAGTGGGTGGCATAGCATCAAATTTATCAATCTGATACAATAGGAAATACGGTCCTACATATGTCATATTTGCATCAAACTTTGTGAAATCTGCAGCGGGTTTTGATGAGTCATTTGGGGCTCAATGAGAAGAAAGGTTCTGAAGGTGGGGCTATAGGATTGTGAGGGACGGCAGTGATCTGTAAAAGATTACACTATTCTATATAATATTATGGCTATGAAACTTGAATTACATTGTAGAAGGTCGCCAGCATTGCAAAAATGTCCCGGTACTGTCTATGAATCTATTACATTTATAGAATAGATTATTACTATCTTACTCCTCCATGATTGAATTTTTTTTGCATTCTGATTCGGATCGATTAAATGAATCGATATATTCGGATACGATTACCTTGATCCAATCTTAAATTTTGTTACTATCGATTATTCTTCCACCTTGCATGGGAAATAAGACCTAAGAGCAAGTGAACGTCTGCAGATTATTTTCTGTTGTCTTTTATTTTATTTTATTTATTTATCTATTTAATTGATTTTTTTATTTAGATTTTCTTGGCAGCAATATAATTATCCAGCCTCTCGTTTGAAATAAAGCCCTAAGACTTGAAAATCTTCAGTTTGTTTGTGTTTTTAATCTATTCACTTTTATGTTCTTTAATTTTTTATTTATCTTTTATAATTCATTCTATTGTACCAATACTCGCTGTTGTTTACAAACTTGAGTTCTCTGGTGATTGTATAAAACATGCATCCTGCAAGTATGTTAAATTAATTGTTCGCCCTGGACTGAGAGTCGCTGACGGCGTAAGGTAAGGAACTTGGCAAGACTAAATTAATGTCCGATTTCGGGCATCCTGGCTAAGAAGTGTAGCTGTTAAAAATGTCGAGCGGCTATTGATGATAAGTAAATGTCGAAACACATGTTCCTGTGGATCTGATATATAATATATATATACTATATATATATTATATATATATATAACGTCGAACACGTGTCTGTGGATGACTGATATATCTATATAATATATATATATTATATATATATATTATATATATATACTATATATATATATTACTATAGTTGTGGGATTGTCACTGTTTCAGCTTTAATTGGAACGGGGTGTCAAAATATGCAGTATTATTGGCAGAGTGCTCAATATAAAAAGGATAGAGCTATTTATATAATAAAATTAAATATATAAGGGTTTTAGCATATCTTCTTTATTTGATGATAAGGGAAGAGTCCAACATTTGGTTTTATGCATGTTATGTGTAATCGCAAACAATCTTCAGGTGACGTTTTCAAATGCATGAAAACAAATGGTTGTGATTGTTCCTCTCAAATAAATAGATATGTAAAACCTCTAATATATTTATTATATATATATATATAATATATATATATAATATATATATATATATATATATATCGCATGTAGTTTTGTAAGTAGTCAGTTATTACTCAGCATCCCAACGATGCAGTGAATCACAAGGATGGTTTATAATGGGGAAGAGCAGTACAACAAACTCATGCGTTTGCTAGTGTTTAAAAATTGTAATGAATGATTGTCGGCATTCCTTTTGTAGGCGCCTCCACTGGCATATACCCAACCCTTTTGACGAGGTGCTGCCTGGAGAGATCTCCGCCAGGGATCAATGCATTTGAAAAAACGTCAGCTGAAGATTGTTTGCGATTAACATAAACATGCATAAAACCAAATGGTTTGTGACTCTTCCCTTATCATCAAATAAGAGATATGTAAAACCGCTTATATATTTATTTTATATATAATAGCTCTATCCTTTTTTATATTGAGGGCACTCTGCCAATAATATGCATTTTGACACCCCGTTCCAATAAAAGCTGAAACAGTGACAATCCCCACACATAGTATATATATATATATAATATATATATATTATATATATATATATAGTATATTATATAGATATATCAGTCACCAACAGACACGTGTTTCGAACGTATATATATATATATATATATATATATATATATATATTATATGCAGTCATCCACAGACATGTGTTTCGAACATTTACTTATCATCAGAGCCGCTCGACATTTTTTAAGCAGCTACTTCTAGCCAGGAGCGAAATTCGGACATAATTTTAGTCTGCCAGTTCCTTACCCTTACGCCCGTCAGCGAATCTCAGTCCAGGGCGAACAATTTAATTGATACATACTTGCAGGATGCATGTTTTTACATCACCAGAGAACTCAAGTTTGTAACACAGGCGAGTATTGGTACATAGATGAATTAAAATAGATAAAAAAAAAATTAAAAATGACATAAAAGTGAATAGATAAAAACAACAAAAACAAACTGAAGATTTTTCTAGTCTTAGGGCTTATTCAAACGAGAGTGGATAAATTATATTGGTGCGCAAGAAAATCTAATAAAAATCAATTAAATAGATAAATAAATAAATAAATAAAAGACCAGAAATATAATCTGAGGGACGTTCACTTGTTTAGGTCTTATTTCCCATGCAAAGGTGGATGAATAATCGAAGTAACAAATACAGATTGGAACGGTCAATCGATCCGAATATATGATCATTTAAATCGATGCGCGAATCAGAATGAGAAAAATTCAATCTGGAGAAGTAAGAATGTAATTAATCTAATTCTATAAATGTAATAGATTCATAGACAGTAACGGGACATTTTTTGCAATGGCGGCGACCTTCTAAAATGTTAATTTCAAGTTCAATAGCCATAATATATATAGGCATAGTGTATCTTTATAGATCACTGCCGTCCTCACCAATCCTTAGCCCCACAATACAGAACCTTTCTTCTCATGAGCCCTCAAAATGACTCATCAACCCGCTGCAGATTCACAAAGTTTGATGCAAATAGACATAGGTAGGACGATTTCCTATTGTATCAGATGATAAATTTGATGTTATGCACCACTATATGTCTCATATGTCTCATATGACAAGCTGACTTACAACTTTGTTACAGCTTGCACAAAGACACATTGTTTTTTTTTTCTTGAGTGTGCCAGGAATTGTTCCTGATGAGATTTCCTATGATTAGCTTATCCAGCCTTAGAAACAGAAATCCAGCCACATGTTTGACATTTACAACACTCGTGTTCTCTCCCAATATACATAAGTAGCTATAATACATACATGCATATATATGTGTGTGTGTGAATCAAGTTTGTGTGGTTTCTGTTGTGTGGGTATGGGTGAGAGAGTCTCTGTGTGTGTATGCATGTAGCGAGTGCATATTATAAAGAACGATTTCATCATCATATCGCGCAAAGCAGCAGCAGATATCCATGACAGTCTGCACGCCAACTTCCTTATCACTCATTGCCTTCTGGGAGGTCTGCTTCTGCACTGCAATCCAGCATCCTCAAGCATAGTTTTGGTCAATGTAAGTCCTTGAACTAGCATACCCATGTGTTGGCTTTCCACAGGAGAACGTCGTTTATGAACTCGTCCTTGCTCCCCGCATGCCAGTCCGTCTCACACGGATGGTTTATGAGATGAGGGGTGTGGCCTATACAGCCTGTTTCCTTGTTCAAGACTGTACGCAGCAATTCTGGTGCCGGTCCCATGCGAACTTATTCTCGGGGCTTCGTTAGTGTTCAAGTGGTGCAGCCATACAGCAGTACTGATATAACCACATCCAGGAAGAAATTGTCGCTTAGCTTGTCGCGAGTTCTGACTTCGCCAGATGACCGACAATTTGTTTGTGGCTAGGCATGCCTTTGCTACTCGTGTATTGACATCGCTTAGAAATGGAAACATACATAGGAATATCTAATTGTGAATTCTTTTATTGTTCCTAACTAAGTTTTGGAAAAAGAAATGTTGTTCGGGTTTTTCGTTAATCTATTTTCCCAAGTAAGGAAAAGAAATGTGTTTTTCTTTATTTGGGTGTAAAATATAGAATTTGTATTCTTAAAAAAGCATATAAGGGAAGTGACAATTATTTTTTATTTAAAGTTTTTCATTTATTTATTTACTAGTTGAATTAACATCAATTCATAGCGCTATTATGTACATTATCTATGTGGAAATAATATATATTATATATATATATATATATATATATATATATAATTTGAAAATTTGCTTTTTGAAGCATTGTAAATAAAGTATATTATTAATTAATATTTTTTTAAAGGGCATTTACAATGGTTATCATAATAAACTTTCGATAATTATTGAAATACCTTACAAGTAAATCGCAAATAAATGGAGGCGTTACGTTGGACCTGTACAGCTGTTTCAACTTTATTAGTCTGCATCAGCGGTGTATACCTACGAATTCCCTCTGACCGTCCCTCTGTAACGGTGTTCCAACGTCACGCTCGTTATTTGCCGAGTTTCTTGTCATGATTAATTTTCAATAATTATCGATTTTATACGAATATACGCATTGTAATTGCCTTAAAAAAATTATAAGCAATAATATATATATATATAATATATATATATATATATATATATATATATATATATATATATATGCGTGGTGTGTGTGTGTGTATGTGTGTGTGTGTGTGTTTTATGAAATACTCCTTTCTATTAATGTTGTGTGATTTTTGTATTTTACTAACTTTTCCGGAAGTGATATAATTTAAAGAAATATGCATGCTCATATTACAGTGTTACAGTTTTTATTTCATTCATAATTATTCATACTAATACAAACTTTCTTTCTTTTTATTTGCTTTTTGTTGTTTTGTTTTTGGTTTTAGTTATTTTCTCTATTTTCTTTTAATTCATTTTTTTAAATAATAATTCGTATCAATATTTACCATTTCCTTCTTTTTAATAATTCCGTTTTATATCTTTTTTCTAAGTTGATCCCCTTATTCTTTCCTTTATTCTTATTATTCGTTATCTATTCTGTATCCTTTCATTCGTTTTCTTTTCTGTTTCTTCTTTTTATTTGATTCTTTCTTTCTGTCTGTCGTCTTTTTAATGCTCACCCATTCTTTCTTTCTTTTATTGTTTTTTTATTTGGTATATTGCTTCCTTTCTTTTTTCTTCTTTTTTTCTTCTTTTTTTTTTCTTTATTTTTCTTCTTTTTGGACTTATTTCTTTTACTTTTTGTTTATTTATCTATTTTGTTAATTAAATACACCCATTATTACTATTATCATTATTAGTTAATCATTATTATTATTATTTTTAGTAGTAGTAGTAGTAGTAGTAGTAGTAATAGTAGTAGTAGTAGAATTAGTATTTCTTTCTTTCGTCTTCTTTTTCTTTCTTCTTCTTGTAATGAGTGTCTGTGTGAATATATATTACATTTCTAAACAAATCATTTATTATGGCGGATGAAGGCAAGCAGACATGGGAATTAAATTACTGTATACTATGCGATTGTGCATTTATATGGGTATACTTAGCAAAAAGCAATTAAGCTTGTATATTCATCTGTGTATACTATGAGAGATAGTATATATATAGTATATATATTATATATATATAGAGAGAGAGAGAGAGAGAGAGAAGAGAGAGAGAGAGAGAGAGAGAGGGAGAGAGAGAGGGGGAAGAGAACAGCCAGACAGACATACAGGGAGGGAGGAGAGAGAGAGAGGAGAAAGAGGGAGAAGAGAGAAAGATTGGAAGACTATGTGTGTGTTTGTTGTGCTGTATGTGTGAGTGTTTATGGATGTAAGATAAAATATATTCTGTCTAAGAGTAATTGCTTAGGTTTCGTCTCGATATGTGTGTGAAAAAAATATATATAGACGGAGAGAGAGAGAGAGAGAGAGAGAGAGAGAGAGAGAAGAGAGAGAGAGAGAAGAAGAGAGAAAGAGAGAGTAAGAGAGAGTGAGAGAGAGAGGGGGGAGAGAGAGTGTGTGTATGAACATGTTTGCAAATGCTGTAATGTGTGAGTGTTTATATGTTGTAATAACTTATATTCTTGTTCAGATTAATTGCCTAGGTTCCGACTTTTTTTGTTGTTTCCTTACCCGCCCGCCAGGGGTCGTATTAACCTTTAGAAAATCAAGCCTTTGAATCTATTCCAATATCGTCTTTATATGCGCCAACAACGGCGCAGCCAATCTGAATGCGACTAATTCCAGTTGAGCATCTCAAAGCCGTTGCTGGCCTGTTCGCGTTAACTGAAACACCGCGCCATAAATCGCTACAGCAATGGCACACGCACACACACACACACACACACCCCATGCATGCATGCCATTGCCACACCAAGCCACACCACACACATACACACACGACACACATGCATTGCCACTCTATTTACAGTAAGTAAAGTCGGTATCAGCCATCACGAGGGAGTCTATCCCCTTTTCACTTGCGCTAGACCACGAGATTATTTTAGCGTCTGAGGGTGTAGCGCCACACCTACATCAGCTCCTTACTTTACCGCACAGCTCTCTGTGCTACTCATACGCTGAGTTTGGCGAAAGCCGGTATCGAACTAAGGAACCTTGTGGGTTTCTAGCCGAACGCTCTACCGCTGAGGCTACGCGGCCCCCAATTTACAGTAACCATTACCTTTTATATAGACAACATACCCTAGTTTTAGGACGGTTTAGGCTCAGTATGGGGGGGGGGGGGTAGCGCGCCGACTAGGAACCACAAGGTTCCGAGTTGCCGATACGGCGGCTGCTCACCAACTCAACGTATGGATAGCACAGAATGCTGTGCGGTATAGTGAGGATTGATGGTAAGTGTGGGGGCTCCACCCACAGACACTAAAAATAATTTCCTTGATCCTTGTGTTAGTGAAAAGGGTAGACTCTCTTGTTGTCTGGCTGTACTGACTTTAGCTACTCTCAACGACCTGTTACTTTCTTTTTTTTTTTTTAGACAAACCATCCATCAGGCGATATTTTCCTGTCTGGAAACATATTGCCCCCGAACTCCACACACAATATAACACATAAACATATATATAAGTAGTAGAGCTACCCGCGTTGTTTCCGGGAATTAAAGATTAAAAATAAATCTGCTTATCTATATTTATATATAGAGTAAATAAAAAAATTCTATTATATTTCACTATCTTTATTGGTTAAATGCGAACATAAGGACCTAATTCCACGCATCGTATGTTACCCGACCGAAAGAAGAAAACAAACCAGGTTATAACCGAATTAAATGAATTTTCATTGATGATATATTAATGAATAAAAATAATAATGCACTAGTTATTTTTATTTAGGAACGTTTCATTTTTTCAGGTCAGTTAATTTGAACCACGTATCTTGAGAATGCTGTATTACACCTCAAATACGTGGTGCAAAGTTAGCTGACTTGAAAGATGTAAAGTTTTGAATAAAATAACTGGTGGCATTATATCTTTATTCATTAATATATCATTAATTTCATTAATTCGGTTAATTCCCTGATTTTTGGTATTTTTTTCTTTCGATGGGGTGGCATACGATGGTGGAATTAAGTCCGTTAAGTTCGAATTTAAGCCCTTTTTTTTCTATACATTTTTGTTTTTACTCATTTGTTTATATTACCCCCCTTGTTCTATTTTTGTTATTTATCTTTTTATATGATTTTTTTCTCCTCTAATTGATTTGTTTTATATTTTAATTTTAAAAAATCAGTTTTTTAATATATCATTTGATTTATACTCGTTATTAGACTTTTATTTAACTTTTCTAATGGAAGGTGATCGGATATTTTTTTAACTTCCGCTGCAAATAGAAATAGTGGTATGGACTTTATTGAACTTTGGTCTTTGCTGTCTCGCCGCATTTCCCTTCATAAAAAGAAACTGACGCTCGTCTTTGTAAAAGTTAAACAGATAATACATACAAGACGCGCAATACGAAACATATGATATAATATATATATATATTATATATTATATATATATATATATATATATTTTTTCGGTATGTCGGTCTGTATGTATATTCTGTTTAATTTTACAAAGACCGAGCGTCAGTTCTTTTATATAATATATATTATATATATATATATATATATATATTATATATATATATATATATATATAGAGAGAGAGAGAGAGAGAGAGAGAGAGAGAGGAGAGAGAGAGAAGAAAGAAAGAGAGAGAGAGAGAGAGAGAGAGAGAGTAGAGGGGAGGGAGATAAGAAGGGGGGAGAGAAGAAGAGAGAGATAAATAATAAGATAGAAACAGAGAAAAACGTAAGCATAATTGTGGCCAGTAACATGCATGGAACACTCACATGCAAGTGAGCACAACCATTACGTAAGGGATAACGTAACCACTGATGATATATATAATATATTAATATATATTATAATATATATATGCCTTCAAAAAATGCCAGAGAATAGCAACAATGGAAGACCAGTAATTTTCTTCAATTAACTGTCACAAAAAACAAACTATTCAAATCCGTAAGATTTATACACATACTCTTCCTAAGGAGATAAAGTCTACATTTAGTATACAACGGGACATCCTAACAAAATTAATAGCATTAAAAAATACCATAAGCTATTCTGCCACAATGAATGTCTTATCCCTACACTCTAACATTAAACGTATCGAGGGACTTTAATCCTGTGTAAATACCAATAAGAAGAGAGGAAAAAGACTCCATAAAAGTAATAATAAACTAATACAACTTATTGAACCAAAACAACGGGTGATACTTAATACAAAAAAGGCTGCGCATGGCAACTGACGTAGACCCATTATTCGTGGACTATCGCTACATGGATAAGTTTGAAAAATATGTAAATGCTACCTGAAATTAAGAATAACAGTTCCTTTTTCGCAAGATAAATTGATGACATATACACCAGAGGGCAAACAACAATTTCCTACGCAATTAAATATGATGTCACGATTCTATAATATTCTTCCCCCGAGAGGTCAATGAAGAATATCCCTTTTTAGATATTCTAGTATATATTGACAAAAACAGACATTACAGAACCTAAACCCGAAACCCTCCAATGGTTCCATATAGATCCTCTCCCACAAAACTTCTCAAGCTGCTCTCCTAATTCTACTAGCAATTTTGGACGCAATCTAGGTCCAATAGGAAATCTAAAATAAAAAAGACAAAGCTACAACTATAGTAGTGTAAAGGATTGTTTAATGTTCACATAACTTTATATAAAATAACTCCGACAAAGGTTAATAGACCGAACATTTATAACAACAGCACATGGATACCAGTAGATACAACGTTCATAATAAGTACAGAGTTACACAAATAAAAGATAGCACATTCATGAAAGGATACAGAGTTATAACATAAAGAGTACAGACATGAGACTAGCGATAGTCCATGCTGTAAAGAACTTAACAAGTAATGTAAAGGGGCAAGAGCCCCACGAGAGGTTTAGATAGAACTACCCATGTGCTCGTAGTTGCTGAAACTATCAGAGGAGGCGAAGGTTTTGAAACGGCGGCGCTTTTATACTGGTGGCCTAGCGGGCATATCATCAAACCTAAAGGGGCAGTACAACTCCACCAGGCGAATCAAACAAACGCTACAGTAAGCATTCCATGGCACGAAGGATATTCATGCATTTTACCGAAAGCCATATAATTAAAGTATTTTTATCTATGATTTAAAACATAAAACCCAAGAAAGAAGCTAAATTGTATTCCCCTTCATGACAATATCAACAACACTCTCCACCACTAGCCTAATAAATATCGCATTTAAAATAAAACCAACCTAAAAGAATAACAAGGCATACTGACATTGTCGCCAAATAACCTCGGGAGAATAGTAGATTTTTGATTAATTCAACGTTTGACTAGCAAGCGTTCTGTTTTTTTACTTTAACGGTCTTTTTCCGGCTCTTATTTTTGTTGGATGACGCGACGCCATCGTGGCGGTTGATACATTATAATGAATAGGGCCCTCATATTAGTTGAGGATGGGCCGGTGTTGGCTTTTAAACGCGTCAAGAGAATTGGCCCGAAACGGTTGTGCCAACACTTTCTCTTCTGATGAGCTATATTTCAGTTGTAAACATCGTCTGTTTTTTCATTATATTAATTCATACTGTCGGATTAATTTCCATTTTTTTTCACAATACTTGTCCATGAAACTTTAAACATTTGAATGTTTACCCCTTTTTTTGATGATATCCATAACACCACGGATTTTACCTATAAATGTGGGCTACTTATTTAACTTGGATTGTATTACAATAATTTTGATATTCCATATACATTTTTAAATACTTATTTACAGCTTTTCTATAACTTTACATCAGACTTTTTTTAGTCTTATTTTCATTACTATAATGCTTCTGATTATTTTCAAAATGAAATGAGATTCTTTATTTTTAAAATAAAAATTCATTTTATTTTTAATAAAATTCATATTATTTTTAATACACGACAGCAACAAAGCAGCTGCACACTTGTCTCGCGAACAATGATATCCGAGAGAGGAAAAAATGGTTGCTTCCAGATGCACAATTTTAATAAGAACTGGCCTCGTATTAATTCATGAATCTCGCGAAATGAATGCAGTGTATGTAGATTTCGGTCCCTCCTGCTCATTCGAAAAAAAACAGATTATGGGCATAAGAAACGACTAAGTGACTAGAGTTCAAATCCCTGAGTGAGGCGTTTTGCATTTCATACGCACTAATACCCTTGGAAGGTAGCGAATCTCCCTCCAGCTATGGGTAAATAGTAGAGCAGACATGGCTCTTTATCAGTTTAGGAGAAGAAAACTCTAATTAACCTGTTAAACTCTGCATAAGAAATTGACCTTGTATTGCTTCTACTTATGCAAAGTGGTTTGATATATATATATTATATATATATATATATATATATATATATATATAATATATATATATATATATATATATTATATATATATATATAAATTCACATACTGTAGCAAGTTTAGAAATATGCTGACTACAATGTATTCCCTAACTGAGGGTGAATGCCCCACAAAAAGGGATACCTGGGTATGCCACTGATGAGGCAAAATTACCTGGCCACATACCTAGGTAGTATATCTTCCTCATCACATAAAAAATATAAAAAAAAACAACAAAAAGCAATATGAGTCCTAGGTAAATCATACATAAAAATGAATAGGTAGATATTCTAGCCAAAAAGACATTAGGTTTATATTTAATATATATTTATATATTTTTGTATGCTTTAACAGGCGCTTTGCCTTTTTTTTTTAAACAAAGTTGCGTTATTTATGTGATTCTATACTGCGCATTATCCCCCCAAAAAAAAAAACAAAAAAAAAAAAATTTCACCTTTCGATTATTATTTAGACAATTGACCAATAATGTTGTTTGTGCTTTGACAGCGACTGCAGCTAATCGCACTGGATTTGATCGGCCAACAAGTTCAAGATACCATATACTGACTTGAACCCTAAAATTAAAGATTCATTCATACAAAATGAACAACAACAGCTGAAATAACAACATCCACATAAAACTCTTCGCTAATCAAACCCACTTTGGAGGCTGGAGACCAAACCTTAAGGAAGTCTAGAAAAGTAACTGTGTCCCGATTTAACCGCCCCCTTGGTGCATACAAGACTAACGCACTCTATATATACAACAAGACACAACGCACAATGTGGAACACCTTTGCAGTTAAACACTATTTTGGAATGCAGGTTTTTTGGCTCTAGCATTAGAAGCCCCCCCGTTATCTTAAAGCAACATATGAAAGATCTATTTGAAAATGTCAACATGGAGATATTCCTCTCTTTTTTTTTTTTTTGAGGAAATAAAATTAATACCATAAGAAATATAGACATGAGAACTAATCAATACCATAACAACATAATCCCCTAATAATGCTAACACATTTTTAAAAACCAATTACTAAAAAGTATAAATATAAATACACGATTATGTATCACTTCCTAACCGTTAGGCATGATAACCTCAGACGAGGTTTGATATGCCGTTAAAATCAATAAACAAACAAACAAATTGAAAAAAAGTGTGTTATTTATTCTATATTGCGCATTGTCCAAAAATAAAAAAAGAAGATACATGTTTCAAACTTTAGAAATTATTATTCGGACATTAGACGCCAATAATTTTGAGATTACACACTGCAGGCCTTCTTCAGATTGTAATATTCATCCCACAATCAATTGTCTCTTTATCTTATTTATGGCTTTGGAGAGTAAGCAAAAATGAAATTAATAAAATTAAACAGATTTTTGGACCATATGACCTTTAGGACGCCCTTTTGCTCGTTAAGAAAGGACTGTTTTTTTCAATTAACACCGTAATATCCGAGGTGTTTTAAAGACGATTTTAGAATTAAAAAAAAAATAAAACTACCTAACTCTAACGCCTACCCTAACAAACAACCGGAATATTGACGGTGTAAATGAAAAAACATGTCCTTTCTTTATAGAGATCAAAAAGGGGTGCGGCTAAAGGTAATATTGTCCCAGATTTTAAACCATGTTTTATAACGTAGGATTATTCTAACAGCGTTCACAAAACACTAAATTTCGAGTCCTTCTTTCGGGGAACAGTCAACTAATTCCTACTATTTTGTACATATTTGCTGATAGTGCGACTGCTCCAAAAAAAAGAAATGTCAGAGATTGGTCAAAAGAAAAAATCGCAGTTCCTTTCCAAATTGATCATTCAAACTCTTCTTGGGTGCAATCTCAATACCAGAATTACATCAGTAGTATTTTAAAAATCTAAGGAGGAATTATTTTATATAAGAAACCCAGGTGGGGTCGACTAATCTTTTCATATTTCGCTGATAGTACGGACTGGGCTTTTCTTAACTTTTCTCTCTTTCCACGATACTTTTTCCATGATTTTACTTTAATTCCCATAAAATATGGGATTCACGCTTTATCTCTCTTACAGTAAACTTTTACTATGCTCAAATTTACTCATATTTCGTGATAGTCGGACTGCTTTTTTAACTTTTTTTTTCTTCACGATACTTTTTCCATGATTTATTTAAATCCCATAAAATATGGGATTTCCAGCTTTTTATCTCGTCTTAACAGTAAACTTTT
>CM042149.1:61085904-61106050 GCA_023376005.1 Doryteuthis pealeii | reverse complement strand
ATATAAAACAAATCAATTTAGAGGAAAAAAAATCATATTAAAGATAAATAACAAAAATAAAACAGGGGGATATAAACAAATGAGCTTAAAAACAAAAAAGTATAGAAAATAAAAGGGTTAAATCGAACTTAACCGACTTTAAATTCAACCCATCGTATGCCACCCCATCGAAAGAAAAAAATACCAAAAAATCAGGGAATTAACGATATTGAATGAATAATGATATATTAATTGGAATAAAAGATAGAATGCACAGTTATTTATATTCAAACTTTTACATCTTTCAGCAGCAACTTTGCAACCACGTATCTTGAGGTGATACATTCTCAAAGATACTGTTCAAAGTTAAATGACCTGAAAAAAATGTAAACGTTCCTAATATTAAATAAACTAGGATTTATATTTTTTATCATTAATATATCATCAATAAAATTCATTTAATTCGGTTATAACCTGGTTTTGTTTATTCTTCTTTCCGGAACTACGGTGGTTTAGGTTTAGTCGATTAACCAATAAAAGATAGTGAAATATATATAGAATTTTTACGGGATTATTACTCTAATATATAATAAGATTAAGAGATTTATTTTTATCTTTTAATTTTCCCGGACAACGCCGGGAGCTCTACTACGTTATATATATTTATGTGTATATATGTGTGTGAGTCGGAATATGTTGCCAGACAGAAAATATGCGCCTGTGGATGGTGTCTAAAAAAAAAAAAAGAAAGTAAAGTCGTTGAAGTAGCCTAAAGTCAGTATCAGCCAGACAACAAGAGATCTATCCCTTTCACTAAAACAATATCAAGGAAAATTATTTTAGTGTCTGTGGTGAGCCCCACACTTAAACCATCAATTCCTCACTTATACCGCAACAGTTCCCTGTGCTATCATACGTGTGAGTTTGCGTGAGAGCCGGTATCGAACTCGGAACCTTGTGGTTCTAGCGAGCGCGGCTACCTACTGAGCAAAACCGGTGCCTAATAAACTAGGTATGTTGTCTAATAAAAGGTAATTTACGTAAATTGGGGGGCCGCGTTAGCTCATCGTAGAGCGTTCGGCTAGAAACCACAATTTCCTAGTTCGATACCGGCTTCCCAGAACTCAGCGTATGAGTACACAGAGAGCTGTGCGGTAAGTAAGGAGCTGATTTAGTGTGGCAGCTACACCTCAGACGCTAAAAATAATCTCCGTGGTCTAGCGCAAAAGTTGAAAAGGGATAAGACTCCCTCGCTGATTGGCTGAACCGACTTACTTTTTACTGTAAATAGAGTGCAATGATGTGTGTTGTGTGTATGTGGTGTGTGTGCGGGTGGGTTGACAATGCATGCATGCTTGTGTGTGTGTGTGTGTTGTGTGACGGTGTGTCCATTGCTGAGCATTATGGCGCGGTGTTTCAGTAAACGTCTGAACAGGCAGCAACGGCTTTTGAAGTACGTAACTGCCTAACCTGAATTAGTTCGCATATCAGGATTGGTTGCCGGTTGATGGCGCAATTAAGACGATATTGAATAATCAATCTGATTTTTCTAAAGGTTAATACGACCCTGCGGGCGGGTAAGGAAACAACAAAAAAAAAGTGCGGAACTAGGCCAATTAATCTGAGACAAGAATATATAGTTTTATACATACATAAACACTCACACATACAGATTTGCAAACATGTTCATTCATCACGCACTCTCTCTCCCCCTTCTTCTCTCTCACTCCTCTGACTCTCTCTTTCTTTCTCTCTCTCTCTCTCTCTCTCTCTCCTCTCTCTTCTCTCTCTCTCTCTCTCTCTCTCCGCTATATATATTTTTTTCACACACATACGAGGACGAACCTAAGCAATACTCTTAGACAAGATATATTTTTATCTACATCCATAACACTACAATACAGCCACACAAACACCACACATAGTCTTCTTCAAGTCTTTCTCCTCTTCCCTCTTTCTCTCTCTCCTCTTCTCTCCCTCCCTGTATTGTCTGTCTGTCTGTCCTCTTTCCCCCTCTCTCTCTCCCTCTCTCTCTGCTCTCTCTCTCTCTCTCTCTCTCTTCTCTCCTCTCTTATATTATATATAAAATATATATATATACTATCTTCTCATAAGATAGCACAGCTGAATATAACAAGTAATTGCTTTGTAAAGTATACCCGTATAAATGCACAATCGATTAGTATACAGTATTTATTCCCATTCTGCTTGCTTCATCCGCATAATGAAATCGATTTTGTTTAGAATGTAATATATATTCACACAGACACTCATACAAGAAGAAGAAGAAAAAGAAGACGAAGAAGAAATACTATTACTACTACTACTATTACTACTACTACACTACTACTACTACTTAAAAAATAATAAATAATAATATAACTAATAATATAATAGTAATAATGGGTGAATTAATTAACAAAATAAATAAAATAACAAAAAAGTTAAAAAAGAAAATAAGTCAAAAGAAGAAAAAAAGAAGAAAAAAAGAAGAAAAAGAAGAAAAAAGAAAGGAAGCAATATGACCAAATAAAAAAAAACAATAAAAGAAAGAAAGAATGGGTGAGCATTAAAAAGACGACAGACAGAAAGAAAGAATCAAATAAAAAGAAAGAAACAGAAAAGAAAACGAATGAAAGAATAACAGAATAGATAACGAATAATAAGAATAAAGAAAGAATAAGGGATCAACTAGAAAAAGATATAAAACGGAATATAAAAGAAGGAAATGTAAATATTGATACGAATTATTTATTAAAAAAATGAATTAAAAGAAAATAGAGAAAATAACTAAACAAAAACAAAACAACAAAAAGAAATAAAAAGAAAGAAAAATGTTTGTATTTAGTATGAATAATATGAATGAAATAAAAACTGTAATCACTGTAATATGAGCATGATATTTCTTAAATTATTACACTTCCGGAAAAGTAGTAAAATACAAAAATCACACCAAATTAATAGAAAGGAGTATTTCATAAACACACACACACACACATACACACACACACACACGCATATATATATATATATATATATTATATATATATATATATATATATATAATATATATTATTGCTTATATTTTTAAGGCAATTACAATGCGTATATCGTATAAAAAATTCGATAATATTGAAATAATCATGACAAGTAAACTCGGCAAAAACGAGCGTGACGTGGAAACACCGTACAGAGGGACGGTCAGAGGAATTCGTAGTATACACCGCTATAGACTTAATAAAGTTGAACAGCTGTTACAGTGTTCCACGTAACGCTCCTTATTTGCCGAGTTTACTTTAATGGTTATTTTCAATAATTATCGAAGTTTATATGATAAACGCATGTGTAAATGCCTTTAAAAAATATAAATAAATATACTTTATTTAACAATGCTCCCAAAAGCAAATTTTCAAAATTATTATATATATATATATATATATTATATATATATATATATTTCCACATAGATAATTTGACATAATAGCGTATGAATTGATGTTATTCAACTAGTAAATAAATAAATGAAAAACTTTAAATAAAAAAATAATTGTCACTTCCCTTATATGCTTTTTATAGAATACAAATTCTATATTTTACACCCAAATAAAGAAAAACACATTTCTTTTCCTATACTTGGGGAAAATAGATTAAAACGAACACCCGAACACATTTCTTTTCCAAAACTTAGTTAGGAACCAATAAAAAGAATCACAAATTAGATATTCCTATGTATGTTCCATTCTAAGCGATGTTCAATACACGACAGTAGCAAAGGCATTGCCTAGCCACAAACAATTGTCGGTCATATGGAAGTCAGAACTCGCGACAAGCTAAAGCGACAATTTTCCTGGATGTGGTTATATCAGTACTGCTGTATGGCTGCACCACTTGAACACTAACGAAGCGCCCGAGAATAAGTTCGATGGGACCGGCACAAGAATGCTGCGTACAGTCTTGAACAAGGAAACAGCTGTATGGCCACATACCCCTCATCTCATAAACCATCGTGTGAGACGGACTGGGCATGCTGGGGAGCAAGGACGAGTTCATAAACGACGTTCTCCTGTGGAAGCCAACACATGGGTATGCCTCACACACTTACATTGACCAACTATGTGGGATGCTGGATGCAGTGCAGAAGAGCTCCAGAGGCAATGAGTGATAAGGAGGTTGGCGTGAGATGTCATGGATATCTGTGCTGCTTGGCGATATGATGATGAAAATCGTTACTTATATATGCACGCTACATGCATACACACACAGAGACTCTCTCACCCATACCCACACAAACAGAAACACACAAACTTGATTCAACCACAATATATATGCATGTATGTATTAGCTACTTATGTAATGGAGAGAACACGGAGTGTTGTAAATGTCAAACATGTGGATTCTGTTTTCTAGGCTGGATAAGCTAATCATAGGAAATCTCATCAGGAACAATCCTGCACACTCCAAGAAAAAAAAAAAACAATGTGCTGCAAGCTGTAACAAAGTTTGTAAGTCAGCTTGTCATATGAGACATATGAGACATATAGTGGTGCAAGCATCAAATTTATCATCTGATACAATAGGAAATACGTCCTACCTATGTCATATTTGCATCAAACTTTGTGAATCTGCAGCGGGTTTGATGAGTCATTTGAGGGCTCATGAGAAGAAAGGTTCTGTAGGTGGGGCTATAGGATTGTGAGGGACGGCAGTGATCTGTAAAGATTACACTATTGCTATATATATTATGGCTATGAACTTGAATTACATTGTAGAAGGTCGCCGCATTGCAAAAATGTCCCGGTACTGTCTATGAATCTATTACATTTATAGAATAGATTATTACTATCTTACTCCTCCATGATTGAATTTTTCTTCATTCTGATTCGGATCGATTAAATGATCGATATATTCGGATCGATTGACCTTGATCCAATCTGTATTTTGTTACTTCGATTATTCTATCCACCTTGCATGGGAAATAAGACCTAAGACAAGTGAACGTCCTCAGATTATTTTCTGTTGTCTTTTATTTTATTTATTTATTTATCTATTTAATTGATTTTTTTATTAGATTTTCTTGGCACAAATATAATTTATCCACCTCTCGTTTGAAATAAGCCCTAAGACTTAGAAAAATCTTCAGTTTGTTTTGTGTTTTTATCTATTCACTTTTATGTCATTTAATTTTTTTATTTATCTATTTTAATTCATCTATTGTACCAATACTCGCCTGTTGTTTACAAACTTGAGTTCTCTGGTGATTGTAAAAACATGCATCCTGCAAGTATGTATCAATTAATTGTTCGCCCTGGACTGAGAGTCGCTGACGGGCGTAAGGGTAAGGAACTTGGCAGACTAAAATTATGTCCGATTTCGCTCCTGGCTAGAAGTAGCTGTTAAAAAATGTCGAGCGGCTCTGATGATAAGTAAATGTCGAAACACATGTCTGTGGATGACTGATATATATATATATATATATATATATATATATAATATATATATACGTCGAAACACGTGTCTGTGGATGACTGATATATCTATATATATATAATATATATATATATATATATATATTATATATATATATATATATATATACTATAGTGTGGATTGTCACTGTTTCAGCTTTTATTGGAACGGGGTGTCAAAATGCAGTATTATTGGCAGAGTGCTCAATATAAAAAAGGATAGAGCTATTATATATAAAATAAATATATAAGGGTTTTACATATCTCTTTATTTGATGATAAGGGAAGAGTCACAACCATTTGGTTTTATGCATGTTATGTGTAATCGCAAACAATCTTCAGGTGACGTTTTTTCAAATGCATGAAAACAAATGGTTGTGATTGTTCCTTCATCAAATAAATAGATATGTAAAACCTCTATATATTATTATATATATATATATATATATATATATATATATATATATATATATATCGCATGTAGTTTGTAAGTAGTCAGTATTTACTCACATCCCACGATGTCAGTCGATCACAAGGATGGTTATAATGGGGAAACACGTACAAACCAAAGCTCATGCGTTGCTAGTGTTTAAAAATTGTATGAATGTTGTCGGCATTCCTCTTTGTAGGCGCCTCCACTGGGCAATAAACCCAACCCTTTTGACGAGGTGCTGCCTGGAGAGATCTCCGCCAGGGATCATGCTGATATCATTTTTATCGGTAAAATGGCCTCAACCACTGGACACAATATCTAAAGTCAGGTAATGATATTTGCCATGCATCCCACTTGTACAGGCGTGACACAAGGACATTTTTATGTGGGCCCATAAACGAGCTGAAGCTCATGGCTAGTAGGCACAAAAATGCATTGATCCCGTTGGAATTCCCCCTCAAGGGAGGTGCCTTAGGCACTGGGCAATAAACTCAGCCTTGTCCCTTAGGATCAATGCTGTTAATTAAGCGGCCTAAGCTCACTGGACGCCCGAGAAAGGCCGGGAAAGTATGGAGTAACTTACTAGACATTAGTTGTGTCGACAAACAAAAGCACCGGGTGAAAATCATTTTTTTTTTTCTTGGATATTCTGTTTATCTAAATGTTCACTATACTACTGTGTAGTTTCATGAACTTCCACTATTACACTCAAAATTATGGTCGTTAGAATGCACCGTCTGCACCTCTGCAGAGGGGTAAGACTCCCCCAATGGGGCCACCTGTTGGCCGTGGGTGGCGACCCGTGATGCTTAAGGATAGAACCCAGGTGGATGGGCAGTTCATGACTTGCAATACACCACTTTGGCCCTATCTTGGGCTTGACGGGCGGTCGGAGAGCCCCCTCCGATCAATCGGCTGGTCACATCAAGCCCTAGCACCTATATGATTTTCCGAACACTATTGCCCCTTTTTATCATATGAGTGCTAGAAGGTGGTAATTGAGGGTATACATGTCCTAGGAATGACGTTAAACTCTATCTGATGGTGAGGTTCCAGTTTTGGGGGTTTGGGGAATGTGGAGCACCCCTTCATCCCCATTGCTCCCTAGTCCTCTCTGACCAGGAGTGGTAATACCTGATAGGGTCCTATCTATGGGTTGAATAGAAAAATGTATTTATACAAAAATTGTATTATCCTTTAAGAATTGATTTATTTCAAAACGTTATCGGCATTAAATGAGCCACTGAGGTTGATATGCCGTAAAACAAACCAAACCAAACCAAACCAAATCAAAATTATGGACTTGTAAAAGTACTATTTCTGTGTATTTTTTCTTTTATTTTCATTCTGTCAACCACTTTATGTTCTTCTCGTGTTAGGCTAAGATAATGAAACACTAGCTCGACGGTGTAAGGTGAATGGGATGTAGTTGTAACCCTTATAGGTAATACGTTTCACTCAAAATAACCGCCATTAGCGTAGATCTCAGCCTCCAACCTGCTCCGGAAGCTGGAGCAAGCTAATGTTACAGTTTCCCTGGGAACGGTCTCAAAAACTACTTTAATTCTGTCGATCAACTGGCACGGCGATTGGTGTCTTTCTCAACAGTGCCACATACACAATAATCCATGGGGTTAAGATCCGGGGAGTTCGGAGGCCAAATATTGGGACGGGTGTAGTCGTAAAAATTCGCCGAAAATCATTTTTGACTTTTCCCAGAAGTGTGGAAAGGGGCCGAATCTTGCTACCATACATATGGCATACCATTGCCTACCCTTGTTATCCAGGTATTGACTACAGTGTTTAGCAACTCTAAGTAGACATCTGAGGGTCCTCTGCTGTACGTACGCAATCAGATCGTCTGTTATGTTGCTTTCTTCTAGCCACAGCCTCGTAGTCTCCATTGCAATTCTTCAGTTCATGCCTGATTGCTTTTACGGTGTCCAGGGAGCATTGGGCAGCAACCATAATCTCCTTATTTGGATGGCCGCCGCAGATCATCATGATACGAGTTATTCTATTCCATGATTTAGAATCTGTCATCATGTATATGAGTGAATAAGGGTCCAAGCTTTTAAATGATGTGTAGTGTGCGTCAATAACTCCAACTTACGGAGAAAAATAACCAAATATGAATATGTCAAATTTATCCCGGTGCTATTCGCAGAATTCCGTCCGGGCCTCCTGCCTTAAAAAGAAACGCTAGGCGGTGCGAGCTG
This sequence comes from Doryteuthis pealeii, assembly GCA_023376005.1. Taxonomy (NCBI): domain Eukaryota; kingdom Metazoa; phylum Mollusca; class Cephalopoda; order Myopsida; family Loliginidae; genus Doryteuthis; species Doryteuthis pealeii. The sequence goes on along the minus strand of CM042149.1, from coordinate 61,097,954 downwards.
AAAAAACGTAAATGCGATATTTTACTCCCTTTTATCTAAATATTTTGATTTCTGATGTGTAATTGATTGTTAGAAATAAATATATTAAAATAAAATAAAATAAAAATACAGAAAAATATTTTGATTTTTTTTTTGTAATTGATTGTCGAAAAAAGAAAGAAAATACTGAAAAAACTAAGATATTGATTTAGCGGAATGTTTTTATCAACAAATTATTTTTTCAGTGGTTTGAAGGCGTTAAAAGTAAACCATAATTTTATCGACAACTAAATGTAAATATTTAGCCCCCCCCCTCCCATATTTTAAGAGGGGAAGGGTTAAAAAAATTACATTACTTGTCGAAAAATGACAGAAGGGACTGAAGCCTAGCGTTTTTTAAGGCAGGAGACCGGGACGGAATTCTGCGAATAGCACCTTTATCCTGAACACCCTATATATATATATATATATATATATAATATATATATATGATGTGAGTTTGTGAATGTGGCCAGGTCTATGAGAGTATACCAATGTGTGTGTGTGTGTGTGTGTGTGTGTGTGTGTGTGTTTCAGTCTGCTTGTTGGCATGTGTGGGTCAGATTGTGTGCAAGTGTGTCTGTGAATGCTTATTCAAAATGTCATCATGCCAGTAATCTCCCTTTCAATTTGTGGCTTTTTAAAGCTTTGAAATGAATCAGGGCATCAATCAAAACTCAAAAATATATACATATTTATGAGTCTTTACAAACATTTACGTCCAAATATGTCCGCATATACATATACATTCTCTCTCTCTCTCTCTCTCTCTCTATATATATATATATATATATATATATATATATATATATATATACATTATCTCTCAAAGTCGACGGGGTAGTCTAATGTCGGTATCAACTAGACCAATGAGATTGTTTTTGCGTGAGAGGTAGCACCCTACACTTACCCATCAGCTCCTCACGTTACCGCACAGTTGGAGAGAGTCGGTATTTAACCAGGAAACCTTACGATTACTAGGCAAGTGCTCTACCGACCGAGCTAAACTGACACACACACCCACACACATACACACACACAATCAACCCCAGCCCCCCCACACACACACCCATATATATATATATATATATATATATATATATATATATATATATGAATCTGTATTTCTATCTATTCCTGTCTGTACCTATATATCTATCTCACATTCACGCACACAGGTATGTTCACATTACACGATCCCCAAAATTGGAGTTTCCCATTTTTTTAAAATTAGCGGAGTTATGTCGATTTTGAGATCTCTAAATTTGAAGGGGGTTGCGAAAAATGGCGACTTTTTGTAACATATTTTTGTCTCTAAAAAGTGTTCAAGGGATTCCCTACTCCTCGAAATTGGTTTATAAAAGCATTTTCGTTTAGGAAATTCAAAAATGCTACCAACAAAGTCTTAAAGTCAACCAATTTTAAGTTATTTTTTCCTAGCAAGATCAATATCCCAATGTGGCACTGCGTCTACGACAACAATTTATTCTATTATTATTTCACATATTGTTGGAATATTTGTGGATATAAGGTGTGCTTCAATTCCCCACCTGGATTTATAGACCTCCAAGGATATGTGGTTTATTCCCCGGCCAATCACTAGCCATACTGCGTGGCTGATACACTACTTAAACCCCCAAACTGGTCATAATTCTAATTGTACTCATTGAGGAGGGACTTACAATACTCAGAATTACCAGACGATTACCAGTACTCTTTACCAAGGGATTACCAAGGATCCTATTCCACTGGACAAGTGCTCTGGCTTAAGGCCTACAGGATGGCTCAACAGATTGTAACAGGTAATGGGACCAGGAACGCGAGGATTTTCTTCAATGGCGAAGAGTCAAGCTATGAACTTTGGGAGGTGAAGTTCCACGATTGTTTAAGGACCCCTCTACTACTCAATATAATATAAGCACCACTTGGTCAAAGCGAGGACCTATATTTTGTTGAAAAGAATGCGACAATATATGCTGAATTGATCCAATGTTTAGACGATCCAAGTCTTTCATTGGTAATGCGAGAGGCCTACAGGATAGCCCAACACATATATTGAACATTATTTGTACCAAAACGATAGTTTGATATTTGCTCAGTATCCAGTGTGTGCAATTGTTATATACCCACTTAACATATCTCGGGCATATAATGGTAGAGAGAGACAGAGTATGAGAGATGAAGTGCGGGCTTTTGTTAACTTGGCCGCCTTATATTCTTCAGGGCTAACTTTTCCGGCTGATTTCTTCGGATTGCTTTTCTTCTTTCTTTTTGGGCAGCTCCTTTCTTGTTCAAATGAATTAACAAGACCTTGTTTTTCTTAAGACTTTATTAAACAACCCAGCCCATAGAACCGCAGTGGTGAGCGCGACATCTCGAGAGCTAACAACACGTCTGCTCTCAGCCAGTAACTAGTCGCATCTAATCTAAAATCCAAAACTAATTTCTCACGCCTATAATGGCGCGTTTTTCAAGGGGTCAAGTAAAAAGATTATTACCCGTCAGTAACCGTCGAGGTAATTTTCCACTGGACCCGCATTATTCTAACGAACCACGATTAAAAAATCTTACTACAGTGCGTATATAATTCATACGCTGCCTATGAATTATGTAACACAATGTGCCTATACTATTTTCACTAGAGTTATACCAGAGGTATTGTTTTTGAGTATGTGATGGAGTGCTACACCTACCATCAGCTCGCCACATAACCACACAGATCGAAGTCGTGATACGCATGAGCTTAATTGACGAGGGCCGGTATTGAACACGGAACTATTTGGATTCCGAGGTCGATGCTCTAACGACTGAGCTAGACCGGCACCGGAATTAAACGGACAAGGGAACGTCACTGTACTATAGTGCTGTAGCTAGAAATATTGCATTATAGATCAATTGCTAAATAGAGTGAGCCCGATGCTCACTAAGTGTCACGTCATTGGGTCCTTGAACAGACTAAGTTGAGGTAACTAAATATCTTTTAATTTGTGAAAAAGATTTTTGAAAAATTATCATCGTATTATTATGGAGAATATGTATTTGTCTGTCTGTAACCGAAACCATAACAATATTCAAGTCACAATTCCCTTAATTATTTACATCACATTCTCCACAATTTTTTTTATATCTAAACCAAAATTATTAATAAAATTGTTTTACATTATTAAATCCGATAATCATACATACCTACTAAAAACGTGCAATTGTATTTATATATACAATAGAATAGCGGTTTTAGAGTGTAAACGGGAAGGCTAATTTATATATTGATATTTAAAATTAGATTTTAATAAATATGGGCTTGGTATTATGAATTTCTAATTGTTTGGTTTTATCTTAATGAATATGAGCAAAAATCTCTGGGATAAATCTAACAAGAAGAATAAACTGTACTTACATTTTTTACTTCCTATTTTAACTAAATAGTTAAATTATAAAAATTTAGCAATGAAAAACGGGAGTGATGGAAGAGTAAGTTTCAGTTGTTCCATTTTTCGAGTATATCCACCTCTGTTTAAAATATTTTTATCTGCATTCTTAATTAGTTTCATTAACCTTTCTAATTTAATATACTATTTTATTACATTAAAACTTGAATACTTGCACACGTAGGGTGCATATATTTGTAAATAAAAATAATTGTATTTAACTAATGAAATAGAGATTGTGAGTAATAACTGTTGGTATTTTCTTAATAACGAATAACCATGAATGACGTATATCTTAGGCACTGTAAAAAAATATATAATTTTCTTCGACCGTCTTATATTTTGAGTCTCTATGAGTGCTACCAATTTCGTGAGCCAAGTCGTTTAGTTCACCGAGTACAAACCAGAATTAAATTAGTGAGGTTTAAATCATTCGCCTCTCCGCACAATAGACATACCATTCACAGTAATCACATTGAAAATATCATAACAAAAAAAGAAAACAAACGTCTCTACTTAAAAGACCTTACCATTTCCTACAACTTGTTGTTCGGTGGTATATATTAAATATTAACAGAAGCCCGTCACGTAAACGCTGCAGTGATTCCTATACACAAATTCTTAAAATGTAATTATAGTCTGAACCTCACGATGCATTTGGCTGCAGGAAATAGCAAATTGGAAAACTCATTTAAATTTAAATTAAAGTTTCCCTTTTAGCGTTTCGTTTACTAAGAAAAATCCTTAGGTTTATTTCAGAAAATTAACATTCATTTAACGTATCAATTATTTTTCTCTTGATGTTATTCGGTTTATATAAACTTGGTCACCAAGATCCATATATTTGTGTTTATCTTTTTGCTTTCTTCTTTTTTCACCGGTGATTGACGCCGATGGCAAAATCCACGAGATGACAGGTTCTCTTCTTTTTGTCAATCAATACTATGTCCGGTCTCCTGGTTGGGATTAGATGGTTCCGTCTGTACCTCGAAGTCACAGATTATTATTATTTTCACTCCTTTTTTCACTGAGTTTTCCCATCAGCGTTAGCTGATGGTATTTCACTGGAGTCTGAGTGACAACAAGTCTCCTCAGGTATCCAGGACTATTCTGAGTATTCTAGCCGTATTTCCAGATCCTCTCGTCTTTTTTCCAAGTGTATTGGGACCGTTCCAAGTGCACCAACTACAATTGGTATAATTTTCACTTTCATGTTCCACAGCTTTTTCAATTCTCTGGCGAGGTCCAGGTATTTATCCATCTTTTCCTTTTCCTTCAGCTTCACCCTGTGATCTGCTGGGACCGCAAAGTCCACCATTTGATACGTTCTCTTTTTCTTTTTTTTCTTTTTTTGTCAATCAACACTAGGTCTGGTCTCCTGTCTGGGATAGGGTGATCCGTTGTTATCTATTATTATTATTATTATTATTATTATTATTATTATTATTAAATTGTAATTGTTACTTAAAACCATATAATTATGTATAAATTATTAGTATTGGATAGAAATAATTGAAACCATCTAACTGTGTACCAGTTATTTCAATAAATTTGAGAATTAAATAACTCACAATGGATTGATGTACCTTTAAATGAATACAAAAAATTACAAGGACACATGTGTGATTTTGATATAAATATATCTTGCTCTGGGAATTAATACTGGAAAAACAATATAATATATTTACTGATTCAATGTTAGTTGATACTTTCTATGAATCATGAAAAATAAAGGTTTATCCCAGATGAATATTCAAGATACTTTAGAATGCTATAACTACGTAATGTATCACGTTGCTTTTCAACTGCAATATGCAGAAATCTGAGTGAGTGGAAATACAATTCTAACACTGTAACTCTAGATTTGCATTTTGTAGCTCTATAGATATACAAAGCTACAAACACATAAACACACACATACAATGTTTCTCATAAATGATAAGAATACAAGTGATATTTCCAAAATGGTTAATTTTCAAAACCCAATCCACAAAATTCTATTCTTCTAGACGAATATTATGTAATCAAAAATGATATGATTTGGCTTCATCTATTGGCAAAATCTACACAATGGGCAACGTGACCAACAATAAATCTGCAATATCCCTGTAATCAAAAATAAAACTTCAGACACACACACACACACACATACACACACACACACACACGCACGCAATACACACACACACACACACACACATATATATATATATATATAATATAATATATATATATATATATATATGGGCCGGGTTAGCTCAGTCGGTTAGTAGAGCGTTCGGCTAGAAACCACAAGGTTCCTAGTTCGATACCGGTCTCGCCAACTCAGCGCATGAGTAGCACATGGATCTGTGCGTTAAAGTAAGAAGCTGATGGTAGGTGTGGCGCTCCACCTCAGACGCCAAAACAATCCCTTGGTCTAGCGCTATTGAAAAGGGCATAGACTCCCTCGCTGACTGGCTGATACCGTCTTTAGGCCGCCCGTCGACTATATATATATATATATATATATATATATAATAATATATATATATTAAAAAATAACGTAGCGTTCAACCGTTATTAAAACAGCCATTATAATAGAAAAAAATTGGCAGAAACACACACAACCTATCAAATATCGGACATATTCGGCCAAATTAATAACTCAATGCCTGAAGAAGACAACAGATCAGAAACACGTGTCGCGTATGTAAGATAAAAAGAAAAAAACATTTTTCTGAGAACATAAATACATTTTGCGGACCTTCTTCTTCTTTTTTATAAAATATTAAATCTTCTCCCGTTGGAACCAGAACAAAATTATATATATATATATATATAATATATATATATGTGTGTGTGTGTGTGTGTGTGTGGTGTAAAAATGGAAAGAGGAATGAATCCGACAATATGAGGAAAAATGAGTAAAGAAAAGAAAAGGTAAATGGGGATAAAATGAATTAATCAATCACTTACACATGTGTTCGTCAGTTTATGTGTGTGAAAATATTTCGCATGCATAACAAAATCAACCTTCATCAGAGTGAATATTTTATTTTTATGAAAAAATTCGTTGGGAAAAAAAACAAACAGAATTTTTGAAATATTCGAAAAATCGATTTTTTTAAAATTTGGAACGCTGTGAAATAGCTAAGAAGACCGTTATGAATAGGATATTTATTTATTTTTTTAACAATAAAAAAACAAACTTGTACCATAACCCCTCAAAAAAACAAAAACAAATTGATTAAATTCATTTTATCCATTTACTTTTCTTTTTTTTACTCATTTTCAGTCATATTATATATTATATATATATATATATATATATATAATTATAAAATGGGTTTACTTTTTCTTTTTGATTTAGACATAACCAATACCACGTGTCCTTTCAGTTCGGAACTCCAGAGAAGTATGACATCTTGAAATAAGTGGAAGTAGTAAAATCGAGGCAAACCTATCGGTATCAGCCGAATAACGAGGAGTCTATCCCCTTTTTGCTTGACCAGGGAGAATGTTTTAATGAGATCGAATCCTACACGTACTGTCAGCTCCCAGATACTGCTAAAGTGCATAGATCAGATAACCGAACCGCACTGTCGAACACACCGACTACACCTCTGCAGAGGGGTAAGACTCCCCCAATGGGGCGACCTGTTGGCCGTGGGTGACGACCCGTGATGCTTAGGGAGCGAACCCTGGTGGATGAACAGTCCATGACATGCAACATTCTACTTAGACCCTTACACAGTCTAGACGGGCGGTCGAAGAGGCCACCTCCGATCAATCGGCTGATCATGTCAAGCCCTAGCATCTATATGATTGGCCGACCCTATTGCTCTCATGGCAAGCCAAAACTTTTTTATCATATGGATGCTAGAAGGCAGTGGTTGAGGGTCTTCATGTCCTAGGTATGACGTTAAACTAACTGATGGTGAGGGTCCAATTCTGGAGGTTTGGAAATGTGGAGCACCCCTTCACCACCGTTGCTCCTGGTCCACTTTGACCCGGGGTATAGTACCTGTTATGGTCCCATCTATGATTAAAAAGAAAAACATGAGTGTATAAAAGTTGAGTACCATTAAAACGAATTTATTTCAAATGTTACTGGAATTAACTATACCCCTGAGGTTTATATGCCGTTAGAAGCAAACAAACAAACAAACAACGATAACATGCTGCTCATTATATTTGGCGATAAACTAGTATCGAAGCCTGGAACCTTACGATCCCTTGCTGAGTATTTCTTATTCTCACCCAAAAATGAGAAGATTAGTATTCATATAATAAAACCGAAGCGATGTACAGAGACAAATCATATCACCACAGCAGAGCAATGCTACTCCAACTTTTGTAATTGATTTACATAAAAAAATGATTGCCATAAAAATAGATTGGGCATATTATGCTATAATTATTGTGGCACATGGATTATGTTATCACGATCGTCAGATTATTATTCTGTCTATTTTGTTTGGAATCAATGGCGAATTCTGTGCAAAGTGATTCGATTTACAATGAGACATTATGCAGAATGACGACGTTTAATTACAGCGATATTGTATCTATGCGCGTAAATGCTGGTCACAAGAGCATCATATCACAATGGAAAAATAGAATGTATCAGAGACACAGAAAAAGCATGAACAACAAAACTATTACTTAATAGTAATATTGTCTATTATTTACTTCGATGTTTATATATATTTTTTAATTTAGTTTCCAGATATAGCACGATAATATAATAATAATAATAATAATAATAATATACTACTAATAAAATATAATACATTAATAAAACAGAAGGACACAATGAATGAAAAAGGACGGGAAAAAAAGACGGATAACAGAAGAGAATTTCGACTATTACAACGGGATATACATAACCAAAAGTATACAGGCAAAGAAAGTATTAGTCTCAAAAGATATTTTGGTAAAAAAAAACAATAATACTTGGAATTTGTTATGGTGTAGACAGGATGACATATCTTTTTCTGTGGTGGGAATTTACCATAAATCTGTTTTTCAATTAAAGGCGCGTGCTTTATGTTAGTGTCGTGGGAAGATGGACTCGGCGACCTTGAGTTTTCAAATCCCCGGACAAGACTTGTTTGTATTTCACGTTAGCGCTTAATACTCTTTGGGAAAGGTTATTGCAATCCAAGTACTCCGCCTCCCAATATGCTAAATAGTGGAATGTTCAAACTTGGCTACGGTACCAATCTAGTGTGAAGGTATAACTGTTGAATTTCAAAGCTCCGCATTAAAAATACCTTGTATTGCATACTGCTATGGCGAGGGTTGTAATATTATATTCGTGTTTTAACAAAAGTTAAAAATTGAACTCATTTCCAAGAAAAAAAAGAATCTCACGCTGAACGCACCTGTTCCGCAAAATCACCGATGAATATAGTAGATTCGTCAGGGTTGGGTTGTCTTCCCCTTGCCTGGGAGAGTTTATCTGGTCCCTCTGGGATTTTTGATATTTAAGCGCCTGTTTTTGAACTCTCGGCTATATTTTTCTTCTCCGGGTAACACTCACACCGTGGTTAGACTTTATTTCTACACCTTCTCGTGTAGGGGCTTCGGCCCCCATTACAGCCGCACTAGAAATGGACTTCAGTCGATGTACTCTCCAATTCTATCCATCTCTAATATGTACATTTAGGTATCTCATTGTTATACCGTCTTAGTTGTATCTCGCTTATTCATTGAATGATGTCCTCTTGTATATCACCTATATGTAATTTCTTATATGTATCATTTCCATGTGCCATTGATTAAAGTCTCTGGTGTCGTTTTAACACTCGTGTTGAGTTGTTGTTCAACCATGTATACATCATTATAACCTTGAACCCTTACATCAGACCAAACGAATGGTTAGAAATAATAATGTGGTAGGTGACCAATTCAGGGAGAGCTGGAACATAAGCAATTGTAGCCTAGACAGACCAAGCAGATCTTACTAAAATAACACGCAGCAGTCATGATAATGGTTAAATGAATAATTTGTAATTTATTAACTAGTATTAATATTATAATTCCTAATAGAATAAGTAGTGCTGGTAGTAATGTTGGTGATTGGTTGGTTGTTGATTTTACGGGTGTGCCAATTTCGTTCGTTTTCTTGCGAACGTATTGTTTTAAGTATTCTTGTTGGTGATAGCAATTTTTTTAACTCTATTTTATATAAAAACACATTTTTAAAAGTATTACTTTTTTAACCATAGATGGACCCCTAATATGTTTCCAGTTCAGATGGACCTATAAGGTTAATAGCGAGATAGAGTGCGCCTCACTACACAGGCTTTGAGAATTGGAGTCTCACCACTAGTACAGTGTTAAACGTTTTATTGCCCAAAAACTCAGTACCGGGTTTAGCAAATGTATGATAAAAAGAGTTGAGGTTGCCATAGAGCAAATTTACGTCGGGTCATCATGTAGGTTGACCAAGCCAAGTGATAAGAGGGCTTCTCCGGACTGACCGTTCGTAGCCCATGGAAAAAAGGCCAGAGTTAGAGTATTAAATGAAGGAGAACGAGGGCATATCGACCAAACGATTGTACAGTAACAATGAAAGTTGAGGACAATAGTCCGAAATAACACTGAATAATACTAAAAGATTTCTTGTTTTTTTTAAGTTAAACCTCAAAATTAACTGAATTCGTTTTCGCTAATTGATCTTCCTAATTTGGATTCCGCTCGGGCGCTACACACGGTAATGTATATTTTTATGATACGATGGTTATTGACGGGGTTAAAAAGAGTCTGCTCAGCCACCCTGAATCCGTCCTTATGAAATCCTAGGTCACCAAATCACGGCTAAGATAGTTTCCCCATTTGAGTGATTTTGCGTTACCCTCGTGCTGCACACGTACAGTAGAGTATAAATTTACGAGCCCCAGTCTATAATTTGTAGTAACTGTTAATCCCATGTCATTACTAGTATACAATTAATGATGACAATAATTACCGCGAACTAATAATCACTTGTAATGTTTTAAACATTTTACCTCATTCCTTGCCTCTATTCTAGTGGCGCTATTTAAACTCTTAAAGAAACTAGATTGAAGACTGACATACATTGTTAATAATTATGATCCCTAATATCTTTTAAGTTAGTATAGAAATCCTTAGGCGATCGAAGTAACAGTGAGCCTTGGAGAGGTGCGTGGACAATGCTTGACCTTCACTCTGACATTGCCTGACTATACTGGAATGGACCGCTGAAGAATCGGAAGCAATAGAACCCCTTCGCTCTCACTCTAAGCAACTCAGTCAGACAGTAGGAGTAGAAGCGGGCTATGCAAGATGTGAGTCTTGGATTCTGTCGCAGTCTTGCCTAGTGTTGTTTCAAAAATCGCTATAGGGGAAACTACGAATAAAGTAACATCATCGTAAATTCGAAGTTGTATTACTAAAAGCTAACCAATGACACAAGCTTCTATAACAAGTTGATCTCCCAACAGAGACGAGACCCAAACCCAAGAAGACCAGTACCTTAGAAGAATATACCAATCAAGATAGAGATAGATAGATAGAGAACCAAGCCGGCCAGAAGACTAGACGACCGAAGTAAGACGTAAGAAGGATATAAATATATATTATTTTAGTGCCGTCCAAGGAAAAGGCACTACGTACACAAAATATGATGCTTGCTGTCTTGAACAAATACTGAAAACAACACCCCATAAAGAGTAGTTGTACGATCGATCCCAGGGGCCATCCCCAGGCAACACCTGCCCCTCGATTTTAAAGGGCGGGCTGGTTATTGCCCAGTTGCCTGAGGCGCCCTTGAGGGATGCCGAGGGATCGACGCCAATTTTTGCACTGCCATTTTCATAGCTTTTGTCTTGTGGTGTCCCACGCTAATAGGACTTTTGTGCCCTGACCCGTCACAAGTGGACTCGTACAGATATGTGTAAAAAGTGTAAGTACAATTATATAACAAATATGTTGCATTCTGTAGAGCAAGTGCACTTATTGAGCAATGTTTAATTTCAACGTTTCACTTCTGATTTTGGTTCCTGCATGTAAACACACCGTTGGGGTTCTGCGCTGAAAATCCCTACAGCGATCAACTCTGATCCGATTGCTATGCAGAGGGCTAGGTCGCAATGTTCGATTAGTGGAACCGAGTTGTGGTGTACGTCTATGTGAGGAAGTCAGGATATCCGTGCTGTCGTTTACTAGGCATAGCTCGTCTGGCTCGCTCCCTAAACTATATACACTCGTCGCGTGACCGGATTAAGAATGAAATGACATTGAATAGTTTGTAATATTATATTCTTTCGACATATGTAATAGTATAAAACTTAATTGAACACCCCATTAGACGCAGTCCAGAGGTTTCATGGTTTTTTTAATAATGATTAAGGTAAAATATGCTGGCTGCCACCGCTGTATTTACTCAAGAAAAAATGTTTTCCTTTTTTATATAATCAAATATAAGCTCAAGCAGAGATTTCACAATTGTTCTGGTTGGTATACTTCTACTAGTGTATAATTGTGTGTCTGTTAATTTTTCATCGTTATATTGATTTATTGCTAGAAAGAAAATACACTACAAATCTCACCGTGCTATGATGTATTCATATCCTCTCTCTCCCATTCCTTATC
>CM042149.1:61073897-61085804 GCA_023376005.1 Doryteuthis pealeii | reverse complement strand
CAACCAGAGTTCAAAATCCCGCGACGAGGCTGACTGTATTTCACATAGCTATAAAACCCTTAGAATATATTAAGTATTGCACTTGATAGTGACTAACTGGGAAATACGTATTGGCTTTTTAACGCTTACAGTAATACGGTACAATGGAAAAACATCTATTTGGCTAACTAACAGCACGCAGACAAAAACTAAAACAAAAATGAAACTCTCCAAAAAAGAAATACCTTGCACACATAGACAGAGGCGTATAGTGTTAATTGAGTATTGACGTAGGTAGATGGATTACGGCAATTCGCCAGTTCAAAATCCTGACGCAGGCTGACTGCATTTCACATAGCTATAAAACCCTTAGATATATTTAAGTATTGCACTTGATTGTGATTAACTGGAAATACGTATGGCTTTTAAACGCTTACATAATACGCGCTACAATGCGAAAACATCTATTGGTAAACTAACAGACGAGACAAAACTAAAAACAAAAATGAACTCTCCAAAAAGAATACCTGCCACACATAGACAGAGGCGTATAGTTGTTATGGAGTATGACGTAGTAATGGATACGCGCAACCAGAGTATCAAATCCCGGACGAGGCTGACTGTATTTCACATAGCTATAAAACCCTTAGATATATTTAAGTATTGCACTGATAGTGACTAACGGAAATACTATGGCTTTAAACGCTTACAGTATACGGTACAATGGAAAAACATCTATTGGTAAACTAACCAGACGAGACAAAAACTAAAACAAAATGAACTCTCCAAAAAAGAATACCTGCCACAACATAGACAGCAGGCGTATTTAGTGTTATGAAGTATTGACGTAAGGTAATGGATACGCAATTCGCAGTTCAAATCCTGCCGACGAGGCTTGACTGCGCATTTTCACATAGCTATTAAAACCTTACATATATTTAAAGTATTGCCACTTAGATCGTGATTAACTGGAAATACGCTTATGGCCTTTTAAAGCTAAAGCTAATACGGTACAATGGAAAAACATCTATTGGTAAACTAACAGACGAGACAAAACTAAAACAAAAATGAACTCTCCAAAAAGAATACCTGCATACATTAGCACAGAGGCGGATTAGTTGTTATGAGTATTGACGCTAGGTAATGCGGCATACAGCAATATCGAGTTCAAATCCTGGACAGTCTGAACATAGTATTTCACATAGCTATAATACCCTTAGATATATTTTAAGTATTGCACTGATTGTGATTAAACTGCGAAATACGTATGGCTTTTTTAAACGCTTTAAAAGTAATACGGTTACAATGCGCAAAACAATTCCTATTGGCTAAACTAACAGACGAGAACAAAACTAAAACAAAACTGAACTAACTCCAAAAAGAATACCTGCATACATAGACAGAGGGGATAGTGTTATGAGTATTTGACGTAGGAAATGGCATACAGCAATTCGAGTTCAAATCCTGACGAGGCTGGACTGTATTTCACATAGCTATAATACCCTTAGATTATATTTAAGTATTGCCACTTGATAGTGATTTAACTGGAAATAGCGTATGGCCTTTTTAAACGCTTAAAGTAATACGCTACAATGGAAAAACATCTATTGGTAAACTAAACAGACGAGGAACCCCCCCCCGCCCCCCCCCCCCCCCCCCCCCCCCCCCCCCCCCCCCCCCCCCCCCCCCCCCCCCTAAACTAAAACAAAAATGAACTCTCCAAAAGAATACCATGCATACATGCACAGAGAGCGGATAGTGTTATGAGTATTGACGTAGGTAAGGATACAGCAATTCGAGTTCAAATCCTGACGAGGCCTGACTGTATTTCACATAGCTATTAATACCCTTAGATTATATTTATTATTGGCACTTGATTGTGATTAACTGGAAATACGTATGGCTTTTTAAGACGCTTAAGTTAATACGCCGTACAATGCAAAAACATCTATGCCGTAAACTAAACAGGACGAGACAAAACTAAAACAAAAATGAACTCTCCAAAAAGAATACCTGCACACATATACAGAGGCGTATAGTGTATATGAGTATTAGCATTGTAGGTAATGGATACGGCAATTCGAGTTTCAAATCCTGGACGAGGCTGACTGTGTTTCACATCGCATATAATACACCTTAGATATATTATAAGTATTGCACTTGATAGTGAATTAACTAGAAATCTGCTTTGGCTTTTTTAAAACGCTTACAGTAATACGGTACAATGGGAAAAACATCTATTGGTAAACTACAGGCGAACAAAAACAAAACAAAAATGAATCTTCCAAAAAAGGAATTACCTGCACATTATATACCGAGGCGTATAGCCGTAATTAGTATTGTTGGTGGAAATTTTGATACCTGCAAACGAGTCAAAATCCTGGGGACGAGCGCTGACTGGTATTTACACAATAGCATATAATTACCCTTAGATATATTTAAGTATTGCACTTGATATGATTAAACTGGAAATCTGTTTGGCTTTTTTAAATGCTTACAGTAACCGGTACAAGCGGAAAAAAATCTATTATTAAACTAACAGATGACAAAAAACTAAATCATGCAAGAAACTTCCCAATATGAATAAACCTGTACATTATATACAGCAGGCGTATAGTGTTTATGAGTATTATCGTAAGAAAGTGATAACGGCAACCAGAGTTCAAATCGTGGGACGAGGCTGACTGTTATTCACATCGCATAATACCTTAGATATATTTAAGTATGCACTTGATAGTGATTAAACTGCCGAAATAATGTAGTCGGGGTTTTTAAATGCTTACAAGTAATACTGGTACAATGTGAAAACATCTATTTGATAAAACTAACAGACGACATAAGACTAACAAAAAAAGAAAACTCAAAAGAAAAACTACACACAATTAGAAAAGGCGTATAGTGTAATGAAGTATTGTCGTAGAAATGGATAGTTCAATCCTGCGCGAAGGCTACTGTATTTTCACATTAGATATAATGCCTTAGGAATTTATGTATTCAAACTTTCTCCCTCCTGCTATAGGTAAATATATAAAGAATAGGCTGTTTCACCCTTTGCTTAGGCAACCGCGTTTAGGAAAGGAAAACTTTAAATTCAAACATTTAAAACTCCACTTTAGAAAATGGATCCATGTCACATTTGGTACTCATTTGCCGAGGGTTTGATATATATATAATATATATAATACTAATATATATTATATATAATATATATATATATATAAAGAAGGTCCCCAAATGGTTATTTCTTTTAAATTTTTCTCTTATTAAAAAAAATATCCATCATTTGCGGACCTTCTTTTTTTTTGTAAAATATTTTAATTTTCTCCCGTTGGACCCATAAACAACACATTATATATATAATATATATATATATATATATATATTTATTATATATAATATATAATATATATATTGCGTTGATTTGGTTGGTTGATTAACGGTATGTTCATCCCTTATAGGGTAATTTGTATGCTAAGATGTTTACCGAATCTTGTTGATATTTCATTTTTTTTCTGGAGTTGTTTTCTTAAGATTATTTTTGCACTCGTTTCAATCGAAGAGGTATTAATTCTTAAACAGCATCAAATTCCCGCTAGATGAATCCTAAAAGGTAGTACGAGTCTGGCATAAAAAATAGATCTGGGTGAAATGCTAATGAATGCGATAATCTACACACTCAGATCCACAGAAAACTAAGATTATTTATCCTAAGTGCTTTTCGCCGAAATCTTCAGGCAGCCAGTGTCAAAGCAGTCTTTGAAAAGAAATGCCATATTCAACTCGTTGTCTTAGTGATATCTTTTTGCATCATTAATATGGATATAATGGGAATGCATCCAATCTTCCCCGTACCTTCAGAAGTGGTGATGTGCTAGCCAATATATAAGTACACAACATATCACTCTATGTGCGGACTTAATGCTGAAGGACTCACGTGAAGGAACTCTCGGTATAACTGGTAATTATACGATTAAACAATATGCGCGAAGGCAGATTTGTATTGACTAAGTAATTTTTAATTGTCAAAACCGACAAGCCAACAAGAGCTTGTTCCATTTCTTAGCATGAGGCGACCATTTTGTTTTTTTTTTTTTTTTTTTTTTTTACCAACAGCAGGTACTGTGAGCAACGTAAGGCCGTATTTGTAAGAGAGTTGTTTAAGAGTGGGGTATTCTAGCTTTAATTGAGTAAAGCATTCGATATGTTAATTCTTTTCTCATTCCAGTTTGAATCTGTGGAAATATTTATGTATGCCGTCAGCCGACTAGTTCCTTTTTTGCCGGTATTGTTGTTCCCCGTGTGGCCTTAAGGGATTTCTTATGAAACCTTATAGCATAGTAATCATATTTTCTAATAAGATAATTTGGTCATGCGGACAAACTTAGCTTTTTTACATTTATTCTTTTCTTAGGAGCAGTAGTGCTTGCCTGGGCAAGTATTTTCTAATAGCCTTGAATTAATTATCTGCATGACTTTGACTGCTTATACTAATATTTGCTAGCTAATTATGTAGACTAATATTGCGCATGACTAGACTGTATACCTTGTAAAGGAATACCCACCCCCAACAAAAAAAAGAGAGCGGCGTTTTTAACTTAACTTATTAGCTAAACAAAACTCTCTGTAATTGAGGCAATATCTTTCAAAAATTAATTTTTAACACCCGCCGGGGTGCCGGGTTGGGGTGTTTTTTTCTTTTCGCCTAGTGAAGTGATAATTCTTCATCTTGAAAATCCAAATAACATTCTGTCAAAATTATTTGAGTAACTGCTTTATGAATTCTTATCTAACATTGATTGAAATCGCATGCGTAAATGGACCGTGTTTTTTTTGGTTTTTTCCCCCATTTTTTGATGCTCACGTTCCATTCAGTTTGTGCTAATGGCCTTTGGGAAATGAATATTATCCGTTACGGTTAAAATAGTAAAACATTGACCTTGGCAGGAAACCGTATTATGGAGAAAGAAAAGTTGAATAAAGAATCAGGAGGGAGTGCTTTTATCATTATATCATTATATATATATATTATATCAACTAAGAAGCCTACGTGGACCCCAGTACAACGTATATATATATATATATACTAGCAAAAAGTACCTGCGTCCATGACCAGACTAAAAAGATGTTAAGAAACACCAGGGAGTGAGTGGTGTAAGAGAGAGAATTAACTGACTTGACGCCAGTTTCATATGTGCCGCACGGGGCTGGGGGTTGAAGTGTCTTGTTAACAGTAGTTTTTGATTTTTCTGCCTTTGAAAGTTAAATAACTCGACTCGTGTCACGGTAGCTTGAGTGGGGTTTGAAAATCATTTATACGGTTATTTTTTATATTTTTTTAGTCATTGAATTACATCCTTAATTAGTAAAAATCAAAAAACCATATTTTGTGTTGTTTCTTAGTTATTAAAGCATATTAATTTGTATGCCCAAAAAAAAGAAAAATTTTTTCGGGGGAAAAATTCTGAAAGGTTTGATATCTCTTTTTCTGGTTTATAGGGTGACACGTAACATAACCAAACTTTTTCTTTTAAATAAATATATTAATAAATATTTTAAATTTTAATTATATATATATAATAATATATATAAAATTTGATATATTGAAAAACAAAAGATGTTTACAAGATGCATGGGATAATCAGGAGAGAATGTGCAAAACCATTTTCGGCGGGCCTTTTCTCTCCACTGAGCCACATTCTCTCCTGATGATCCCATGGCATTGTAAACATCTTTGTTTCCAATATATCAATTCACACTCGGATTAAGTTCCATTTTATTACTCATATATAATATATATATATATATATATACTATATATTATATATATGATATATATTCATTTTCAAACAAACGTATATGTTCCTTAGCGAACTTCGGGTGGTGTAATGGTTAACAGATTAACCTTGCAGACCTATGATAATGAATTTGATTCCTGTTGGGTACCCCATGGTTCTTGACATCCTGAAAATCTAGCTTATTAAATAACAATAAGGCATGTTGTTTACGATGCTTACTTCTGTTTCTCTATCAGAAATTGGCCAAGTAACCAGCCACCGCTGCGTCTCAGCATATTTCATTAACCAGAATATTGCTTTTTCACAACTTAGGCAGCGTTGCGCTTTAATTCACTGGATTTTTAAAGTGAAGAGACATATGGTAAATTCTCTGTAACTATTTCGAAACACATTCGGATAATCTTACCAAACTCTTTGATTTACGGAAATGTTTTTAACATTGTCTCCGGCATCATTACATCGCTTTTGTTACAGAAGGTTTCTCTGTTCTGATGTGGGACCTAAAAATACGCTACGAACCCTTGCAGAAGGCATAATACCCACACAATAATGAAGCGCGTGTATTGCGTATGGAATTAAAATGTATCTAGGGTGAGACTTCAATTCTGCGAAATCCTGGAATTATACAGTCATCGTTCGTTGCCATTTCATACCTGCCCGCAAGAATACTAGTCTAATGCAAGAATACTGTCTATGCAAGAATATTGCTCCATGGGTCAGATGTATTTTAAAACTGATTGCCGAAGATACTTTTTTAAAGTAGTATTAATTGGAAATACAATGAATTTTAGATTAAACCTATGTAAAGTTTTTGAGTGCCATCCATTTGAGCAGTTGAAAATGCTTAAAGAAAAGTTCCTTATGTTATGGGAATCCTTTTGGTGATCTTTTGGTAAAGGCGTTAAGTCCTATCCTGCGTATGGTAAAGGTCCAGTGATTTAATCCTATGTCCATCGTCATGACTGTTACAGTAATTATGACCAGTATGGTCGTTAAGTATTGTATCACCTCAGAGTACTGCCAGTGATTGGCATGAAATAGACCACATGAGCTGGCCTAGTCTATAAGTAGGAGTGCGGAATCTTAGCACACCACTTATATCACAAAAAAACTCAAAAACTAGGCTTAAAATACTTAAAAATAGATAGGTCTCAGACCAGCTAACTAAATATTAATCTAAAGGTTTTACGGTTCTTTTTGTACTTTTATTTCAACGCTATTGTGAACTGCGGCTTCGTCCAGGAATTGAGCGCTCGGGCAACAGTCCATTTCCTGGCGACTCTACCAGCTATAACTTACCGCGCTTTCAAAATCTTTTTAAAGCTCATTTTTCCCTTAAAAAATTTGTTAAAACTCATATTTTCTAATGTAATTAACCAAAGATCGGACTCTAAACAGATATTAGAACTCGGAATAGGCGTGGATTGCGATGAATCGCCCAATAAAAAAAGCACTCCCAGCTTAAAATAATTGGAAACCTCACGTCTAGATGCAATTTCAACGTTCATACCCTGCGACACAGGAAATGTATCTAAAAATAATAAGAGAGAAACAAGTAGTTGTTCCGTTGTAAATTCTAACATATTTCAACGCTTTGGGATCAGCGTTGAATAATATAAAATCATGGGAATTATTTCTTATGCCATTCTTTGTCCTTTAAAAAAAGAATTAATGACAAAACCAATGGAGAAAATTCGAGAATAATTATCAACACGATGGAATATTTTGTCTCAATCTGTCTAGACAGCAAGCTCCACTGACAATCTTAATGGCCTTTCAGTCATGTGATCAACTTTGGTGATTTTATGGCTTGATCACGAGAATGGCGGGAGGGAAATGGAAGACCGTTCAGTTACCTTTGTAATGTGCTAATGAAATTCACTGGCAAACGATAAAAAAATAAAAAAAAGCGATGCGGGATGTCTCGATCTATTATTTTCTTTTTCGCGAAATTTGCTTTATCAGGTTAGCCGGATTTTTAATTTCTATCTTTTTTTTTTTAATGTTTCTTTTTTCGATATTTTGAGTCACGCGATATGCTTTATCGGATTGGTGTGCTGCTCAGGAAGGACAAGAATGGAATTGGCCATGATTTTAGTATATATAATGTGTTCTGTAGTGTAATATATGTGTTGTGTTATTTTTCGTGAATTCCTTAACGGGATTTTCAGATGTAGCAAATTCAAATTAAAAAAATGAATACAATAATTTACACACATATACATGTGAAAGTTTATACGAATTATTCACGTGTTCAGGCAACACACCCATTTTTTAAACAACTTAGCGTGTTGTGTTTTAAAATCGATGATCTGCTCTTTGCTTCTGCACATTTGTTTTAAAATTATTATAAACTGGAAAAATATTTGAATTTTTGCTTTAAATTGATGTCAAAATAACAATTTTTATATAATTTTCTTTTTTTTTTTTTTAAATCTGTTCCATTGGATGTCCAGAATTCTATCAAGCTATTGATTGAAATGGGGTCAACAAAAATACAGTGCGGCGGAAAAGCTGTTTATCTCTTCTGCAACGAGGGGGGGGGGCGGGGGGGGGGGGGGGGGGGGGGGGGGGGGGGGGGGGGGGGGGGGGGGGGGGGAGGGGGGGGGGGGGGGGGGGGGGGGGGGGGGGGGGGCGGGGGCGGGGGCGGGGGGGGGGGGGGGGGGGGTGGGGGGGGGGGGGGGGTTGGGAAGTCATATCTCAAAAGAGGCTTTCTATATCTATACATAAAAAATGTTATTTGTTAGTGAGGCTCTATTCTTGATGTTCTGCGGTGGTTGGACTAATAAATCATTGCCCATTATTCTCATGTTTCATTCTGACCTGGATAGGTAATCTTATTATAATGGAGATCTGTGTGCTTTTCTGTCGTAACCTAACTAAATCAAACTACTCAAATCACAATTTCCCTTAGTAATTGACGTCACATTCACCATGAATTTATCCTGTATTTTAACCTCAATGTTTAATAAAATTGTTTTACATTATTTATACTGTTAACCATATTTACATGCCCTAAACAACATGCAATTGTATCTATATATACAACAAAATAACGGTTTTACAGTGTGAAAAGGGAAGGCTAATTGCATATTGATATTAAAAATGTTAATTTTAATAAATATGTGCTTATATTAATTTTTTGAATCTAAACTTGGGGGTTTTGGTTTTTTATTTTTAATGAATTAATAAGGCAAAAATATCTTTCAATGAATCTTAAATGAAATCCATAAACAAGAAAAAATAACTGTCATTTTAATCTTTACTTCCACTTTTATCTAAATACTTAAAATTAGAAAAAAATAAACAATGAAAAGACGAGCGTGATGGAGAGTAAATTTCAGGTTGTTCTATTTTTCGATTATATTCCCCCTTCTGTTTTCAAATCTTTTTATCTGCATCTTATTTAGTTTCATTAGCGTTTCTAATTTATACGATATTTCATTTACATTAAAACTTTAAAATACTTGCACCCGGAGGGTGCATATATTTGCTATACTATAAAGTTTTTAAAAATCAATAATTTAAATAATTTGGAAATTATCTATTTTAAATAATGAAATGTACTATTGAATTGTACTATTAATGTACCTATAAAACTTATTAAATCCAATAATTAAAGAAATCTAAAAATAAAATCTATTTTAAAATCATTGAAATGTACTATTGAAATGTACTATTTTGTAGTACCTATAAAGATTTTAAATCCATAATAAAGAAAATTTTAAAATAATCTATTTTAAATCATGAAATGACTATTGAATTGTTACTATGTAGCTACCTAAAAGATTTTAAATCAATTAATTAAAGAAATCTAAAATAATTCTATTTTAAATCATGAAATGTACTAGAAGTACTATTGGTTAGTACCTATAAAGATTTGAAATTCAATAATTAAAAATTAAAATAATCATTTTAAATCATTTGAAATGTACTATGAATGTACTATGGTTAGTACCTATAAAGATTTTAAATCAATAATTAAAGAAATCTAAAATAATCTATTTTAAATCATGAAATGCTACCTATTGAAATTGTACTATTTGGTAGTACCTATAAGATTTTTAAATCATAATAAAGAAATTTTAAAAACTATTTTAAATTCATGAAATTGTACTATTGAAATTGCTAACTATTGGCGTAGTTACCTATAAAGATTTAAATCAATAATTAAAGAAATCTAAATAATCTATTTAAATCATGAAATTGTACTATTGAAATGTACTATTGGTAAGCTACCTATAAAGATTTTAAATCAATAATTTAAAGAAATTCTAAAAATAATCTATTTTAATTCATGAAAATGACTTATTGAATGTACTATTGGTAGACCTATAAAGATTTTAATTCAATAATTAAAGAAATTTAAAATAATCTATTTAAATTCATTGAAATGTACTATGAAATGTACTATTGGTAGTACCTTATAAAGATTTAAATCAATAATTTAAAGAAATTTAAAAATAATCTATTTTAAATCATGAAATTGTACTATGAAATTTTACTATTGATAATACCTATAAATATTTTTAAATCTATACTTAAAGAAATCTAAAAATAATCTATTTTAAATGATTGAAATGCTACTATTGAATGTACAATAGTTGTTAAAAAAGATTTAAATTAAGTGATTAAAGAAATTTAAAATAATCTTATTTTTTAAATCATGAATTCAATTTTAATTTTTTTATTTTACAACAAGAAAACAATTTTTAAGTCCCACATTGTGAACGAATCTTATTTCAACATTTTTTCAATAATCAAAACAATTATCTTATGGTTCCCTCCTCGATAAATTCTATGTAGATGCTTGCAATTTTAAAATTGAAATTTTAGTACAAAAAAGAACAAAAAAAACAAAAAAAAACAGACAACTAAAATGCCATTCGAAAGTTAGATATTAAAACAAGCTTTAAATCATGTAATATCTTGGTTCTATTCAATCGTTAAGGGGATCACCGAAATTCTTCTAAAACTTTGTCAACTAATCATTCAATTTAAAAAAAAATGTTTCGGTAATTGGACAGATATAATCTATTAATAATGGAGATTCGCTTCCGCGGTTTTTTGGTCTGTAACAAAAACTACGTTACTGCTATTACGTCACATTACCCAAAATGTCATAACAATAGAATAAATACACTCCAAAATTGAAACATGCAAAAAATTAGACAGTCACTATTGTTTTAAAACAAGTTTTAAAAAATACATGACTGGTATTATATATTATCTATATATAGTTTGTTTTATTTTAATACATATTTAAAGTATACATTTCATATTGTTTTATTTTTTAATCTTTAATGCAATTTGGTGATTTTACTACTTAGGGTACAAACTCGGCTGACATTGAATTTGTTACACCCACCCCTTCAGGCATATGTTTTCAAAAATCTATTCTTTACATCCGCCCGCGGGGGTGTGTTTTTTATATTGCAACAAGTAATATATTATATATAAAAATGCTAAGTTATTTTTTTTAAGATAATGTGCATCAGGAAGAAAGTTTAGTTGCAAATCGAATAAATGGGTTTTAAAAAATAAAATACTTGAGACGAGATTAAAAAAACAACATTTAGCTTCTCTATGAGTGCAAAGAGAGAGAGCAGAGAGATGAAGAGAGAGAGAGAGAGAGAGAGAGAGAGAGAGAGAAGAGGAGAGATTTGCCTTCTCAATTTATTGTATGTATATACATCAGAGTCATCGGACTGACTGAACCGGTTAATAGTCTCTCTCTCTCTCTCTCTCTCTCTCTCTCTCTCTCACCTTCTTCTCTTTCTCCATTTTCTTTTCTCTCTCTCTCATACTCTCTCTATATATATATATATATATATATATATATATCTTTGCACTCATACGAGAATACTAAATTGTTGCTGGGCGAACCATAGTTTCTGGCCTTGTGCCACATCGGAACTTAAGACTTATTAAATAACATATATACACATAAATTAATCCAACAAATTGCATTACGTAATTTAAAGGGACATTTCTTATCCCGATTCCAGTTATCAATTACTTAAACCATTAAGGGCTTGAAAATATTCTTAAAAATATACTTTTTAAATACCTACTCAACATTTTTTTGTAAACGCTCTAAAATAAATGGATAAAATGCACAATCAAAAAAAAA
>CM042149.1:60978897-61068897 GCA_023376005.1 Doryteuthis pealeii | reverse complement strand
AAAAAAAGAAATAAAACTTTAATTACTTTGGTTTCATGTATTGTTTGAATTCTACTTTTTAAATCGTCAGACTTTGTTGTATACCTCTTTCCTTACTTACTTCCATTCTTCTGGCGTCTTTGATATCTTAAGTTCTTCTAGGTCTCTTCTAGCATCTCTTCTAGCGTCTGGACTTCGTCTTGGTGGTCGGTCGCACTTAACTCATTTCTTCTTCTAGAATCAGTCTTGTTACCAAGACATTCACCACCAACCACAAAACCGTGTTATTTTCTTAAGCTTTTATTTACTTAACTAAACATTTCATGTAACTAAACATCTGACTAACATAGAGCGCGTATGCAGTGAGTTCCAGTTAAGGCAGTACATCCCTGCCCGACGTCCAAACTGAAACTGAGGACCCAACCAGGTCCCATGTGACTTCACGTATTTCGCAGGCTTTCTGTAATATTCCATGGAAAGTCCCGCCCGTGATATGAAAAGTGCAATCCCTTTAGAAATACAGGAGATTGACAATAATCTTATGCAACGCATAGAATATGTAACAACTTATCTGAAAAAATCCACAAGTAGCGATTTTCCTATAATATATACAAATGCGCGTGTCAATAGGTGACGATCTATAATTACGAGTATACGTCAAAAAGTAATGCCATTTTGTTTAGGACAGGTATAATTACCAACACAGGAACATGTACCATACACCACAATGAGGCTGATCCTCTGTGGGTCACTTCCCGACATCTCCACATAGGTGAGACAAAAAGTAATGCCATTTTGTTTAGGACAGGTATGATTACCAACACAGAAAAATGTACCATACATCAAAATGAAAATGGTCCTAGGTGGATCACATCCCTACTTCTCCACATAGGTGTGTCAAAAAGTAATGCCATTTTCTTTAGGACAGGTAGAATTACCAACTCAGGAACATGTACCATACATCACAAGGAAGATGGTCCTCTGTGGATCACATCCCTACTTCTCCACATAGGTTAGTCAAAAAGTAATACCATTCTCTTTAGGACAGGTATAATTACCAACACAGGAACATGTACCATACATCGCAATGAAGCTGGTCCTCTGTGGATCACATCCCTACTTCTCTACATAGGTTAATCAAAAAGTAATGCCATTTTGTTTAGGACATGTATAATTACCAACACAGGAACATGTACCATACATCACAATGAAGCTGTTCCTCTGTGGATCACATCCCTACTTCTCCACATAGGTGTGTCAAAATGTAATGCCATGTTATTTAGCACAGGTATAATTACCAACACAGGAATATGTATCATACATCAAAATAAAGCTGGTTCTCTGTGGATCATATCCCTACTTCTCCACATAGTCACCGTTTTTCTCAATAGCAATATTCCACCTTCGAATCAGAGCATGTATCCCTGCCCCGTAAAATTCTGTTGAATATTCTTTGAGCCACTTCTTCACTACAGATTTCACTTCTGCGCCACTGGAATAATGTTTGCCTCTTTTCAACCCAATGAAAGAGGGTTCGTGAGGAACGTTGCTATTGAGAGAAACCTTAATTATGAGGAGAAGTAGGGATGTGATCCACAGAGGAAAATCTTCAAGTTTATGTATGATACATGTTCCTGTATTGGTATTTATATATGTTCTAAACAAATTGGCATTACTTTTTGACTCACACTCGTTATATGTAATTGGAATATCTATTGTTTTCCTATTCAGTGCGTACATTTATCAAAATCCAATTCTCGTCCCACGTAATCTGCTTAAACTATTGTTCTTCTATGAATATTTTTATTCTATTCTAACTTTTTATTATTCAATTCTTTTTTTTTCTGTTTCTTTGTTTAGTTATTGTCCTAATTCAATAGAAAATATAATTATTTTACTGAGAAATATCTATATTACACTTTTCATGGGCCTTGTAACATTAGAACATTCGATAAAAACAAAATTTGCATAAATATTACATTATATATTTGCATAATATATTCAAGCAATACCCGTCGACATTCCACTCTTGATAAGTTGTCTCTTACTTATGTTGATACATAAATTTACAAATATTGTTTTATTAAGGGCCGGGTTAACTCAGTTGGTTTAGCGTTCGGTTAGGAAATCACAAGGTTGCTGGTTCAATACCGGCCCTCGCCAACTCAGCGTATGAGTAGCAGAGGTATCTGTGCTGTAAAGTAAAGAGCTGGTGGTAGGTGTGGCGCCCCCCTCAGACGCTAAAATAATCTCCTTGGTCTACCGCTAGTGAAAAGGGGATGGACTCCCTCGCTGAATGGCTGATACCGACTTTAGGCCGCCCCGACGTCTAAAATTTCATTAAGTTAATTTTTTTTTTGAGTTTGTGCATTTTATCCAAATTTATTTAGAGCGTTTACAAAAAAATGTTGAGTAGTATTTAAAAAGTATATTTTAAGAATATTTTCAAAGCCCTTATGGTTTAGTTATTGATAACTGGATTCGGGAAAGAAATGTCCCCTTTAAATTACGTAATGCATGTGTTGGATTATTTTGTGTATATAGTTATTTAATAAGCTTAGTTCCGATGTGGCACAAGGCCAGAACTATGGGTCGCCCAGCAACAATATTAGTATTCTCTATGAGTGCAAAGATATATATATATTATATATATATATATATATAGAGAGAGAGAGAGAGAGAGAAAGAAATGGAGAAAGAGAGAGGAGGAGAGAGAGAGAGAGAGAGAGAGAGAGAGAGAGAGACATTACCGTTCAGCAGCCGATGACTGCTGATGTATAACATACAAATAAATTGAGAAGGCAAATCTCTCTCTCTCTCTCTCTCTCTCTCTCTCTTCTCTCTCTCTCTCTCTCTCTCTCTCTCTCTTTGCACTCATAGAGAAGACTAATGTTGTTTTTTTAATCTCCGGTCTCAAGTATTTATTTTTTAAACATTTTATTCGATTTGCAAACTAACTTTCTTCCTGATCACAATTATCTAAAAAAATACTTAGCATTTTTATATATAATATATACTTGTGCAATATAAAAAACACCCCCCGGGCGATGTAAAAATAGATTTTTGAAACATATTGCCTGAGGGGTGGGTGTAACAAATTCAATGTCAGCGAGTTTGTACCCTAAGTAAGTAAAATCACCAAATTCATTAAAGGATTAAAAAATAAAACAATATGAAATGTATACTTTAAATATGTATTAAAATAAAACAAACTATATATAGATATATAATACCAGTCATGTATTTATTAAAACTTGTTTTAAAAACAATGAGGACTGTCTAATTTTGCATGTTCAAATTTTGAGTGTATTTATTCTATGTTATGACAATTTTGGGTAATGTGACGTAAGCAGTAACGTAGTTTTTGTTACAGACAAAAACCGGAAGCGAATCTCCATTATTAATAGATATATCTGTCCATATACCGAACATTTTTTTTTAAATTGAATGATTAGTTGACAAGTTTAGAAGAATTTCGTGTGATCCCCCTTAACGATATTGAATAGAACCAGATATTTACATGATTTAAAGCTTGTTTTAATATCTAACTTTCGAATGGCATTTTAGTTTGTCTGTTTTTTTTTGTTTTTTTTGTTCTTTTTGTACTAAAATTTCAATTTATAAAATTCAAGCATCTACATAGAATTTATCGAGGGAGGGAAAACATAAGATAATTGTTTGATTATTGAAAAAATGTAAATAAGATTCGTTCACAATGTGACTTAAAATTGTTTTCTTGGTTGTAAATAAAAAAAAAATTAAAATTGAATTTCATGATTTAAAATAGATTATTTTAAATTTCTTTAATCATTAATTTAAAGTCTTTTTTAACCTATTGTACATTTCAATAGTACATTTCATCATTTAAAATAGATTATTTTAGATTTCTTTAAGTATAGATTTAAAAATATTTATAGGTATTATCAATAGTAAATTTCAATAGTACATTTCATGATTTAAAATAGATTATTTTAAATTTCTTTAATTATTGATTTAAAATCTTTATAGGTACTACCAATAGTACATTTCAATAGTACATTTCATGATTTAAAATAGATTATTTTAAATTTCTTTAAATTTAATTATTGATTTATTATAGTACTACCAATAGTACATTTTCAATAGTACATTTCATGATTAAAATAGATTATTTTAGATTTCTTTAATTATTGATTTAAAATCTTTATAGGTACTACAATAGTACATTTCAATAGTACATTTCATGATTTAAAATAGATTATTTTAAATTTCTTTAATTATTGATTTAAAATCTTTATAGGTACTACCAATAGTACATTTCAATAGTACATTTCATGATTTTAAAATAGATTATTTTAGATTTCTTTAATTATTGATTTAAAATCTTTATAGGTACTACCAATAGTACATTTCAATAGTACATTTCATGATTTAAAATAGATTATTTTAAATTTCTTTAATTATTGATTTAAAATCTTTATAGGTACTACCAATAGTACATTTCAATAGTACATTTCATGATTTAAAATAGATTATTTTAGATTTCTTTAATTATTGATTTAAAATCTTTATAGGTACTACCAATAGTACATTCAATAGTACATTTCATGATTTAAAATAGATTATTTTAAATTTCTTTAATTATTGATTTAAAATCTTTATAGGTACTACCAATAGTACATTTCAATAGTACATTTCATGATTTAAAATAGATTATTTTAGATTTCTTTAATTATTGATTTAAAAGTTTTATAGGTACTATTAATAGTACAATTCAATAGTACATTTCATTATTTAAAATAGATAATTTCAAATTTATTTAATTATTGATTTTAAAACTTTATAGGTACTAGCAAATATATGCACCCTCCGGGTGCAAGTATTTAAGTTTTAATGTAATGAAATATCGTATTAAATTAGAAACGCTAATGAAACTAAATAAGAATGCAGATAAAAAGATTTGAAACAGAGGGGGATATAATCGAAAAATAGAACAACTGAAATTTACTCTTCCATCACTCTCGTCTTTCATTGTTATTTTTTCTAATTTAAGTATTTAGTTAAAAGTGGAAGTAAAGATTAAAATGACAGTTATTTTTTTCTTGTTTATGGATTTCATTTAAGATTCATTGAAGATATTTTTGCTTATATTCATTAAAATAAAACCAAACAGTTAGAAATCAATAATACTAAGCACATATTTATTAAAATTACATTTTTAATATCAATATGCAAATTAGCCTTCCCTTTCACACTGTAAACCGTTATTTTGTTGTATATATAAATACAATTGCATGTTGTTAGCATGTAAATATGGTTAACAGTATAAATAATGTAAAACAATTTTATTAACAATTGAGGTTAAAATAAGGATAAATTCATGGTGAATGTGACGTCAATTACTAAGGGAAATGTGATTTGAGTAGTGATTTAGTTTAGGTTACAGACAGAAAAGCACACAATCTCCATTATAATAAGATTACCAATCCAGGTCAGAATGAACATGAGAATAATGGCAATGAATTATTAGTCCACACCACCTAGAACATCAGAAATAGAGCCTCACTAACAAATACATTTTTAGTATAGAATATAGAAAACCTCTTTTGAGGATATAGACTTACCCTCGTTGCAGGAGAGATAAACAGCCTATTCTAAACCCAGCCGACATGTAATATTTCATGTTGACCCCATTTCAATCATAGCTTGATAGAATTCTGACATCCCAATGAACAGATTTAAAAAAAAAAAAAAAGAATTATATAAAAATTGTTATTTTGACATCAATTTAAAGCAAAATTCAAAATATTTTTCAGTTTATAATAATTTAAACAAATGCAGAGCAAAGAGCAAGATATGATTTTACACAACACGCTAAGTTGTTAAAAAAAATGGGTGTGTGCCTGAACACGTGAATAATTCCGTATAAACTTTCACATGTATATGTGTGTAATTATTGTATTCATTTATTTTATTTGATTTGCATACATCTGAAAATCCCGTTAAGGAATTCACAAAAATAAACACACACATATATACACTACACGCAAACACATATATATATACACTAAAATCATCCAATTCCATTCTGTCTCCTGAGCACACACCAATCCGATAAAGCATATCGCGTGACTAAAATATCGAAAAAGAAACATTAAAAAAAAAAAGATAGAAATTATCGGCTAACATGATAAAGCAAATTTCGCGAATGAAAACAAAATTAACTTGGAAGCAGCACCCATCCGGATTCGGAGACATCCCCATCCTTTTTTATTTTTTTATCGTTTGCCAGTGAATTTCAAATTACACATTACAAGGTCTGAACGGCTTCCATTTTCCTCCCGCCATTCTCGTGATCAAGCCATAAAATCACCAAGTTGATCACATGACTGAAAGCCATTAGATTGTCAGTGGAGCTTGCTGTCTAGACAGATTAGACAAAATATTCCTCGTGTTGATAATTATTCTCGGAATTTTCTCCATTGGTTTTGTCATTAATTCTTTTTTTAAGGACAAAGAATGGCACAATTCCATGATTTTATATATTCAACCTGATCCCAAGCGTTAGATATGTTAGAATTTACAACGGAACAACTACTTGTTTCTCTCTATTATTTTTAGATACATTTCTGTGTCCAGGGTATGACGTTGAATTGCATCTAGACGTGAGGTTCCAATTATTTAGCTGGGGAGTGCTTTTTTTATTGCGATTCATCCCAGATCCACCCTATTCCGGAGTTCTAATATCTGTTAGAGTCCGATCTATTGGTTAATTACATTAGAAAATATGAGTTTAACATTTTTACGGAAAAATGAGCTTTAAAAAGATTTTGAAGCGCGGTAGTATACTGGTAGAGTCGCAGGAAATGGACTCGTTGGCCCGAGCTCAATTCCTGGACGAAGCCGCAGTTCACATAGCGTAGTGAAAATAAAGTACAAAAAGCACACCAGTAAAACTTTAGATTAATATTTAGTTAGCTGGTCTGAGACCTATCTATTTTTAAGTTATTTTAAGCCTAGTTTGTTGATTTTTTTGTGATATAAAGTGTGTGCTAGATTCCCACTCCTACTTATAGACTAGGCCAGCTCATGTGGTCTATTTCATGGCCAATCACTGGCAGTACTCTGAGGCTGATACAATACTTAACCGACCCTACTGGTCATAATTACTGTAACAGTCATGGACGATGGACATAGGATTAAATCACTGGACCTTTACCAATACGCAGGATAGGACTTATACGCTTACCAAAGGATCACCAAAGGATTCCATAACATAGGACTTTCTTTTAGCATTTTTCAACTGGCCAAGGATGGCACTCAAAAAATTTACATAGGTTAATCTAAAATTCATTG
Source organism: Doryteuthis pealeii (assembly GCA_023376005.1). NCBI lineage: Eukaryota > Metazoa > Mollusca > Cephalopoda > Myopsida > Loliginidae > Doryteuthis > Doryteuthis pealeii. Next base: position 61,061,583 of record CM042149.1, on the reverse strand, counting down.
TTTCCAATTATATACTTTAAAAAAGTATCTTCGCAATCAGTTTAAAAATACCTATCTGACCCATGGACAATATTCTTGCATAGACAGTATTCTTGCATAGACAGTATTCTTGCGGGGCAGGTATGAATGGCAACGAACGGATGACTCTATACTCCCAGGATTTCCAGAATTGAAGTCTCACCACTAGATACATTTTAATTCCATACGCAATACACCGCTTTCATTATTGTGGGGTATTATCCTTCTGCAGGGGTTGTAGCGTATTTTAGGTCCCACATTCAGACAGAGAAACCTTCTGTAACAAAAGCGATGTAATGAATGCGGAGACAATGTTTAAAACATTTCCGTAAACAAAAGTTTGGTAAGATTATCCGATGTGTTTCGAAAATAGTTACAGAGAATTTACCATAATGTCTCTTCACTTTAAAATCAGTGAATTAAACGCAACGCTCTAGTTGTGAAAAAGCAATATTCTGGTTAATGGAATAATGCTGAGACCAGCGGGTGGCTGTTACTTGCACAATTTCTGATAGAGAAAACAGAAGTAAAGCATCGTAAAACAACATGCCTTATTGTTATTTAATAAGCTTAGATTTTCAGGATGTCAAGAAACATGGGGTACCCAACAGGAATCAAATTCATTATCAAAGGTCTGCAAGGTTAATCTGTTAACCATTACACCACCCGAGGTTCCTAAGGAACATTACGTTTGTTTGAAAAATGAATATATATATATATATATATATATATATATATATATATATATATATATATGAGTAAATAAAATGGAACTTAATCCGAGTGTGAATTTGATATATTGGAAAAACAAAAGATGTTTACAAATGCATGGGATCATCAGGAGAGAATGTGCTCGTGGAGAGAAAGGCCCCGAAATGGTTTGCACATTCTCTCCTGATTATCCCATGCATTTGTAAACATCTTTTGTTTTTTCAATATATCAAATTTATATATATATATATATATATATATATATATATATATATATAAAAGAAAAGTTTGGTATGTACGTGTCACCCTATAACCCAGAAAAGAGATATCACTCAGATTCGAAATCTTGCATACAAATTAATATGCTTATAACTAAGAAACACACAAAATATGGTTTTGATTTTTACTAATTAAGGGATGTAATTCAATGACTAAAAAAAATATAAAAAAATACCGTATAATGATTTTCACCCCCACTCAACTACCGTTGACACGAGTCGAGTTTTTAACTTTCAAGGCAGAAAAATCAAAAACTACTGTTAACAGACACTTCAACCCCCAGCCCCCGTCGGCACATATGAACTGGCGTCAAGTCAGTTATTCTCTCTCTTACCCACTCACTCCCTGGTGTTCTTAACATCTTTTTAGTCTGGTCATGGACCAGGTACTTTTGCTAGTATATATATATATATATACGTTGTACTGGGGTCCACGTAGGCTTCTTAGTTGATATATATATATATATATGATATATGATAAAAAGCACTCCTCTGATTCTTTATTCAACTTTTCTTTCTCATATACGAGTTTCCCTGCCAAAGGTGCAATGTTTACTATTTTAACCGTATACGGATATATTCATTTCCCAAAGCCATTAGCACAAACTGAATGGAAAACGTGAGCATCAAATGGGGGAAAAAACCAAAAAAAACAACGTCCCATTTACCATGCGATTTCATCAATGTTAGATCAAGAATCATAAGCAGTTACTCCAAATAATTTTGACAGAATGTTTATTTGGATTTTCAAAGATGAAGAATTATCATTACTAGCAAAAAGAAAAAAAACACCCCAACCCCACCCCGGGCGGTGTAAAAATTAATTTTTGAAAGATATTGCCTCAATTACAGAGAGTTTGTACTATAAGTAAGTAAAACCCCCCTCTCTTTTTTTGTTGGGGGTGGGTATTCCTTTACAGGGTATACAGTCTAAGTCATGCCAATATTAGTCTACAATAATTAGTCTACAATATTAGTATACAGTCAAAGTCATGCCAATATTAATTCCAGGCTATTAGAAAAATTACTTGCCCAGCAAGCACTACGCTCCTAAGAAAAGAATAAAATGTAAAAAACTAAGTTTGTTCCCATGACCATTATCTTATCTAGAAAATTGATTTACTATCTATAAGAGTTTCATAAGAAATCCCCTTAACCAACACGGGGAACAAACATACCCAAAAAGGAACTTAGTCGCTGACCATACATAAATATTTCACAGATTCAACTGGAATGAGAAAAAGAATTAACATATCGAATGCTTTACTCATAAAAGCTAGAAACCCCACTCTTAACAACATCTCTTACAAATACGGCCTTACGTTGCTCACAGTACCTGCTGTTGCAAAATGGTCCCTCATCTAAGAATGGAACAAGCTCTTGTTGGCTTGTCGGTTTTGACAATTAAAATTACTTAGTCAATATCAAATCATGCTTCTCGCATATTGTTATATCGTAAATTACCAGTTATACCGAGAGTCCTTCAGATGAGTCCTTCACATAAGTCCCACATAGAGTGATATGTGTGTACTTATATATTGGCTAGCACATCACCACTTCTGAGGTACGGGGAAGATGGGTCATTCCATTATATCACATATTAATATGAAAAAGATTATCACTAAGACAACGAGTTGATATGGCAATTTCTTTCAAGACTCTTTGACACTGGCTCTGAGATTCGCGAAAAGCACTTAGGATAAATAATCTAGTTCTGTGGATCTGAGTGTGTAGATTATCCATTCATTAGCATTTCACCCAGATCTATTTTATCCAGACTCGTACTACCTTTTAGGATTCCATCTACGGGAAATTTGATCTGTTTAAAGATTATACCTCTTCGATTGAAACGAGTGCAAAAATAATCTTAAGAAACAACTCCAGAAAAAATGAAAATATCAACAAGATTCGGTAACATCTTAGCATAAAATTACCCTATAAGGGATGACATACCGTTAAAATCAACCAACCAATCAACCAATATATATATATATATATAATATATATATATATATATATATATATATATATATATATATATAATGTGTTGTTATGGGTCCAACGGGAGAAAATTAAATATTTTACAAAAAAGAAGGTCCGCAAAATGGATATTTTTTTTAATAAGAGAAAATTTAAAGAAATAATCCATTTTGGGGACCTTCCTTATATATTATATATATATATATATATATATATATATATATATATATATATATCAAACCCTCCAAATGAGTACCATGTGACGTGGATCCATTTTCTAAAGTGGAGTTTTAAATGTTTGAATTTAAAGTTTTCCTTTTCCTAAACCGGTTGCCTAACAAAGGTGAAACAGCCTATTCTTTCATATTATTTACCTATAGCAGGAGGGAGAATAGTTGAATACATAAAATTCCTAAGGGCATTATATCTATGTGAAATACAGTCAGCCTCGCCCAGGATTTGAACTATCCATTTCCTACGACAATACTCATTACACTATACGCCTTTCTAATTGTGTGTAGTTTTTCTTTTTGGGAGTTCTTTTTTGTTTTAGTCTTATGTCGTCTGTTAGTTTATCAATAGATGTTTTCCATTGTACCGTATTACTGTAAGCATTTAAAAACCCATACATATTTCCAGTTAATCACTATCAAGTGCAATACTTAAATATATCTAAGGGTATTATAGCGATGTGAAATACAGTCAGCCTCGTCCACGATTTGAACTCTGGTTGCCGTATCACTTTCTTACGATAATACTCATAACACTATACGCCTCTGTATATATGTACAGGTATTCATATTGGGAGTTCTTCATGATTTAGTTTTTTGTCATCTGTTAGTTTAATAATAGATTTTTTTCCTTGTACCGTATTACTGTAAGCATTTAAAAAGCCAAACAGATTTCCAGTTAATCACTATCAAGTGCAATACTTAAATATATCTAAGGGTATTATAGCTATGTGAAATACAGTCAGCCTCGTCCAGGATTTGAACTCGGTTTGCAGTATCAATTTCCACCAACAATACTAATTACGCTATACGCCTCGGTATATATGTGCAGGTATTCTTTTTTGGAGAGTTCATTTTTGTTTTAGTTTTGTCTCGCCTGTTAGTTTACCAATAGATGTTTTCCATTGTACCGTATTACTGTAAGCGTTTAAAAAGCCAAACAGATTTCTAGTTAATCACTATCAAGTGCAATACTTAAATATATCTAAGGGTATTATAGCGATGTGAAACACAGTCAGCCTCGTCCAGGATTTGAACTCGAATTGCCGTATCCATTACCTACATCAATACTCATAACACTATACGCCTCTGTATATGTGTGCAGGTATTCTTTTTGGAGAGTTCATTTTTGTTTTAGTTTTGTCTCGTCTGTTAGTTTACCAATAGATGTTTTCCATTGTACCGTATTACTTTAAGCGTTTAAAAAGCCATACGTATTTCCAGTTAATCACAATCAAGTGCAATACTTAAATATATCTAAGGGTATTATAGCTATGTGAAATACAGTCAGCCTCGTCCAGGATTTGAACTCGAATTGCTGTATCCATTACCTACGTCAATACTCATAACACTATCCGCCTCTGTCTATGTATGCAGGTATTCTTTTTGGAGAGTTCATTTTTGTTTTAGTTTTGTCTCGTCTGTTAGTTTACCAATAGATGTTTTCCATTGTACCGTATTACTTTAAGCGTTTAAAAAGCCATACCTATTTCCAGTTAATCACTATCAAGTGCAATACTTAAATATATCTAAGGGTATTATAGCTATGTGAAATACAGTCAGCCTCGTCCAGGATTTGAACTCGAATTGCTGTATCCATTACCTACGTCAATACTCATAACACTATCCGCCTCTGTCTATGTATGCAGGTATTCTTTTTGGAGAGTTCATTTTTGTTTTAGTTTTGTCTCGTCTGTTAGTTTACCAATAGATGTTTTCCATTGTACCGTATTACTTTAAGCGTTTAAAAAGCCATACGTATTTCCAGTTAATCACAATCAAGTGCAATACTTAAATATATCTAAGGGTATTATAGCTATGTGAAATACAGTCAGCCTCGTCCAGGATTTGAACTCGAATTGCTGTATCCATTACCTACGTCAATACTCATAACACTATCCGCCTCTGTCTATGTATGCAGGTATTCTTTTTGGAGAGTTCATTTTTGTTTTAGTTTTGTCTCGTCTGTTAGTTTACCAATAGATGTTTTCCATTGTACCGTATTACTTTAAGCTTTAAAAAGCCATACGTATTTCCAGTTAATCACGATCAAGTGCAATACTTAAATATATGTAAGGGTTTTATAGCTATGTGAAATGCAGTCAGCCTCGTCCAGGATTTGAACTCGAATTGCCGTATCCATTACCTACGTCAATACTCATAACACTATACGCCTCTGTCTATGTGTGCAGGTATTCTTTTTTGGAGAGTTCATTTTTGTTTTAGTTTTGTCTCGTCTGTTAGTTTACCAATAGATGTTTTCCATTGTACCGTATTACTGTAAGCGTTTAAAAAGCCATACGTATTTCCAGTTAGTCACTATCAAGTGCAATACTTAAATATATCTAAGGGTTTTATAGCTATGTGAAATACAGTCAGCCTCGTCCGGGATTTGAACTCTGGTTGCCGTATCCATTACCTACGTCAATACTCATAACACTATACGCCTCTGTCTATGTGTGCAGGTATTCTTTTTGGAGAGTTCATTTTTGTTTTAGTTTTGTCTCGTCTGTTAGTTTACCAATAGATGTTTTCCATTGTACCGTATTACTGTAAGCGTTTAAAAAGCCATACGTATTTCCAGTTAATCACAATCAAGTGCAATACTTAAATATATCTAAGGGTTTTATAGCTATGTGAAATGCAGTCAGCCTCGTCCAGGATTTGAACTCGAATTGCCGTATCCATTACCTACGTCAATACTCATAACACTATACGCCTCTGTCTATGTGTGCAGGTATTCTTTTTTGGAGAGTTCATTTTTGTTTTAGTTTTGTCTCGTCTGTTAGTTTACCAATAGATGTTTTCCATTGTACCGTATTACTGTAAGCGTTTAAAAAGCCATACGTATTTCCAGTTAGTCACTATCAAGTGCAATACTTAAATATATCTAAGGGTTTTATAGCTATGTGAAATACAGTCAGCCTCGTCCGGGATTTGAACTCTGGTTGCCGTATCCATTACCTACGTCAATACTCATAACACTATACGCCTCTGTCTATGTGTGCAGGTATTCTTTTTGGAGAGTTCATTTTTGTTTTAGTTTTGTCTCGTCTGTTAATTTACCAATAGATGTTTTCCATTGTACCGTATTACTGTAAGCGTTTAAAAAGCCATACGTATTTCCAGTTAATCACAATCAAGTGCAATACTTAAATATATCTAAGGGTTTTATAGCTATGTGAAATACAGTCAGCCTCGTCCAGGATTTGAACTCGAATTGCCGTATCCATTACCTACGTCAATACTCATAACACTATACGCCTCTGTCTATGTGTGCAGGTATTCTTTTTGGACAGTTCATTTTTGTTTTAGTTTTGTCTCGTCTGTTAGTTTACCAATAGATGTTTTCCATTGTACCGTATTACTGTAAGCATTTAAAAAGCCAAACAGATTTCCAGTTAATCACAATCAAGTGCAATACTTAAATATATCTCATCATGGTGTTATATTCACTCTCAGTGATAACCCTTAGAACTGTTAGCCTACTATTCTTAGTCATTTATTCTTCTACTTTTGTTTCTCATTGACACCTTCCGTCCAGTGTCACCGGCGACTGAAATTAGATATCCGTCAGTAATCGTTCAGTTTGTTAATTTTTACTTGCGGCGGGATTCAATCCCGGCCAATGTCTGCTAAACTGTCCGTATTCCTAATTGATTCATCGTCAACTTGGAGTGTTTCGTCTGTAACTTTGGTTCGGGGACACAGATTCTGTGTGGATTCACATTATTATACATCGACTACCTCCACCTCCATCTGTGCCGGTTTTTTTTTCTTCTTTCTCATAGACTACAACGAAAAGACCTTAGGAAATATTGTAAACTTCCCTGATTGTGTGTGTACAATGAGAATGTATAATGTGTCACTATACATAGATGTATTTAAGTATGTTCATTTTTTTTTGCTTTCTTTAGCTGAAACAATCATGTCCAATCACGTTTATGTAAGTGTGAATCTTGTTGACTTTTCTAAAGACTGGCGAAATAAACATTCAACGGAGATTTTGCAACTATATACATATATATATATATAGTAGGAAGCGCGTGGTGCGATGTTTAAAGTCATCGGAAATGGACTCGTCGCCACGAGTTCAAATCCTGGATGTGATTATTGAATTTCACTTTGCGCTAATACCCTTGGGAAAGGTATGAATCCTACTCCCCCCTCCCAGTTATGGATAAATAGTAGGGCAGAATGGGCTCTTTAACCTTGGTTAGGCAACCAGTCTAGGACAAGGAAAACTCTGAATTCCAACCTGATGAACTCAGCTTAAGAAATTGACCTTGTGTCACATCCTGCTCGTGCGGAGGGTTGGTAAATAAATAATATATGCTTTTATAGCCTTAGTCTGATATTAAGCACTGTCTTTAATAAAATACCTAACTATGTGTCTAAATGTGTTCTAACGTTAAATGTTTATAATTTAAAAAAAGAAAATGCTATTGAATTAACAACAACATGAAATAAGTAAAAAAAAGGAGAAAAAATATAGGAGAAGGAAAACTCTGAATTCCAACCTGATGAACTCCGCTTAAGAAACTGACCTCGTGTCACATCCTGCTCGTGTTGAGGGGTTGTTAAATATATATACATATATACATGAAGGCGGAGTGTGTAATGGTTACCTTCGTAGGAATGGACACGTTGAGACGAGATGTACATGAATTAGTAAGGTGTAATAGTTACCGTCGTTGAAAATGGACACGTTGAGACGAGTTCAAATCTAGACAAAGCATTTTGCATCTCATATACTGACAATAACTTTTGGAAAAGTGTATATCCAACTAGTCTCCCTTTAAATAGTAGAGCAGATTGGCCTTTTTAACCATGGTTAGGCAACCAGTCTAAGAGAAGGAAAAATCTGAATTCAAACCAAATAATCTCAGCTTAAGAAATTGACAATGTGTCGCATCCTACGCATACAGAGCGGTTGATAAATATGTATACGGCTACACAATTTAGTACACTCAGATAATTTTCTTCTAAAACGAATATACCGGAAATTTGGTATTTTTTTAGGAATATGATACAATCAAAACCGATGTTATTTAGTATTATGCATTACCAAAATCAGCAGAATTATAATTCTGTAATTACTGTATGAATTAACCGTAGTACAAAAGTAAGTTCTCCACTACGTAAAGCGCCCTTGTGGCAGGCATCGCTTATACTGTGTATTCCCTGTAGCAGAATAAGCAACCCTACCACCACAAAAATAAAAACAACAAAAGCACATGGGGTGTCCTGATTATGACACTCAAATGTATTTTGTATTGTTCCAGTTCTAGAGATTGGGGGAATGTTGAATATTCATTCATTGGCATTATTCCCTGGTTGACTTTGATCCGGAATGGTATTACATGTTAGAGTATAATATATGGGTCCAATAAACTACTTTAAAATTAATAGAATTAGATGGAATACTGATATCATATTACTGGAAATTATTTGTATTAAGAATAGTAACTTGGAGCTATAATTGTTTAGTAAGCATTATTGTTATTGGGGCCGGCTTAGCTCAGTCGGTAGAGTGTTCGACTAGAAACCACAAGGTTCCTAGTTCGATATTGGCCCCCGCAACTCAGCGTATGAGTAGCACAGGGATCTGTGCGGTAAAGTAAGGAGCTGATGGTAGGGTGTGGCGCTCCACCTCAGATGCTTAAGAAAACAATCTCCTTGGTCTAGCGCTATTAAAAAGGGGATAGACTCCCTCGCTGTCTGGCTGATACCGACATTAGGCCGCCCCGACCACTTTACTTTATTGTTATTGGTTAGTTGAAAGCGTACAACTGTGTATAACATTTTATTTGATAGAAATAATTGAATAACCGTCTTAAAAATGCATGAAAAATGGAAATATGAACGTCCAATTATACAATAACTAAGTATAGTAATTAGTTATTTTAGTAATTAATTTTAAGGTTTTTATTTAATCAAACATCGAACTGGAAACCGAGTATACAATTTTATTTACAAAATACTTTGGAATGAAAACATCCGAGAATAAGTGGTTGTTTAGATGATACGTACATTTTTGGAAGGTCAGTAAAGAATCAGTTGAGGTTGATGGCTCGTTAGTGATATTGACTACCGATTAGGGAAAATTATTAGTTAATTAAAAATCTTCAGGAATATGAAAGGATGACTTCTGAGAGAAAGGAAAAAAAGAAGAAGAAACACACCCGAGAACTAACACGCACAGAGCCGGTGAGCGGGTCAACTCATTTGTCTGTCTTCTTTCTTTCTGTTTTTCTCCTGCCTTTTCCTTATTGACACAGTGTCACTAGCTAAGTATTGTTTTATGCTTTGATCTTTCTCTTTATTTTCCTCTGTTTGACCGACTACTAGATCAACCTATGGTGAGAATAATTTTTATATTTGCGAACGAGAAAGCGGTTGGTGTTCGACTTTTTGTTACCACGGAAAAAATAGAGTAGTAGATTCAGATTTATTAATTATTAATATTTACACAATGAATGCGATTACTTAAACGCTGGACAAATAACTCTTGATAGGTTGGCATTCTGTTAAAATCAATTGATATATCCGGTACGTGCAATTTTATATATCAAAAGCTAAAATAATTGTTTTCTTTGTAAAATAGTTCCAATACAGGTGAATTTACTAATAAGTGGCATTAGATATTATCTGCTTCGATTGACTAATGTTGCATTTGAAATGATAACATTCTCATTTATTTATCTTGAAAGAATATTACCTCTTTTCAATAAATAAGTATGGTTGTAACGTAATTATTCATTGGCTTTAATATATATATATATATAATATATATATATATATATATATATATATATATATATATATATATATATATATATATGTGTGTGTGTGTGTGTGTGTGTGATTTCAATTAAGCACATATCCTCCAAAAATTGTCGGCTTAAAGCCATATAAAAATAAACACATTTTTGTTTACTTAGCTTATATATATTATATATATATATATATATATATATAAAGCTAAGTAAACAAAAATGTTTATTTTTATATGGCTTTAAGCCGACAATTTTTGGAGGATATGTGCTTAATTGAAATCATACTTAATTTTGAGAATTATTTAGTGAATAATTAATGAATTTGGGCGGGCATATATGTTCAAATTTAAGGCTAAACAAATCGAGAAAATTTCAATCCCTAAATGTACATTTCGACCTATTAGGTCTCATCAGCAAGGTTATAGACATGGGAGACTGCTCCGTGTGTGACTCGAAACCTCAAATGTCAAGCTGACAGGCGAAGTCTCTGACCGTTACACTAGCTTGCAATTCTCCCACATTCTTCGTTCGTTTTGAAACTTATTTATATTCCACTTTTTATTGACTTGCTACACGACAGTATGAACTTAAGTAAACAAACAAGTGTTTATTTTTATATGGCTTTAAGCCGACAATTTTTGGAGGATATATGCTTAATTGAAGTCATACCTAAGGGAGAGAGAGAGAGAGAGAAAGTGAGAGAAAGAGAGAGAGAGAGATTGATAGCTAAATATTTAGATAGATAGCCATAGATTTACATACATATTAGAGTTTCGTATATGATAAATGTTATTCCGTTGTTCATTTTTAATTCTTCATCTCAAATGGTCATATGTAAATGTAGGTATGCATAAATGCTGCCATATTTTCAAAAGACGAACGAAAGAAACATTTATGTTTTCAAATCAAGCTTTCAATTTGCCGAAAGTTTTGACGTGTGTGTGTGTGTGTGTGTGCGTGTGTGTGTGTGTGTGTGTGTGCGCGCGCGTGTGTGTGTGTGTGTGTGTGTGCTTATTTATTTAAGCGTGTTTCTACAATTTTTTAATTTATATTAGCGTGATTCTTGCTATATGATCAATGGTGGTTTCTGTATCATCCACAGTCTTCCCGTTGCACCTGGAAAACTTTGACTGTGACCAAAATATACTCTCTTCCTTTGCCAGTTCATAGAAATGTGTGCCGTTTCCTGTTTCCCAGAAATATTTCCGTATTTGGAACATTTATTCAAAGAGTTACTAATTCAAAGATAATAATAATAATAATAATAATAATAATAATAATAATAATAATAATATTAATGCAATGTTGTTAGAAATTCAATCTGTAATTCCTCACGAATTCCAACTTCCTTTTTGAAATTTGGAATAAAGTCGTTGGGGTGGCCTAAACCTGGTATCAGACAATCGGCGAGGGAGTTTATCCCCTTTTCACAAACGCTAGACTCAATGAGATTGTTTTTGCATCTGAGGTGGAGCGATACATCTACCATCTGCTCCTTACTTTGAAGAAAAGACACTGAAGCATCGAGATCAGCTCCGCCTAAGTTTAAAACAAAACCATCTGACTTCCGCCTTAGAACATTTCATTTGTCAGTGTGACTTCATAGGTCACGGCAATGCTGGGCTGCTATCACACTCGAGGAAACACAAAATGTCTTCTTGATAGCATGCACAACATGGGAGAAAACAAATCACTCACTGCTGAGCTTAATCTATCGTTCACGATAGGAGAGTCCACCACGCACACACATACACACACACACACACACACACACACACAACACATATATATATATATATATATATATATATATATATTATATATATATATATACATGACTTATTAATATATGCTCCCTTAAATTGGTAATGAGCTCTCTATTTGGTAATTTAAATTAACTCTCACTACTAAGCAAATAATCAATGATGATTTCTCCGGAAATTTGATCTCTCAGTGACCGTAAAATACACACATTCCTATGTATTTAATAGTTTAAAAACACCAGTTCCCGCATCAGCTGTCAGTGGGCGAGGGGATAAGATATCGGACTACCATGCGGTCAGTCTGAGTTCGACCCTACCCAAGGATAGTTGTGTCTAGCCACACTGAAGAGGCATGATATGCCGAAACACGTGTCTGTGGATGACTTATTAATTATATATATATATATATATATATATATATATATATATATATAATATATATATCATGTCGCGCTGTTAGCACAGATATCCGTGACAATCTCTCTACATCCATTCCTATCACTTATAATTCTCGGGAGGTCCTCTATGCAGCATCCTGTATCCACACAGAACTGGTCAATGTACTTCTTTGCTGGTCAGCCCACGCTGGCGTACCCATGTGCAGGCTTCCACAGGAGGACGTCGCTTACGAGTTTGTGTAGTGTAATTATTAGTGTCTACCAGAATTTGAGAATAAAAATAAAGTTGTGTTCGGATTGCTAGAGAAAGAGAGGAAAAAGAAATAAAGAACAAAGGTTAAAATTTGGAGGAGTGGGCACACAACGGGGTCCCAGTAACCTGACCGAGGAATGACTCGGGAAGGGGAATTGAAAGCTAAAAACGGAAGTTCCTGGTGTGGACCAGAAGCGGAAGTGACATGGTAACGAGCAAGAAGAAAATCGCTTTCTTTTCCTTTCGGTCGTAGCAGGGGTCAGACATGCCTGGTCTCTCGTGTGTGACAGCGATATAGAAGTTGATACCATGTTAGAATGTAGAATAATTTAACCGTAGCCCCTCTCTCTTTCTCTCTGTCTTTACTTCTCTCCGAAACAGAGCCCACGACAAGAGCCTGAAATTAAATACTAAGCCCCTTGTGACTATACAACTTACGTGTATGTTGTTCCTTAAACCTAACGGCTACTAATGATGAGACTTGAGTTGGCACATGCTACATATATCTTTCCGGAGTTTGCCACAAATACACTTTGGTACTGTGACCATACCGTTATTCTAAATTCGTATTTGCTTCACCAGCAGTGTTCTGAGTCTCTTGTCCGTCTTACACGGGTGGTTTGGGTGATATGTGGCAGGTGGCCGTACAGCTGTTTTCTCGTGGGGTGTTGTTTCCACGTCTTGTTCAGGATCACACACAGCATTCTTGTGCAGCTCCCATCTAGTTTATTCTCGAGACTTTTCGTTAGGGTCCAGGTGGTGCAGCCGTACAGTAGTAGTGACACGGCAACGGCTTGGAAAAATTGCCTCTTTAACTTGTCTGTGTGTTTGATAATTTATCTCTAGCGGACCATGTTTTTTCTATGCGTGCATTAACATCGTTTTCTATGGAGAAGATATTACTGCCTAAGTACCTAAATTTTTCTACTGAGTTTAGGAGTTTGCCATCGATAATTGAGATATATATATATATATATATATATATATATATATATAATATATATATTATTAAAAAGGTTTGCAAAAAGGATTATCTCTTTCTTTTTTAAAATTATTAACATACATATGAATGCGACACGTGTTTCTGATCTGTTGTCTTCTTCAGCATTGAATTCTTATTTTGGGAGAATATGTCCGATATTTGATATATTTATTATAATAAAAAAAGTTACAAAACACACACAACCTATCAAATATCGGACATATTCTGCCAAAATAATAATTCAATGCCTGAAGAAGACAACAAATCCCAAACACGTGTCGCATTCATATGTAAGTTAATCAAAAATCTTTTTTTAAAAACATAATCCTTTTTGCAAACTTTCTTTTTTATAAAATGTCTATTTTTCTTCCGTTGGACCCATAATAGCACATATAACAGTGTATATGTGGAGATGCAGGTGTTTGGTCTGAATGTTGGAATGGTGTATCATTTTGACCCATCCTCACCATTCCAACATTCTGACCAAACACCTGCATCTCCACATATACCCTCCCCATTTAGAGGAAAGAAAATCCACTACCCATCCCCCCCAGCTACCCCTGCCCCTACTGCCAACCTACTGTTTTTCACCATTCTGAAAATGCCCTTCATTGAAGCAAGAACTGGGCTTTTGTCCTGATGATGGTCAAAATGGCCGAAACGTTGCATCGTCGACAATAAACATCCAGTTTCCATAACATCCAGTGTTTGTCTACTTTTCTCCATATATTAATATATATATAATATATAATATATATATATATATGTGTGTGTGTGTGGTGTGTGTGTGTGTGTGTGTGTGAAGAGATGGAAGTGAATCCGACGGTATGTAGTATAGTAATAAATTGAAAAAATACAGATTTAAATAAACTTTTTATTTAAACCTGTGTTATTTTTTTCAAATTTCTTACTATACTATACATACCCACAAACAGGGCACACACACACACACACACATACACACACACACACATACACACACACACACACACATATATATATATATATATATATATATATGAAATAAATATTTTTAGAAAAAACAAATAAGTGATGGTATAATTCGCTGACAGAAATCTGTTTCGACCTTTTATTAAATCGGTCTTCATCAAGAGCGAAATGTTTGTGATAGAAAGACGGTGTGAGTAAACCGTTACAAACAAAAGTGTTACAAACGAACGTTCATATTCGGAGCCAGAATTTTTGGTGGATTATAATGCTTCTGATTTTTAAAGAAATTATTTTATTTTTTAAAACAGAATTTGCATTTTCAAAATTTAAAAAAATTCCGGCTCCGAACATGAACGTTCGTTTGTACCACTTTTGTTTGTAACGGTTTACTCACACCGTCTTTCTATCACAACCATTTCGCTCTTGATGAAGACCGCTTTAATAAAAGGTCGAAACAGATTTCTGTCAGCGAATTATAACATTACTTGTTTGTTTTTGTTTTTTTTTATATTTATTTCATACTGTCGGATTCACTTCCATTTACTTTTCATATATATATATATATATATATATATATATATATATATATATATATATATATGGATAAAATATCCGACACAATGGAGGCTGGCAAGATTACTATCAAAGGAATATTGAAATGAAAACAATATTTTAATATTTCTTTTAAACATGTAGAATGACAAGAGCTTATTCCAACGCCCTGGAAATGTTTATCAGTGCATTGCCACTCATTGAGTAAATTTAAATGTCTCGGCTTTACCGACTCTAGTTCATTGCTCGTCAAAGCATTTCTGTTGAGTTCATTGCTTAATAAATTCTGCTGAGTAAATAATTATTTGCTAGTGTGTGTTAAAATGAATTGAAGCCAAAAACGGAGTTTTATTTCATTAAGTGATGTTTTTACTTTTTGTTGCATGCATAAGGATATTGATTCCGGGTTTAAAATCTCTCTCTGTCTATCTATCTATCTCTCTCTCTCTCCCTCTTTCTCTCTCTCTCTCTGTATTATTATTATTATTATTATTATTATTATTATTATTATTATTATTATTATTTTCTCTCACTTTTACTCACCCTTTTTCACTCTCTATAACTTTTACGTCTGTCTTTCACTTTTATTCTCTCTCTCTCTCTCTCTCTCTCTCTCTCTCTCTCTCTCTCTCTCCTCTCCTCTCTGTTTTACTTTCTAGCACTTTACCCACTTTCTCTCTTCTCTCTCTCTCTCCCATCACTTTTACCCTTCTCTCATTTTTTTCACTCTCTCCCTTTTATTATCTTTCTATCACTTTTACTCAACCCCCTCTCTCTCTCTCTCTCTCTTCTCTCTCTCTCTCTCTCTCTCTCTCTCATTACTCTCGATTACTTTTACTGTTCTGTCTTTCACTCTCTTTTATTCACTGTCTCTCTCTTCTCTCTCTCTCTCTCTTCTCTCTCTCTCTCTCTCTCTCTCTCTCTCTCTCTCTCTCTTTTACTTTCTAGCACTTTTACCACTTTCTCTCTTCTCTCTCTCTATCACTTTTACTGTCTGTCCTTTCACTCTTTTTATCACTCTCTCTCTCTCTCTCTCTCGCTCTCTCTCTCTCTCTCTCTCTTCTCTCTCTTACTTTCTAGCACTTTTATCCACTCTCTCTCTCTTCTCTCTCTTCAATCTCTCTCTCTCTCTCTCTCTCTCCTATCGCCTTTACCCTTTTCCTTCGCTTTTTCTCTCTCTCTCTCATTATCTTTCTATAACTTTTGCTCACCCTGTCTCTACCTTTTTCACTCTATCTCTCTCAAATTTTACTGTCTGTCTTTCACTCTTTTACTCTCTCTCTCTCTCTCTCTCTCTCTCTCTCTCTCTCTCTCTCTCTCTCTCCTTCTCTCTTTACTTTATACCACTTTTACCCACGTTCTCTCAAAATGAGAGGAAGAAAAACAATCAATAAAATAAAATAATAATCTATCAAATACAAAAAAAAAAAGTATTTTTCAATAGTCGGGAAATCATTCAATATTAAATTATACTAATATTCTCATTAAAGAATTTTTTTATTTCTAAAAAATATCCGTGTTTTACGACATGCTACAAGTGTGCTATATATATATATATTATTATATATATATATATATATATATATATATATATATATATAAACGCACACATCGACCATTTACACCATTTCTGTCATTTAAAAAAAAGACATTTCGTTTACCTGATGAATGCTTTTAGCAGGAAACCATTGGTAGTAATATCGTTCCCAAATAAATAAATGAAACCTAAAACTTTTATTTGTGATTGTACAGTGAGTTCTCTAAGATCCCAAATAGAATCATCCCTTACTTACCAGACATTTGGATTACGTTACACACACACACACACACACACACACACACACACACATATATATATATATATATATATAGATATATATATTATCAATCAAAGCCTGAAGAAGATACCAGAAAGATCTGAAACACGTGTTTGCACATGTAAAACAAAAAAAGAATTAAAACAATTTTCTGAGAACAAAATACATTTTGCGGACCATCCTTTTTTTATAAAATATTGAATTTTCTCCCGTTGGAACCAGAACAACATTTTATATATTATATATATATATAATATTATATATATATATATATATTATATTCTAGCATATATATATATATATATATATATATATATATATATATATATTATATATATATAGTGTTCAGCCACATGAGACGTGATACATTGAAACACGGTGTCAGTGGATGATTATAATGCATGCTCCTCCCAAACAGGAAGGGAATTTAACTGACGTTCACCGTATTCGCTTAAGCAAGGATCCTTGTTATTTATTGAAATGAGCTCTCTAAGTGAGTGTAACACATATTCCTATGTATGTATTTATCAGTTAAAGTTCTGCTTCTTACTGGTGGGTGCTCGTTAATAGTGTGTTCAATTCTCACAGGGTGACCTATAAACCTGGCTTTTGGAGCCGCGAGTGTAATCGTTACTGTCGTAGTAAATGGTCGCAAAATCCTGGACTGGTCTGTTTGCATTTCACATAATGTTCATCCTGTTGAGAAATGTATAAATGCAAATATTCTCTTTCGGCAAGCAGTCTTGAAATCAATCTGAATCTAAACCTATTAATAAATTTACCTTGTGTCACATCGTACTTTTGTGGAAGGGTTGGTAAATATGTATATATTTACCAAACCCCTCCGCATGAGCAGGATGCGACACAAGGTCAATTTCTTAAGCGGAGTTTAACAAGTTTGAATTCAGAGTTGTCCATCTCCTAGACTGGTTGCCTAACCAAGGTTAAAGTGCCCAGTCTGCCCTGCTATTCACCCATAGCTGAAAGGGGAGTAAGATTCATACATTTCCCAAGGGTATTAGCGCTAAGTGAAATGCAATTACCACGTCCAGGATTTGAACTCGGTGCGACGAGTCCATTTCCCATGACTTTTACCGCGTGCTTTATTATTAAACTAAGACCCGGAAAAGAAAGGATAACGATAAGTTTAACGACCGGAAATGAAAGTCATTATGTAGGCGGGTGGTTTTGACCAAATGAAAGGCGTGGTCACAAAATGTGCGTGATGTCGAGCTGTATATAGGCCTGACCACCTGGAAATCGCAGAATATTATTTAAACAAGTCCAAATCTCGGTTTGAGTGACTGGCCGAAACACGAACCGAAGTCCTCTCGGCCTTCGTGTATGCAATCCTACCTTTTCAACTCTCTCTTACTCTCTACAGCCATCGTAATTCGCAGAATAAAGATATAAGATATGTTTTTATACAAGTGTTCACCGTTCTTTCTCAAGTACAGCTACAGTGTGCGACCCGATACGATCTCAAGAAGCAGTATACTGCACTTGTATCGAAAAAATATCAAAATATGCCTAGGGTATCAAATTCAAGTGGATTTAGCATAATCACGAAAAGAAATACCAAAATAGATATTTTCTAGAAATTGTTGTGTGCTTATAAATCCTTAAGATGTATGTATTTATATGTATTTACCAAGCTCTCCACACGAGCAGGGTGTGGCACAAGGTCAATTTAAATAGAGCCGATTTGCTCCCAGAGCATTCCTTCAAAACGGTTTGCTTAACTAAACTAAATAATCTAATCTACCCTACTATTTAAACAGAACTGCTGGAAGAATAAATGGATTCCTACATTTCTCAAAGGCATTAGCAGGAAATGAAACACAAACGGCCTCGTCCAGATTTTTATACATGGGTCACGAATTCCCCAACGAGAAGAGGGTGGTCATAAGACTACGTCATTGTGTCTTGTAGGTCGAGCAGCAGAGAAAGAGTCAGAGACGTTCAAATCAGCCGCTTAAATATCAAAGGCCCCTAGTGGGAACCAGCGAAACAAAACGGGCAGACAACTCCCCAGGCAAATCAGAAAATAACGCCTACACCTTCAACGATAACCGTTGCACCCATACGCATCTTCATTAAACGCTCTGATATATTTGTTTCTGTGGATTGATTTTGAAATTCACTTACAAATAATAAATAAATCTCGTGTTGTGCATTAATAATGTAAATGGGTTTATTTTTCTTTCTTTACCGTTTTATAGAGATATACAATACTCTCTTGCATTGAAAATCTATATATAGATACTTGTGTTCCTTAAAATTATGACCGTTATCATCCTGCAAATACCCTCTGCGTAAAAATGTGACGGTCAAAATAATCCAAGATGAAATGCAAAAATGTATATCTTGATTATCGGGTGTTGCTTATCCACCAAATCCTTATTTTTTACTAGTGTCCTCACCGCAGCTAAATAATCTACAGACTGTTTTTATTATAAAGAAAGAAAGGTAAGAAACAAGACATGCTACACAGAAAAATATGATACGAAAGAAAGAGATAGGAGGAAAGATAGGCAGGGGTGAGCGCGCGGAAGTGATTACGCTAATCGGTTTCCATCGAACATAAGGAAAAGATGAAAGGAAGAAAAGTAAGAAAAAGAGTGAGACTGAGAGAGAGAGGGGGGACAGAATCAGTCATCATCATTATCATCATCATGTCACGCAAGTAGCACGGATATCCATGACAATTTTTCGCCAACCTTCCCTATCATTCATCGCCCCAAGGGGTTCTTCTGTGCAGCAACCAGCATCCTCACATAGTTGGTCAATGTAGGTCCTTGCTAGGCGGCCCACACTAGCATGCCCATGTGTTGGCTTCCACGGGAGAACGTCGCTTATGAGCTGGTCCTTGGTTCTCCAGCAGTGTCATGCATGTCTAGTCCGTCTTACTCGGAATCAATACGAAGATTAAAGCCCCATCCGGAAAGAGAAGCAAACTCCAACTCCGATATGAAAAACTGGGAACCCCCGATGGAAGAATAAGCAGAATCCCGGAGAAGATATCAAACGGGTTTGTTGATTGGTTGATTGGATTTTACGGCATGTCAACGCATTGAGTCATTTTAGGCCGAAGACGTTTTATCTTATTCATTCTTGATGGATACTCAGTTTTTTAACTCAATATTTTATACACATATTTTAGAACTTATCTTATTCTATTTATCACAGAAATGTGACCCTAACTCCGGTATCAAAAGGCGCTAGGCAACAGATTACAATTTCTCCATTCTTTCATTGTAAGGCTCATACTATTTAATGTCATCATATTAGTTCAAATTTTTACATAGTTGACAATATTGAGCCATGAAATCTATAAAAATAGATCTATAAAATATTCGATCAATCGATTACATCGATCATCTCTAATCCCAATTCTAAAATGGATCAGCTTAAAATTCGAAACTTTATCAACCATTTTAATCCTCTTGTATATTCGATATCAGTCTGCCCGTGACGCAGAATATTATCAGCTCTCATAGAACACTTCTTGTTTGTAAGAACTAGATGCGCGTTGTGTGTAAAAATTCAATTTCTTTTTTTTTGCTTTTTACCGTTTTGGAGATTTTTCTTTATTGTTGATATTTTAACTTTGTTTTTCTTCTGTTTTTACATATTTTTCTAATTTTATCTAATAATTTTTTTTTTATCCTAGACAAAAATTGTTTATGTATGCATGTGGTTAATGCACATGCGTGTTTTTTTTAAATTTTTCTATTTTTTTATTTTTTTTATTTTTTTTCATTTTTTATTTATTTATTTTTTTTTTTTTTATTCTTTCAGATTCAATTTTGTTTCGTGGCTTAGAAGATTAGAAATAGAATTGAGAAGAATAAACGTGGCCTCTTCCCTACTGTAGCGGGAACGAGGCTCTGGGATTACTTATGCCATCTCAAACATCTTAACGATTACTTAAGATCATTTAGTTCCTTTCTGTGTATTTTTTGTTTGTTTGTTTGTTTATTGTATTTTTTTCTAAACTGATTTTCAGCTTATCCGAAAGAACGCTCTGAAATAATACAGCATAAGATCCATTGTTTTCTCAATCTGGCTTGTATATACTTTCCTTTCATTTATGGGTACATAGGTTCTTTATCAATTTATGTATTTGTTTGTTTGTTTTCATTCAATTTGAATACACACTTCTTCTTCTTCTTCTTCTTCTTCTTCTTCTTCTTCTTCTTCTTCTTCTTCTTCTTCTTCTTCTTCCTCCCATCATCTGTATTCTTCTTCTTCTTCAATCATCTGTCTTCTTCTTCTTCTTCTTCTTCTTCTTCTTCTTCTTCTTCTTCTTCTATTTTTTGTCAACGTGTTCGTTTTTTGTATACGCTGTATTTCTTATACACGCATTCTCTGTCTAACATTGTTGTTGTTGTTGTTATTATTATTATTATTATTATTATTATTATTATTATTATGTTGCTTCCATAACTTTGCTTTTTTAATCATCATCATCTATCATCATCTTCATCATCACCATGATCATCATCAACATCATCATTATTATTATTAGTAGTAGTAATATTAAGGTTATTATCATCTATAATAATATCATTATTTTGCTTCCACTCCGTTGCTATTATTATTATTATTATTATTATTATTATTATTATTATTATTATTATTATGTTGCTTCCATTACTTTGCCTTTTTAATCATCATCATCAACAGCAGCATCAATATCATCATCATCATCATCATCATCATCATCATCAGTATCAATATCATCATCATCATCATTATCATTATTATTAATAATATTATTGTTATTATTATTATTATTAATAATAATAAAAATAATAATAATAATAATATTTTGCTTCCATTCCGTTGCGATTTTTAAAATTATTATTATTATTATTATTATTATTATTATTGTTGTTGTTGTTGTTGTTGTTGTTGTTGTTGTTGTTATGTTGCTTCTATTATGTTGCATTTTTGAAAAGTTATTATTATTATTATTATAAGTGGTAGTAGTAGTAGTAGCAGTGGTATTAGTATTGTTTTATTTATTGAACATTTTTTTGAATTGTATTATTATATTTTTTTTTTGCTTGTAATTTTAAAATCGATGAGGCATGTGACAAGATATATTTATAAATCTAATCTTTTTAAACTAGATACACAAAGCCAACTCGGATGGTGGGAGAAGAAGAATAGAAAAGAAAAAAAGAATCGTCATTGAAAGAAAGGAATATTTATACTATAGAATATTGTGCTTCCTTTTTTGCCAAAAATCAATGTAGATATGAAAGTCAGAGAAAAGCAATTAGATCTACGTGATTGGGGATGTGAGTACAATTAGGTGATGGGAAAAGAGTAAGATTAAGATAAGTAGAGATGAGCGTTAGATCTATTGATGGGCGTAAGGATTTCAAGAAAATATCTACAAATTATATATATACGTGTGTGTGTGTGTGTGTGTGAGTGAGAGAGAGAGAGAGAGAGAGAGAGAGAGAGAGAGAGAGAGAGTGTGTGTGGTGTGTGTGTGTGTGTATGTATGTGTGTGAATGTGTGTCGTGTGTGAGACATTGTTTCCTTATGTGGGTAAAAATCTATATTACCAGCGGCAAATCCTCAATAAAAAGTGATCCGTGTTTGTCTATTCTTTTCCATCTTTTACCCTCTTTCCCAAAGATTAATATCAAGTCTCTCACTCACTCTCTCTCCCCCTCTCTCTATTTATTTATCTATCTATCTATCTATTTACCTATCTACCTATATATATATATATATATATATATTTATATATCACGCACACACATGTACTCATAAGCACCCACACATATATAATTCAGGGTCCTGATAGAATCATTTCAAGCATCAAATTATCCGGTCAGATTTATATTATATATATATATATATATATATATATATATATAAACGTCAGGAGAAAAGAATTTGCGAAAAAAATGTTTTTCGAAACGTATGGCGAGGGACGTCTAATGTTGGAAGACCCCAAACCTCCCAATGACCAATGGAGATTACATCACTGACGACAACCAACCAGCGCCCCAATTATAGGAGCGTATATTTAAAGTACATATATATATATATATATATATATATAATATATATATATATATATACTAGTTTCGATGTGGTGTCATCGTCAGGAGAAAAGATTTGTGAAAAAATGTTTTTACAAACGTATTTTTTATGTTTACATATTAGTTGATATGACACAAGTGAAGTTACAAAAATGTACTAGAGAAATGGCTATTGTATCAATCCATTTGTTGAGTGAATACCCTTTTCTGGTTAATTTATTTTCAATTGCTTTCATATATATAAATATGTCTCTTCGTTGAAGGCACCTTGCTAATGAATTTTATAAGGTTCGGGAGTGCTTCGTTTCAAATAAAAACATGTGTAATCAGAGTCTGATGTATTTACTTATATTGATGATAGTGACACCCACATTTTATTAGCAGCCAGGTTAATTAACCTTCAAATTTAATTCCAAAATGGATTATACGTTTTTAAATTATTACCCATTCATCTTTCCGCCTTTCAATTACTGATTTTGTTATATGCATTTTTCAATTCACTGTTAATAACGTGAGTGTTTCAGTGAAAGTCTTGTTCTAAAGGCATTAGTTTATTGTAATCCATTATATTTCATTCAGTGTTCTATGATTTACTGCACCATCTGTCATACTACGCAGCTGTTTCTGCTTACCGATATCAGTGCACGCATACGTATATGTAAAATATGTTATGTGCGTTCTACTATATAGGCTTATGATTAAAGTATAACTAGAACATATAATAACATATAAAAAAAGTAAAGTCGTCGGGGTGGTTGAAGTTAGTATCAGCCAGACAACGAGGGAGTCTATGCTCTTTTCACTAGCACTAGATAAAGGATATTGTTTTGTGTGTCTGAGGTGGAGCACCATACATACCATAAGCTCCTTACTGTACCGTACAGATCCCTGTGCTACTCATACGTTGACTTGGCGAGGGCCGGTATCGAACCAGGAACCTTGTGATTCCTTGGCGGATGTTCTACCGACTGAGCTAAAAGTAGCAGATTAATCTTAGGAACATTTCTCCAAAACTCTACAATGGTCAGATCCAAATTGTTTTAAAAATTTTTAGAATTCTTAATCGGTAATCGGTGATATGTGAAGCATTTTTGTTTGTTCACTTATACACTGGGCTAAAATGGAAGTGCGGGTGAAATGGTTAGATTCGGAGGACATGGATGTGTCGAACCGAGTTCAAATCCTTGAGGAGGCTTTTTGCATTTCATATAGTGCTAATACCCTTGGGAAAGGTATGAATCCAACTACTTTCCCTCCAGCTATGGCCAAATAGTAGGGTAGTTTGAGCTCTTTAACGTTGGCTAGGTAACAGGTCTAGAAGGAGGAAAACTCTAAATTCAAACCTGTTAAAGCCCGCCTAAGAAATTGACTTTGCGTCATATATTGTTCGTGAGGAGGGGTTGGTAAATATATATATATATAAACTGGGCTAAGAGAAGTAGAACATATGTGTTTATTGAATAAGTGAGTATCCATTAAGAATGAAATTATTTCAAAACTTTGTCGGCATTAAATGACCCACCGAGGTTGATATGCCGTCAAACAAACTGAGGCCATCCGGAAATAGTATATTTTTTTTCATTTTATATATAAAAAAACATGACCGACTTGCAAAAATAAGATGCTATCCATTCACTGGTCACTATGTCTTCTACATTTGGTGACCCTTGCTGTAATATCGATTAATTTTTTAAAATCTTAAAACAATAATTGGAGAAAAAAAAAGGAAAGAAAAATTGCTTAATCTATTAATAATGGAGATTCGCTTCCGGTTTTTATCTGTAACAAAAACTATGTCACTGCTTACGTCACTATACCCGAAATCGTCATAACATAGAATAAATACACTCAAAATTTGAGCATGCACCATCAGACATTCCTCATTGTTTTTTTAAAACAAGTTTTAATAGATAAATCCCCAGTATCATATATTTATATATAGTTTGTTTTATTTTAATAGATATTCAAAGTTAATAGAACTTAGTTTCGATTTCAAATTGTTTTTTGTTTTTTTACTCCTTCAATAAATTTGATGATTTCATGATTTATGGTTTAAACTCTCCGACCTTTAATTTCTAACTTCCACCTCCTCAAGCAATATTTTTCAAAAATGTATTTTTACATCGCCCGGAGGTGGTTTTTTTTTATTTTGTTAGTGTAAATAAATAATTTGCCGGTGGAATACAGCAAAAAAAAAAAAGCTGTTACTTGCATTCGCTGAAGTATTTAATGTCTAAAATTTCGATGTGTTCCCTATTTCTTCTGATCTTTAGCAATCTTAATGGAACTCTTCAATTGCTCATGTATAATTTAAGAGCTATATCTTGCTTGCAAATTCAGTTTTTCTCCGGTATTTTTATCTTTGTTCATACAAAAAATTAAGCATTAGCCGACTATTCGGTTAACTTTATCAAATGATATGTATGGAGATATAAAAAAAAATATAACACGATATTTACGTGGAGAGAGAGAGAGATATACAGAGGATGTGTTTTGAAATGTTTTCCTTCGAAGAAACCGATCAAAATAAAAATCATCTACATTTGTATGCCATAAAAATGGATTTAAGGAAGCAGATGGTGACATTAAGTCATCTGTTGGATTATCATCCGTGTGGGCCGCCATTTTGTTAACAATTTACATTTTTCTGTGTTCACATGATAGGATACCAGTTGATATATCACTGTCACTGACAGGTATTTTTCCGATAATCGTCCGCAGAGGAAAACGTCTACGTTAATGTGCAAAAAGATTACATAGAAATGTAATATTTATATTCAGCATCCAGATAAGAGTAAGTCTCGGGTTTTATCTTCATCTTTTTTTTTTACTGAACATTTACATTTCAAAATCGTATTTTCAACTCGTTACAATTCATCCATATTCTATTTGTCTCTCCCCAGAGGAATAAAACGATGGTAACTTCCGGTTTATGGCCAATATATAATATGTTGGATTAAAATGTAACTGTTCATTAAGAATAAAAGAACAAAATGACAAAAACCTACAATTTCTGGATGGTAAATATACATATGACATCTTATATGTGATACTTGAGTTCCTTACTTGCGCAATGCGAAGCGAGCTGGGCCCCATAACCTGTTACGATTTCCGTGGCCACCTTTAGGTCTCAAGGCAGAGCGCTGTTTAGCTCTGATCATTTGTGTTAAGCAGAGCGCAATCCTTAGTGGAGAATCCTTTAGTTGCTCCTTAGTGTCCCCTTAATATTGGGTATAAATCCTTTGGTTGTCCTTGGTGTTCCTCGGTCTTGCTCGTTCGTCACTGAGTGAAAATGGATGTCTGTCACTATTAGCGATTAAGTACTTAACCAAACACGTATTCGGGCTGTTTGGCTGAGGTTTAACCCACGTGACATCGATTAGTCTATAAATATAAGTGGTGTGTATAGCACCACCCTTATATACCAAAAAATTATAACACTTACAAAAGGCTAAATAACCAGTTCGTCCAAACCATTTATCCATAGCAGAATATATATATATATATATATATATATATAGGTGTAGCATATAGTCTAGAAGGAAAACTCTGAATTCAAACCAGATGTCTTCTTCTAAAAATTACATTGTGAAGCATTTCTGTTCGCCAGCTGAGGATTTGGTTTAAACAAATACTGTCAGTTATGTCCTCTCATCAG
Source organism: Doryteuthis pealeii (assembly GCA_023376005.1). Classification (NCBI taxonomy): domain Eukaryota; kingdom Metazoa; phylum Mollusca; class Cephalopoda; order Myopsida; family Loliginidae; genus Doryteuthis; species Doryteuthis pealeii. The sequence goes on along the minus strand of CM042149.1, from coordinate 61,035,145 downwards.
CATCATGTTCTTTCTTGAGTTTACCATCATCTTTCTTTGTATCCATACTGAAACACACACACACACACACACACACACACATATATATATATATAATATATATATATATATATATGAGTGTGTTGTGTGTGTGTGTATACTTTTCACTTGTCAGGCGAACATATTTTTTTTATAGTTTTCATACCTTTTTAAAAAGCTTAGAGGATAGAACCATGGCAGAAAAATAATGTGTTACTACTAACATTTATTTTCTGTCTTGAAAATCTAATAAAATTTGTGAACAGAATAGAAATAATTAAAAAAAATACAAGAACTGTTTACCAATTGCTAAAACTGTGATTTGTTAGGGAAACCATCTTTTTATGGTTTGAATACCTTAGAATAATAGAAAACATGCAGAAAAATTAATTTATTTACCTACGGTCATTGTTTTATTTTCTTTCATTATTTTCTTTAATATTTATTTATCTTTGCCTTCTCGAATTTTAATTCATTGATATCTTTTCTTTATATATTGTTCCTTATTTTATTCTTTATTTCTTTTTATTCCTTCGTTAATCTATTCATTCCCTTTATTTATGTTTGGCAGATTTTTTTTTTTTTTCTTCTTTTTTTTCTTCTTTCTTCCTTAATAATTTTCTACCTACTAGTCTTTGAAAATCTAATAAAATTCTAAACGAACAGAAAGTAAATTAAGTAAAAAATTACTTTTAAACAATTCCTTACAACTTCGGATCTTGTCAGGGAAACCAACGTTTTTTTTGGTGTTTTTTTTTTTTATATTTAAATGCCTTATAAGGAAATTAGAAACATGCAGGAATTTTTTTTTTTTTTACCTATGGTCAAATGTCTTCCGTCTTTGGATAATGAATAAAATTTCTTAAACGAAACAGAAAGAAATAATTTAGAAAAATATAAGAACTTTTTACAATTCCTAAATTTTGGATCTTATCACGTGAAACCGAAAAAAACGTACATTCATATAGAAGGTGTTGACAAACTGTGTACAAACATACGCTCTCAGACATTTTTAGTAAAAAAATTTCTCTTGCTTGAAAAAAAAAAAAAAATTGCTGATAAGCTACATCTGTGGTTTTGTTAATCTATTAGTCTTGGTTCTGGATTTTTTTTCCTTCTGCTATTAGAATGTCGTCTTTCGAAGTTAAACAGAGAATAACACGAAGTTAAGAAGCAAAGGAAAGAGAAAGAAAAACTTTGAATTTAAGCTCAAATAAATAGTACAAATGCATAATGGTGTTACTAGTGCCTTTTCCTTGACGGTGCTAAATAGGTATGTTGCACATACCTCTTGCCGGCATTATAATTTATAGGATGTTTATACCTCTTACGTTCTTATTCTGGTTCGTCTATTATTCTGGCCGGATCTGGTATCTGCTAAGGTCTCGTCTGGTTCTTCTATTGAGGCGTCCGGGTTCTGTTCTGTTTGCTAGGGATTTCTTGTTATCAGAAGCCTTGTGCTATTGTAACTTTTAGTAATAACAAACAAGACTTCGATTACAATGATGTTACTTTATTCGTTAAAACCCAAGAACCAGACAATTACGCAAGTGAGCTCACGGCTTGCTAGCTTCGCTTCTAACTTCTAACTCTCTGACTTGCCTACCCCTTAAACCGAAGGGGCTTTCTATCGGGATTCGTTCTCACGGTTCTCCCCAAGAACCAAAGGTTGAAAGTGAGGTCAAAACGCTGTCACTCGCTCTCAAGGCCATCAGCTGGTACTGATCGCCATAATGATTTCTACATATTGTCATAATCATTAGGTATCTAAATGATTATTAAAACAATTAGCACGCAAGAGAAAATATATTCAGAATGGGCGCATTTTTACGATTAAATAGCGATGTAGATGTCGGAAACTTACCGAAAGTAGCCTCCCATAACCCTAACTCTAACATTAGCCTAACACTACCTTAACCCTTTATCCTAGCCCTAACATTTAGCGTCTCAAAGGGTTTGTGTATTTCTGTGAAAATGTTATGCCTTTATACATATAATATAATCGCAGTTACGTATAATTAGGATTTAGATCGGAAACTACCGAAGTAGCCTAACCCTAACCCTAATCCTAACATTTAAGCCTAACACTTACCTTTAACCCCTACCCTAACCCTAACATTAGCGTGTCAAAGGTTTTGTGTATTTTTGTGAAATTTAAGGCCTTTTAACATAAGTAAATGGTTAGTATCTTCTTGCCCGCTATTCTGCATTATAACCCAATAAAATAACTATCAAGATGTTAGAAATGCCTTGAAATATATGTTTCCTAAATTATCTATATTATATTTTATATCATTTCTGATCATCATATTCATTGATTTTGGCATCGTAGTGAAGATGAACTAAAATTAAATCACATTCGAACATGGGAAAATTAACGTTTCATTTGCCAGCCTTGTTTTAGAAAGACATAAAAATTGAAATAAACGTAAAAGAAAAACTTGATCGACAGATTTATGAATTAAAGTGTATGTGCGTGTGTTATGTATGTTTGTGTGTATGTTTGTGTTGTGTGGGGGGGGAGTCGTCATTTACTTGAGCGCCAAACAAAAACAAAAAAAAAACTGTTTAATACTGCAAAAATAACACTTTTTAATTTTCCAGGTATCCTTTCTGTAGAAATAACAAATTAAATAAATACATCTGAATTAGAATTGCTTTATTAGTAAACTTTTAAAAAGTTAAATTTTAACTTAAAACGTCAACGAAAGTCTTATTCATGTAAATGCTGGTCTATTCTGTGCGAAAGGAAAAATGTGGTTTATTTTCAACTTGAATTCTTGACATTTAAAACGAATAAAAACATTCAAAACTGGTCATTACTTTTAACATTTTCAATCATATTCAACTTTCCGGACAATTCAAGCTACAAAAATCCCCTTCTGGCAACCCGTGATTTATAGAAGACTGACAATCGAGAAGATTGCCATTTTCAGATTTGGTAAATATAATCCATTACGACAAACTTTTAAAAATAAGAAAAATCTTAGTTTAATCAAAAACTCTACCGTAACCCCCCCCCAAAAAAAAAAGACACCGACTGATATAGTTAACTACACTAAATACTGTTCTTCTTACAAGTCTTGCACCATCTGCGAACCCTAACGAAGCGACTAGAAGACTAAACTAGATGGGAACTTGCACAGGAGAATTGCTGCGTGTGATCCTGAAACAAGACTGGAAGGGCGAACACGCTCACGAGAAAAACAGCGTACGGCCACCTGCCAATATCACCCAAACCATACGTGTAAACGGACTAGACCACGCAGACACTTGCGAAGAAGCCAAGGACGAACTCATAAGTGACGTTTTCCAGTTGGAAGCCAGCACATGGGCACACCAGTGTGGACCGACCAACAAAGATGTATATTAACCAGCTCTAGTGGGATAGAGGATGCTGCATATGAGGACCTCCCAGAATGATGAGTGGATATGGACAGATGGAGAGAGAGTGTCATGGATATATGTGCACAGCGTGAAATTGATGAGGCATCATATACAAGGCGTGGAAATTTAAGCATTAAATAACCAGGAAGTAATACAGTGAATAATAAGCATCTAGGTTAGTATGCAGGATAATTGATGAGACATTATCATTTGATCTGGAAGATTATCTTTTTGGTTGGCAACGTTCCGTTTTAGACGATGGCGTAGTTTGTTTTTTTTTTTCTTCTTATATATTATATAAATATATATATATATATATATATATAATGCAGTGGGCCCTGAGGACAAAGCGACAGTCGTGTGGTTTAATTTGTTAACGGAACGACAGACCCACATATATTAAATTCTCTCTCTTCACTACAGCTACGTGAGTGGCTGAACAGACCGATCCTCGAATGGCAGTCTCTGTGCAATGGCTGCAAACAAAAGATGATGCTTTCTGTAGGTGTTGGGGTGCTGCTGTTTCTCCTCTTTTAGCTCTTTTTCTGTGGCAGCTTTTTTTCCTCTCTTCTTCACTTCTTTTTGTTCCCTGCCTGACGAGGAGGCGCCAGGTTGCACGGTCTTCTGCACAAGCCTCCCACGTGTCTATGTCGATGCGGTATGTCTTCAGGCCTCTCTTGCAGACATCTTTGAAGCGTAGGCGGTCGGGTGCCATCCACTAGTTCACCATACAGTAGGTTACAAAGTAATAATTAACAACCTGTGTTTGAGTTACTTATCTAACAATAACCTTCATAGAATAATTAACAAAAAGATAAACCAACACCGGTCGGCAACATTAATGTAATTCTAATATTATCTTATTATAATAGATTTGGTTTGGTTTTGTTTGTTTTGTTTTACGGCATATCAACCTCAGTGGGTCATCTAATGCCGATAAAGTTTTGAAATAAATAAATTCTTAATGGATAATACAATTTTTATAAATACATTTTTCTATTTAACCCATTAGATGGGACCCTAACAGGTACTACCACTCCGGGTCAGAGTGGACAAGGAGCAATGGTGATGAAGGGGTGCTTCCACATTCCCAACCTCCAGAACTGGAAACCTCACCATCCAATAGAGTTTAAAGTCATTCCCAGGACATATAGACCCTCAGTCATCGCCTTCTAGCATCCATATGATAAAAGGGGTTGGGGGCTTGGGCATAAGGGCAATAGGTTGGAAAAATATATAGGTGCTAGGGCTGACGTGGACCAGCCGATTGATCGGAGGGGCCTCTCCGACCGCCCGTCTAGCCCAGATAGGGGCCAAAAGGATATTGCATGTCATGAACTGCTCATCCACCAGGGATTTATCCTTAAGCATCACGGGTCGCCACCCACGCGCCAACAGGTTGCTCCATTGGGGAGTCTTACCCCTCTGCAGAGGTGCAGTCGGTGCATTTCAACGCCCCCGCCGACAGGGCGGAAAAGAGTTATTGTATCCAACAAATTTTCTTTTAAAATTTTATACATTCTCCTTTGTTCTGACAAATCTGCTGGGCACTAAATTTCTAACCACAAGCAATGCTTCATAACGGTTCAATGTCCGGAATTTCTTTTCGAGTGTTTATGAAAGAAAGTAACAGTTAGCGAACAGGGAAATGTCATTTGGTGGCAATTATTCTTTCAGGACAATATAATAACTAGAAACACAGCCAGAGCGAAAGACTAACGTAATGAAATTGAAAAAAGAATTACATTGACACTACAGAGCTAATAGGAAATGTCGCTGGTTTAGCTATAGTTTAGCGTATGAAACGGTAATGGAAGTATGAAAATGGGAAATTCTTTTAAAGCCATGGTTGAAAGCGTTTGGAAACAAAGTATGTGGCACCTTATCTACCATTCTGAGGACTTGATATAAGAAAAAAATTACAAAAGGACTTGAACATGCAGCCCTTGAAGATCATCATGGAGTAAATATTCTGTAGTTTTAACAAAAGGATTTATATAATATATATATATATATATATATATATATATAGTGATTAAGGTGTATGTAACATAATCTACTCAAGTTTCACCATTAAAAAGGATCTTTCAGGTAAATAGTGCAATGAATTAATCAAAGATATTGATTAATTTACATGTTTTAACACTGACGTATTCGGTTAATACTTGTATCGACCGTCAATAATATGATTAACTCGATATTTCATTCCCGGGTAAGTCATCATCTTTATCACATATATACATTATATATATATATATAAGTTAAATGTAGTAAAATCGTGGGTGTGATCTAAAGTTAATATCATCCAGACAGCGCGGAGTATATCTCCCTTCACTAGCGCTAGACCAAAGACATTGTTTCGGTGTCCGAGGCGGAGCGTCATCCTTACCATCATATATATAATATATATAATATATATATATATATATATATAATATATATATATATATACATTCAATTTGTATATATATAATATATATAATACATATGTATATTCAATTTGTATAATGTGTGTGTGTGTGTGTGCACCTGAGAGTGTGCGTGACCATGGCAATTAAAATCGAATATAAGAAAAGTCGTCGGTATCAAACATGCAGCGAGGGAGTCTATCCGCTTTTTACTAGCGCTAGACCAAGGAGATTATTTTTTGCGTCTGAGGTGGAGCACCACACCTACCATCAGCTCCTTACTTTACCGCACAGGTCCCTGTGCTAATCATACGCTGGGTTGGCGAGGACGGGTATCGAACTAGGAACCTTGTGGCTTCTAGCCGAATGCTCTACCGACTGAGCTAACCCAGCGCTTTTATTTTAGTGCAATGTTTAATCTTCATGAATTATTTGGAAACAAAAAATTGGCAAACAGTTTCCGGATGAAATTAGCAATGGACGGTTTAGCTCCGTCGATGGAGAGCACACCATGATCTATGCGGGAGCTGTTGGCATGTGTAGCACACCATCTCACAAAAAATCACACTGTTCTAGTGCTGGCGAGAACGAGATAGACTCCTTCGCTATTTAGCTCATACCGACAATAGACCACTCGGCCGACTTTATTCACTTGCTTTTGTTTGTTTGTTTTGTTTTGTGGCATATCAACCTCGGTGGGTCATTTATTGCCGACAAAGTTGTGAAATAAATTCATTCTTAATGCATAATACAATTTTGTTTATAAACTCAAGTTTTTCTATTCAACCCATAGATGTGACCCTAACAGGTACTACCACTCCGGGTCAGAGTGGACCACGGAGCAATGGTGATGAAAGGGTGCTCCACATTCCCCAAACCTCCAGAACTGGAATCTCACCATCAGATAGAGGTTGACGTCATTCCCAGGACATGTGGCCCCTCAGCCACCGCTTTCTAGCACCCATATGATAAAAAGGGTTTGGGGCTAGCTATAAGGGCAATAGGGTTGGGGCAATCATATAGGTGCAAGGGCTTGGCGTGGCCAGCCGATTGATCAGAGGAGGCCTCTCCGATCGCCCGTCTAGCCCAAGATAGAGTCAAAGTGAAGTATTGGAAGTCATGAACTGCTCATCCAACTGGGTTCTATGCTTAAGCATCACGGGTCGCCACCCACGGCCAACAGGTGGCATCATTAGGGGAGTTTTACCCTTCTGCAGAGGTACAGTTGCGTCATTCTAACGCCCCAGCCGACAGGGCGGATTACTTGCTTTGTTTCTTACTGGCTGTATATTGTTCATAGAAAAAAAAACTATTCTATAATTCACAAACACGGACAGATTTGGTAAACAAAATATCAGAGCTGATATAAAGGTGTCATCATGATTGTGGTGCCGCTTGACGCATAATTAACTTACAGTTTATGATCAGCGATATTCTAATTTTGCACTGAATTGCTTGAAGGAGCGTAAATATATTTTTCATTAAATCCGATTAATACCTCCCACTCATTATTTTGCTGTCTGGTTATTATAGTAAAGACATCACAACATAAACTTTTAGTAACAGCTTCTACTTTCGTGAACTCCTTTTATTATCTTGGTTGTATATATATATATATATATATATATATATATATATATATATATATATATATATATATAATATTCATACAATGACTGCTATTTACACAGTAGCATTGCAACCAACAAAAGCCTTCATCAGATGATGACTCTGGTTCAGGCATGGTTCGGTGCCGAAGCATCATTGCCCATTAACCAGAGCGCCCAGCTGTATCTCAGGATACCACCAGACTTTGTCAGTTTGATGTCACAAATAGAGGACTGCCATATCCCACGCTGATGCGGTTAAAGCTTTCTCCTGGATCTTTTTATAGTATTTTCCTCTTGTCTGGTGGAGAAAGCACAAGTTTAGACAAAAAAATGCCAAGGTTGCGTTGGCAATAAATCCCGCATCCAACTTCGATGGGAAAATACATTTGTTATCCATCCCGTTTCTGACGTATTGTTTACGTATATATATATATATATATATATATATATATATATATATATATAAGTGCTTAATTGGAGTCGTACCTAATTTAGAAATTAATTAATTAATAAATGAATTAGGCCGGAAGTACTATTAAATGTATGGCTAAACAAATCGAGAAAAATCAATCTCTGTATGTACATTTCGGCCTATAGGCCTCATCAGCAGAGCTTATAGATCGGAAGACCGCCCTGTTGCGTGATTTGAAACCGGACTGCCAAGCTGACAGGCCGATCCCATCCTCAACACTAAACGAACTGTCAGCCTTGGCAGATGCCTGGTCAAATCACCGCACAGGGTGTCTTCCGATCTATAGCTCTGCTGTCTATATATTGGTTTGGAGGTTGTTTTGAAGGCTATCACAATGCAGGTGTAAAGATAAAAGAAGGTGACAATGGTGTTCTTTGAATAAATCACAGGTTAACAAACAATACCATTGTTACCTTATTTTTTCTTTACACTGCATTGTGATAGCCTTCAAAACCAACCTACAAAACCAACAATATATAAATATATATATATATATATATATATATACATATATATACGATATATAATATATATATATATATATATATATATATATATATATATATATATATTATATATATATATATATATATTACGGATATTATATCCGTTAGTAAAGTTTCATGCTAACTCCCATCATCAGACGGTCAAAATGTTAAGATTTTAAAAAACGATGGTTTGTTTAACGCTATAAAAACGTGAAGCGTGTTCACGCGATGGAATGTTATAACCGCTAAAGTTAAAAAAGAAACTGTGGCTTGTTTAGCGTTTATATAAACGTGAAATACATGTTCATGCGCTATGATGGAATGTTATGACGCTAATTTAGTTACTGAGCACCTTTTATATGCCAATACTTTTCTCATTCATTCTCTATTCATCCTACCACACACACACAACACACCACATATACACAGACACACACACACACACACCACACACACACACACATATAATATATATATATATTATATATATATGGAGAGAGAGAGAGAGAGGGGGAGAGAGAGATTCCGTAGAGTGTCTGCTTGAGAACCATAAGGTCCCTGGCTCGATACAGCCCTCACCAACTCAGCGTTTTGAGCATCTCAGAGGATATATGCAGTAAAAACTGATGGTAGGTGTGGTTCTTCCACCTCGGGAGACGATAAAAAACAATCTCCTTTGTCTAGCACTATTGAGAAAAGGGGATATATAGTTTCATCGCTGCCATGCTGATACATACTTTAGGCCACCCGAAGACTCTATAAATAATTGTATATATATATATATATATATATATATATATATATATATATATATATATATATATAGATAATATATATTCTGTTCAGAAATATAATATATATATAATATATATATATATATTATATATAAGAAAGTTTTATAGAAAAACAACAAGATGTTAAACATTTTTGCTGACAGATATCTGTTTCGACATTATGAATATCGTGTCTTTTTCAAAGCACATTGTAAGCGGATAAAAAATGCTTAAACATTTTAAAAATAAAATTTTATTTTATTTTTAACAACAAATATGTATTTTTTAAAAATGTTAATAAATTCCGGTACTGGATCGAGAGCGTTCGTTGCCTTGTAATTACTGATATATTCATTTCGTTTTTTTCCGCTTACAATATGTTGCTTTGAAAAAGACATTTCATAATGTCGAAACAGATATCTGTCAGCAAAAATGTTTAACATCTTGTGTTTTTCTAAATAAAACTTTCTTACATATTGTTGGATTCAATATCCATTTTTACCTTCATATATATATATATATATATAATATATATATATATATATATATAGTATATATATATATACTTTTATCCGGAAAGATTAAACAGACGAGACATTAAAATCCGAAATAAATTTATTTATCTAGACAAGGTATCCATTTAATTTATAATACTCCGTAATATGTAAAATATACATGTAAATTTTTATATCTAAGTTTTAGTTTCGGTTGAATCCTATCAAATGGAACCACTTGAATATCAACCACCAATATACATATATATATATATATATATATATATATATATATATATATATATGGATTAGTAAGGGTTACCTTTTCTCTATCTTTCTCACTCTTCCAGTATCTAACTCTAGCATCTCACCAGTCTTGTTTTGATAAGGGCGTCTTAAGTGATCATTTGATTTTCTCGTGAAACGAAGCCCATTTTTATCCTTTAGAAAACAGACAACGTCGTCGCCCTAACTGCTTTCTCTCTTGACATGAAATGCATCAATTAAGTAATGGCCATGCTTCGATTTCCGTGCAGTCAATTCTGCGACCTGCACTGATCTTGCAGACATTGCCTGGTGTCTCCTTTTGCAGATCTGCAAGGGAAGGCAATCGATATTTCAATAGACACGTAATTGGTTGTAACGACAGCAGCGCCATCCAACCACACCCTACGCCACCCGTCGCCAATGACGCCGCTTCACCATCACAAGAGGCGCGTCGCCTCGACAAGATTCAACGACAAAAAGAGAGAAAGAGAAAGTGGGCGATTGAGAGAGAGAGAGAGGGGGGGTGAGAGAGAGGGTAATGGAATAAAGTCAAATACACACGAATTAGAGACGTCATCAGTTGCAGCCTAAGTCTGCCTGCCTCTAGCCTTTAGTATTTTTACTCAACTGAAAAATGGAACAACTTGAAATAATTATGATCTATTTACGATAAAAGGAAGCAAAGTACTTCTATTTTAATGATAAATAGTATGTAAAAATTGATTTAAGTTCCAGCAACATGTCTTTATTTACATTTGTTGCATATAATTTGATATTCGTATCTTATTGTTATATCGCGAATATATATATATATATATATGTATATTATATATATATAATATATATAGGTAGGTAGGTAGGTAGGTTGATATTTTTATTGAAGAAGGAAAATAAAGTGCTTTATTATAGGTGTAATGGCTATATTTATTATGCTTTACTCTGAAATAAAACGTTTTTTTATCATGGGTTTCAAAGCAGCGTTTTAACAGCTTATTTTCTGGAAAAAGCGCCCTGGAAAAAAGACAGCAATTTTTTATTCTGCTGCCTTTCTTTCCAGGGAGGTTTGTCTCGAGAATAAGGGGGTAATACGCTACTTTGAAACCAATAGTAACAAATACACATACCTAGGTAGTAATATCTCATCCACAGAAAGTGATGTTAATATACGAATAGGAAAAGCACGGTTGAAATCCGATCTCACTACAAGTTATAGCGACAATTCTTCCAGGATGTGGTTAAATCAGTACTGCCTTTATGGCGTGCACCCACCTGGACCCTAACGAAGCGCCTTTGAGAATAAGCTAGATGGACCTGCACAAGAATGCTGCGTGCAATTTTGAAAAAGTCGTGGAAACAGCACTCCACAAGGAAGCAGCTGTATGGCCACCTGCTACCTCCCATCTCACCTACGATCCGAGTGAGACGGACAAAGCATGCTGGACACTGCTGGAGAAGCAAGGATAAGCTCATAAGCGACGTTCTCCTGTGGAAGCAAACACATGGGCATACTAATGTGGGTCGGCTACCAAAGTCCTACATTGACCAACTATGCGATGATACTGGATGCTGCGAAGAGGACCTCTCTGGCACAATGAATGATAGGGAGGGTTGGCGAGAGATTATTCCTTGATATCCTGCTAATTGTGCGACATGATGTTGATGATGATATGATATATCTATATATATATATATATATAATATAAGGGGCCGGGTTAGTTCAGGCGATAGAGCGTTGGCTAGAAACCAACAAGGTTCCTAGTTTCGATACCGCCGTCCTCGTCAACTTAGCGTATGAGTAGCACAGGGATCTGTACGGTAAAGTAAGGAGCTGGTGGTAGGTGTGGCACTCCACCTCAGATGCCAAAAAAATTTCCGTGGTCTAGCGCTATGGAAAAGGGATAGACTCCCCACTGACTGGCTGATACCGACGACTTTACTTATATATATAATATATATATATATGAGGGCTCTGTGAACAAAGCGGATAGCCATGTCTTATTTATTAACGGAACGACAGACCCACATATATTAAATTCCGAATCGTGTGGGTAAATGAGAAAGATCGAAAGACTTGAATTGTTACGTGACCAACAGACACATGACGCAGGAAGTCCCGCCTCTAATCTAAAAAAGGGAGACAATTATAACAATATTAAACAGACCTCAAGTTTTTAATATGCGTTCGGTAACTCATTAACTGCACATGGATGAAAAATACTAAATAATACGCTTTCAGAATAAGATTACATATTTGTCTCGTTGTAAATATTAAACTGTTGAATACTAGCTCACCGAGCACCAGGCATTGTGTTGTTATACTATTTTGTATCTTCTGTTTTTTACTTGTAATACATTTTGATATTGTCGGTATTCTTACACTATACTTTTTTCACCATATTCTTCCTTCATATTTATCAATGTTGCATATTTAAATCACAAATATCTCGGTCTCTCTTTTATACAATGAAATAAATTTTTTAATTGTTAATTTGCTAAAAAAATGAAAGAACAACATTTTTTTATTGACCACATTACTAGTAAAAATTTAAAAGAATAATAAGTAAAAAAATTAACTTAAAACAATATTGAAAATTGTTCACCAGCTTCTCTTTCTCTTTCTCTTTCTCTTCTTCATCTTCTTCCTCTTCTTCCACTTTCTCCACACTCTGTTACTGAAGAACAAAAATGCAATGCACCGTTCAGACAAAAATGGGTCGCTTTTACAGACAAATACAAATTGCAATGCAGCATGGGTAGTCACCCATAATGCCTCGCAACCTCTATAAAAAGTCCCCTCTGCCCCTCCAACTTCTTGACACTTCTTACTCAGAGTTGGTACAATGGCGTACCGCGCCAACCACATTTCATTCTTCTGCCATGGATAGTTTCACAGGCCAGGCACCGAGGACGCTTTGAGTCATGTAAGTTCGACTCGTCACTACAAATATTTACTTTTAGTTTCTCATTATCAAGTCTCAAATTTATTAATGATGTAATGAATATGTAAATACCTTGGTACCCCCTCACTATAATCTGATTGGACAGTGTCATGTATAAATAGTCGACACCGTGTTGGTACAGGCACCTACACCTACACCTAAACTTACTCGCTAAACGACACCACGACTGCTCGGAAGCCGTTTGCTATTCGACGTACCAATTACTACTGCGATAATATACCAAATACCAACTTCAGAATATATCCCTTAACCCGGATATATCAATTGAAAAAACAGGATTTCATTAAGAAAAATGTTATTTATTAGGTATTTATCCAATAAATTATCTTAAATAGAATATTTTAAAAAATTATTAAATAAAACAATGTAAAAAATTATTCATTTATGTACAATTGATGTTAGTTCATTCTGACATGCAAAAGTATTTGATACATGGGATTATTATTTCTATTTTTGCTCCTAAAGTAAATAAATAGGCAGTGTGGCCTATTGTTGGTATCAGATTTTATGTATGCAAAACGCTTTTAGCTTTAAAGTTTAATCATAAATTCTAATCTCGATCATAATTTTACATCTATTTATTCATTTATTTATTTGTTATTCAACCTTGAGAATTCTCCTTTTCACAATATTCACGTATCAATAATTACAAGAAAAGCAAAAAAATATACAATATTAATAGAATAGAAATTTACAGCTCAATTTCTGTTAAAATATAAACCGCTGGATCACAATAATGCCCTAAAGAATTATTTTTTCTTGCGATTATTTCTGAATTCATCCAATTGAAATCTAAATTGTCTCTGCTATTGCTTTTCTTGATCTGATTAGCAATTTGATCCGAAAATATAGAACTCTATTTGTAAAGAAAGTGCTTAGTTTTAAAATCTGCCTTGGCAGTAATTTCTATTTCAAGGAGGAATATAAAAATATTATCGCCTTAATTAGATATATAATATATATATTATATATATATATATATATTATATATATATATATGTGTGTATATATTATATATAATATATATAATTATATATATTGTATATGTATATATATATATATATATATATGTATATATGTTATATATAATATATATATATATATATTATAATTTATATATATATATTTCCTTTTTTAATTTTGTGGAAGCGAGGATATGTCCTCCTTCCTTGAACAAGTAGCACTTACTATACATACACACACACAACACACACACACACACACATATAATATATATATATATATGTATATTTAAGTAGCAATTACTATATATTTAATATAATATATATATTATTATAATATATATAATATATATATATATATATATATATATATATAATATTTATATATATATAAATTATATCTATATAATATAATATATATATATGTATATTATATATATATATATAATAATATCTATATATATATATATATATATATAATATCTCTCTCTCTTATATATATATATATATAAATATCTATCTATATATATATATATAATTATATAATATCTATTATATATATATAATAGCTATATCTATATCTATATCTATCTCTCTCTCTCTCTCTCTATATATATATAATATATATATATATATATAATATATATATATATATATATATATATTATATATATATAATATCTATATCTTATATATATATTATATATATATATATATAATATATAATATATATATATATTTATATATATATATATATATATATATATATATAAATTGCCACTTGTTAACAGAGGAGGAAATACACCAATTCACACAAAGGGACCCGTAGGAGCGCCTGTGACTCCACAGGCCAGATTCATATTCGCAACCCTCTTCGTATACGTGACAAGCAGAATATCTGTGTTTGGTGTTGATATTAAACTCCATGAACTTCTATGGCTTCTCGGACTGCACTTGTTTGCTGCCATGATATCTGCAGTGAACATTCAGATCCAAATGTTACAACGGGTAAAAGTATCCGGTTCCAAGGTCAAGTCCAGTTTCCGAAGTGATCATTTCAAGATTGATTCTCCTTGATTCAAAAATGTACAACCATCGGAGATCACTTTTTTTCCCCAAACATGCTTCCTCAATAGAATAGTAAATAGCAAGGCAAACTGAACTCTTAACCTTGGTATGACAACCAGTCTAGAAGGAAAACTCTGATTCAAACCTATTAAACTCCACTTAAAAATTGACCTTGTAACCCATCCTACTTGGGCGGAGGGGTTAAGTAAAAACTTAAAATGATCAAATATTTATTGAATAACGTTGTGTTCGAGAGTTGGTTGAAAATATTATTTTCTTTATGGCTTTTGTTTTTTTGTTCCTTAAGGACCTAGTGATAAAATAATCTACAGTGACAAAACGTTGTGTTTGACGAGATTCTTAATATGATTCGTAGGTTTATGTCTCGAAAATTTACCACGTTGTTATTCTACGTAAACGAAGTGATCACTTAAACCCCTCTTATCTAAATAAACAGGGCGCTTTTATATTGTGACAGAGAAGGTAAAGCCGAATTAATCCAAACAAATGCAATATATATATATATAGGGTATGTAAAACAAAATTTTTTTGCGATGAAAACAAAAATACAGTGCTCAATCACAGTTGGCATTACTACAAAAAAATACAAATTTTAAAAAAATTTTTTTTGTAGTTCTGGTTTATAACAGCGTCCGCAAAACTAACCGACGTTATTACAATCCAAAATGTGACATTGAGTAAAGAACTCCAACAAAACACCATAGGAATCTTGCTCCACAGCCTGATGATTGCTATTTAGCATGAAACCGCGGTCGCTGATAATGAACATTGATCTGTGAAAACATTGTAAAATAAATAAATATAGTAAATATATATATATATATATTGTATGTGATGTATGTGTGTTGTGTGTGTGTGTGTGTGTGTGTGTGTGTGGATCAGTTGGTGTGTATGTATGTAAATGTGTGTATGCCCGGAGAAACTGCGAAAATAAAACAATTAACTATATATATATATGTATATAAGACACACACAGAGAAACAGAAGAAAGGAGAAACGCAGCACCCCCAACACCTACAGAAGGCATCACCTTTGTTTGCAGCCATTGCACCAGAGACTTCCATTCGAGGATCGATCTGTTCCGCCACTCACGTAGCTGTAAGTGAGAGAGAGAGAGGAGAGAGAGAGAGAGAGAGAGAGAGGAGAGAGAGAAAACAAGTGTATTTTGGCAGCATTTTCCTTTAAAAAGTTCGTTAAACTGTACTAACGATTCTTGTCGGACGAGTTTTTGAAAAATCCCATCAGTTTTCATACCTGAAGATGGCAATGGACATGCCGAAAGCGCTCGTAATGAAACCCTTTGGTGGATTGCTACACAGTTCCACCTTGACATTAAAACAGATGGCCAGAAAATTACAAAGATCAATATATTACTTATAATATATATATATATATCTATATATATATATATATATATATGCATTCATATTACTAGGTCTTGTTCTTTGAGCGAAAATAATGAAGAATTGATTTTATTCGTGAAGATAATTAAAATATTTAATATATAAAATAGCAACACCCTGGAATTATTTTACTTCTTCTTTACATTCAATATTTTAAATAGAAGACATTATTTCTTTTTCTTTTCAGAATGTCTGTGCACTTTTTTTTCTGACGCCCTATCAGGCTTGATTAATACAGCCTCTTTTTATGTAGGGATTTTAATGGGGCATCCTCCGGCGAGGATCCAACTCATGATTCAGTAATAATGATTAGCAAGACTAACTCTTTTGCCTCCCCCCCTCTATCCAGGCGACGCCGGGTAGCCACTTCTAGCATATATATACTAGCTTCCCATGAAATTACAGTCCAACACCATTAGTCACCACGGCACAGGAACTCACTCAACACATGTCGTGTGATGACTGTGTGTAGAGCTCTTATGTTTATACATTATCAACCCTCCACACGAGCAGGATGTGACTTCAAGGTCAAAATTCTTAAGCAAAGTTTAACAGGTTGTATTCAGAGTTTTCCTTCTCCTAGGCCGGTTACACAACCAAGGCTAAAGAGTCCAGTCTGTCCTACTATTTACGTATAGCTGGAGATTAGTTAGATTAGGGTGTTACATTTTTATGTGCCATCCTTTAGGCTTTAAGCAAGAACGCTTGTCCACCGAAAATCCTCGAGAAAGTATCCTTTGTTTCTCCTTAGTATTGTAAGTTCCTTCTCAATGATTGCAAATAAACTATGGCAAGTATCAGTGTTTAAGTAATGAATCAGCCAAGCATTATGACAGTTGATTCACCAGACGATAAACCACGTGACCTCGCCCAGTCTATAAATTCAATTGGTGTATTGTAGGACACCTTATATTTTTAAAAAATCTGATAGGAAGCGCGTGGTGTAATGTTTAAAGTCATGGGAGTTCAAATCCTGGATGTGGTAATTGCATTCATTTTGCGCTAATACCCTTGGGAAAGGTATGAATCCTACACTCCCTCCAGCTATGGATAAATAGTAGTGCAGACTGGGCTCTTTAACCTTGATTAGGCAACCGGTCAAGGAGAAGGAAAAACTCTGAATTCAAACCTGTTGAACTCCGCTTAAGAATTTGACCTTGTGTCGCATCCTGCTCATGCGGAGGGGTTGGTAAATATATATATTTAAAAAAAAAATCAAACAAATGCTATTGACGTTATGTGAAATCTAAACAGCCGCGTCCAGGATTTGAACTCGGGACGACGAATCCATTTCCTATGACAGTAACCATTACACCACGCGCCTCCATAATCTTTATGTTATAACAACGTTTTTTCTCAATCTTCTCGTGCGTTTGAGCCTAATTGAATCGAACAGATTTTCACTCTAATTTATTTTAGCCGATATGACCAACATTCTTGTACCTACTTCATTCTACAGATTCATCTAAATCTTTTTTTTTTTCAGTCTCACTGGTGGATACAGCTGTGTTATGTGGGTGGAGTTCTTTTTTTTTTTACTCTGCGGTTGAGGTTCCTGGGTAATTGTGACACTCTACCAGCATGTCGTTACATTGATTGATGATTTTCATCCGCAAGTGGAATGAACTACAAATTAAGCCGGTGTCTCCGATCAGTGGACAATCAATCAAACCGAAGAAGCAATGTGTTCATCTCATGTATATACAGAGGGATAACCCATTTAAAATGGATTGAAAGGGGCGGGGGAGAAAAAAATCGGAACAGATGCGCAAATCTTTTCCTGCTCATTTATATACAGATATTGAAAAAAAAATAGATCTCAGTGAACATTGGAACGTTCTGGTGTTGAAGCTTATTATCATACAGCGTAGTTGACCCAATGAACCCTTTACAATGGACTATTTTATTACTGTCAGTACTGAAATATAACAGATTTCAAATTATTCCTCCACGAATTAGTTTGATATTCTGTATATACTTTGTAAGTATTAGTTTTTGGTATATATGTTATATAAACCTTCTAACACTATATATATATATTATATATATATATAATATATATATAATATATATATAAGAAGACAACAGAATCAGAACACGTGTCGCATTCATATGTAAATTAATAAAATGTTTAAAAAAAACAACAATCCTTTTGAAAACCTTCTTTTTATAAAATATCTATTTTTCTCCCGTTGGACCCATAACGACACTTATATATATAATATAATATATATATATATATATATATAATATATATAATATAATTATATATATTTACCAACTCGTCCGCACGAGCAGGATACGACACAAGGTCAATTTCTAAGCCGAGTTCAACTGGTTGGAATTCAGAGTTTTCCTTCTCCTAGACTGGTTACCTAGACATGGTTAAAGAACCCAGTCTGTCCTGCTATTTGCCCATATCTGGAGGGAGAATTGGCTTCATACCCTTCCCAAGGGTGTTAGTGCTATGGGAAATGCAAAGAGCTTCGTCCAAGAATTGAACTCGGGTCGACGAGTCCATTTCCTACGACTCCAACCATTAGAACACGCGCCTCTATATCGGGTATACATATGACGAGAGAGATAGAGACAGACAGACAAACAGACAGACAGACAGATGAGGAGAATAGGATGATGAAATAATGAGGGTTCTTACTTGTTAAATCGGCCGCCATATTCTTCAGTGCTGACTTCTCGGGAAGTTTCTACTTCTTTCGGCTGGTCATTTCTTGTTGAAATGAATAAACAAGACTTTGTTGTTTTTATTTTAAGTCGTTTTATCTAAAACAAACCAGCCCACAGCGACAGGGAAACGACATCTCGAGAGCCGACAACAACGTATGCTCTTGGCGAAAATCTAGTCTCATCTAAACTAAAATATCTCACGCCCTGCTGGCGCGCTTTTCTGAGGGTTTAAGACGGGGTCATCAGTAATCAATCATAACCCTAACGGTTATGGAAATGTACCACGTAATTCCCTCCAATTTTTAATTTAACTAACTCAGATTAAAAATATTCTAACTACAGTAAGTGTATAATTCATTGGATATCCATGAATTATATAACATATATTTCTGATTTTTACATTTTACAAACAGGTAGAAAAAAATTATTTTACTTAATGTATATCAATATATTGGTTGAAATTATTTTGCTAGATATTTCATTAACTTTATGTGTATCAATAAACTGGGGAAATAATTTTCATCAACTTTGAATAGTTTGTAGGCAAATATTTTTGTTTGGTTTCGTTTTATGGACTGATAGAATAATTGTCATTAACTTCATGTGTATCAATAAACTGATAGAAATAATTTACATTAACTTGTAAATTGATTTTTTTTTCTTTCAACCAATCGCCCTGTCAGCTGAGGCGTTAGAATGCACCGAAAACACGTCTGTAGAGAGGTAAGATTCCCCCAAATGGAGCTACCTGTTGGCCGTGGGTGGCGACCCGTCATGCTTAAGGATAGAGCCCAGGTGGATGAGCAGTCCATGACCTGCAACACTCCACTTAGAATCTTACTTGGGCTAGACGGGTGGCTGGAGAGGCCCCCTCCGTTCAATCGGCTGGTCACGTCAAGCCCTAGCACCTATATGATTGCCCCAACCCTATTGCTCTTATAGCAAGTCCCAGCACTTTTTAGCATATGGGTGCTAGAAGACGGTAACTGAGGGTCTACATGTCCTGGGAATGACGTTAAACTATATCTGGTGGTGAGGTTCCAGTTTTGAAAGTTTGGGTAATGTGAAGCACCCTTTCATCACCATTGCCCGCTGGTCCACTCTGACCCGGAGTGGTAGTACCTGTTAGGGTCCCATCTATGGGTTAAATAGAAACATGTATTTATAAAAAATGTATTATTCACTAAGAATTGATTTATTTCAAAACTTTATCGGCATTAAATTACCCACTGAGGTTGATATGCCGTAAAACAAAACAAACCAAACCTTTTAACCAAATTCATAAATAATTGTTTGTACATTATTTTTATGTTTTTGGTTGTTTCTTTTTGTTTCTTTATCATGGCTTTTTTATAATATAAAACTCCCTAGGTTATTAAAATGTTTACCACGACAAGAAATATATATGTTGTGAAAGATAATGTCCATAAAATCAGAAAATAGTCAATTATACTAGGGTGAGTCAAAACTTAATGACATTTTCTTTATTTCATGTGAAGCTTTTCACAAAACTAAGGCCTACATTGAGACCCTAACGAGGCTCAGAGCAAGAATTCGATGAGTAAGACCCAACTTACCAATCGATAATGTCCTCCTTCTGCATGACAATGCTCTACCACACACAAGCATCAGGACAAGGGAAAAATTGCCTCATTCGAATGGACAACTCTACCACGTGCTCCATACACACCAGATTTAGCGTCAGGCTATCATCTCTTCGGTCCCATGACAGAGGGTTTGAGAGACAAATATTAATCCAGTGACGAGGAAGTGAAATCTGTGGTGGAGAAGTGGCTCAAAGAACAGTCAACAGAATTTTACGGGGTAAGGATATATGCTTTCATTCGAAGGTGGAAAATTTCTATTGAGAGAAACGGTGACTACGTGGAGAAGTAAGGATGTGATCCACAGAGGATCAACTTTATTTCGATGTATGATACATGTTTCTGTGTTGGTAATTATACCCGTTCTAAACAAAATGACATTACTTTTTAACTCACCCTTGTATATATATATATGATTATGTATATTTGAAATTGTATATGTGTGTGTTTTATTATATACCTGATGGCAATTTTTTATATGAATGATTGATTTTGTAATATCACGGCATCCAGTATCTACACAGAGCTGGTCAATGTAGGTATCTTCTGGACAGCCCACACTGGTGTGCCTTGTGCCTTTTTCCATAGAACGTCACTTTGAATTTGCCATTGCTTCTCTATATAAGAAATGTATATTAAAATTAGCTAATTCTTAATATTCATTTAAAACTAGGAGACTAAGTATAGTGACATAAGATCGCCTTGGTGTTCACGGGGGAGGCAGCTAACATAAAACTGCACACCTTTCATGATTTGTATAACAATCTACCAACTGCCGCTAAAAGCGGGTAGTCAACATTTGATTAACTCAGATCTCCCACGTCAGCATTACTTGTTTTTTTCTTTTTTTTTTTTTGAGAACTACTCCACAAATGAATTGCAGTATTGTATCATGTTCTGATTGTAGCTTGTATGCCTATTTGATAGGTTCAATGTAATTGTGAAATTATTTGAATATTATGATCCTATTGTTGCATACCCTTCTTCTTTACTTACTTCTTACTTCTTCTTCTGTTCATCTTTTATCTTAAGTTCTTCTAGGTCTCTTCTAACGTCTGGACTTCTCTTGGGGACTTCGTGTCTGGTCTTCCATTGGGGATTTCTCTTTATCAGAAGCGCTGTGTCATTGTTAGTTTTTAGATAATAACACAAGACTTCGATTTACTTTGATCATATTTTATTCTCGAAATCCCACGCCAGACTACCTGCGCAGATCGAGTCGGAGGGTGTATAACACGACTCACCATCGTCGTGGTTTCTCGTCGACTGACTAAAATCTATTTCTAATCTAAACCGGAAGAGGGTCTCCTCCACCGATTCTCACGGTATCCAACGGAAGGTTAGAACTGAGGTTAAGCCTTGACACTCATCCTTCAAGGCCGTGGGCTGTAACTTATAACAACCATTTTGATTTCTACACTATTGCACATAAATATTAGGTATCTAATAATTATGTAACACTATTTTTCAATAGTATGTCTAAACTAGTACAGTATTACCTTGTTTTATGAGTCTCCCAACTGTCACTCAGTTGATTTTTTTGCTTTGTGTTGAGAGTTAAAATTTGTACAGGCAAATTTCACATATGCTTATGTTAATAATTTCACTAAAAACATTGAAGTTTCCAAATTTATTTCGCCAAAGAAACATATCATTTATATAAAAATATCATATCTACTTCTTTTTCGCAACTTTTGAGCATACAGTGGTCAGTATTAATGTCGGGAACTTGTCTGCTTGGTTAATCATTTTTTCCTGCCATAAAATGCCGTCTTCTTCATGAGCCGTGTCTAGAATTTTTTTCTATCTCCTTTTTTTTTATTACTTAAAAATGTTGGGATCCATTAGATATTTTCCCGGTCAAAGCACTTTGTTCTTTTGATAAATCCAAGAAGGAAATTGACATCGTTAAACAGGAAAGTGTCCCGCTCTTTCTCATTCATCTGCTTTTCTGCTTACGACTCCCAGTAAAAAGCCATTGAGTGAAGTGAGGGTTTTTTTTTTGTCGATGTTTCCGTTCTGTAAACCTGAACGCCTTTTTGGCGTTTCTCATTTTCGGAGTGTCTGCGATAAGCGGGATGAAAATTAAAAGAAAAAAAATTTTAAGTGGACGAGCTAGATGATATCTGGGTGTGAATTCGCGTCAGGGTGTGTCCGGAATTCAAAGTGATTGCCGTTAATTTATGCCTGGACCTATAAGGGTGCGTTTTACTCTATGCGTAGGTAGATCCTCCGAAGATTGTATCAGTAATTGGGTGAATGAAATGTATTCTTTGAAATGTTCACTTGTTTGAAAGTGTCTGCGTAAAGCTGTGCTTGTGTGTGTCTGTACGTAGATAATTAAGACAGCGAGAGACATGAAAAGGCAGTGGTCATACAATTTTTATATCTTTGATGATGATCTTACGTGATATCTTTGAAGACGTCGTCGTTTCTCAATGGACATAAAATGAAAGTTTGGTGTGATGTACTAAATGGTTCATGACCCAATGAGCATGCTACTTTGTGAATTTAAAAGTAACATCGTTCGTCAGGGGGTCATGCTAACACTATTTTACTAACACATGGTTATATAATCGTCTGTTGTAGCACTTAAAGAAGATAGCATTTTCCAAAACCTTTATTTAAAATCAAGTGTAAGTTCTGGCACTTGTTGGATAATTGTTAGTAGAAACTGGAATAGGTTACCTCAGTTTAAATTAGAATTACATTCCTCAGAGCTCCAAAATTGGAACTTCGACAAGAGTTGGAACTCATTCCCAGGACGGATCATGTGACCTTTAGGCACCCCTTTTGCGATCTCGATTCGTGGGGACACTTCTCATTTACACCGTCAAAATCCAATTGTTTGTTAGGTGTTAGGGTTAGGTTTAGGATTATGGGTTAGGGTTAGGGGTTAGTTTTATAATTTTTTTAAAATCTAAAAATCATATGTTAACAATTAACTGGATTTTGACGGTGCAAATCGAAAAAATGTCCCCACGAATCGAGATCGCAAAAGGGGTGCCTAAAGTTCATATGGTCTCCCAGGACAACATATGCCTGTAAACATGGACTATGTTCAGTCATACAATAACATGATGAAAATCGCTACCAGTATCATTCGCATCGAGGGCGAAAAAACTGCTGAACAAAATTATTACTCTATAGAATGTGAAGCTTTGAAGTAATGTGCCTGCAAAAGTATTACCAATTCATATATGGAATAATGAAATAGATGGAATCCAAAATTTAGTGGAATATTTATTCATTCATTTATTTTAACTTTTCTCCCTCTATGGAATTGATCAGCTAACGATTTATTTTGGTTCAATCAATAAACAGTGTAACATTATCTATACATATATAAAGGGCAGTTGTGTGTATGTATGTATGTATGTATGTATGTCTAGAGGAAATTACGAAAATAAAGCAGTTAAGAACTAAGTAAATATATATACAGATTCACTATTACAGAGTCTAGCTTTCTGTGAAAAAATTATAAAGATTTGATTTATATTCGCGAAGATATTTAAAAATTAAATGAGCATTAAATGAGCATTAAAATTCTACTTAAAAATGTCCGTGAAACTCAAAGTCAAATAAATTAATATGGAAGAGCAAAACAATCATTTTTTCAGGCCGGATTAACATAAGGCTTTTTTTTACGTGGGGATTTTTCTGGGGCCTCCAGCGAGGATTAAACTCGCTATTCAGTAGTAACTGATCTGCAAGACTAGCTTGCTAACCATTATGCTACTTTCTTTTTATTCTTTGATTTGTTTTGTTTTTCTCTCACCCAGGTGACGCCGGGTAGTCGCTTCTAGAAATAAATAAATTGTTTTGTTGTTTGGTTTGATGGTGAGTTGGTTGGTTTGTAGAAGGGTTTTACTGATTGTTAACCTTGACGTCACTTTAGGAATTATGGTCTCCAGTTATATAGGACCCCAAAATATTTGTTCACATTTACTTTAAACAAGTAAACAATATCTGAAAAAGATGTATTTGATTCCCAGATGGATCTCTAACAGGTACTATCATTCCGGGTCAGGGAAGACATGGCAACGGATATACGACACCGTACGACCCAAAGATCTAGGACTGAAGCCTCATCATTGAATGCAGGTACACTATATTCAATTTTGGTTTTCCCGTCATATTTCATCTTCCATGCTGTTGGACATCTTAGCCATATATCATATTATATCATTATTTATACTAGCAAATATATGCACCCTCCGGGTGCAAGTATTTAAGTTTAAATGTAATAAAATATTGTATCAAATTAGAAATGCTAATGAAACTAAATAAGAAAGCAGATAAAAAGATTTGAAACGGAGGGGGTATAATCGAAAAACAGAACAACTGAAACTTACTCTTCCATCACTCTCGTCTTTCATTGTTTTTTTTTTAATTTAAGTATTTAGTTAAAAGAGGAAGTAAAGAATAAAATGACAGTTATTTTTTTCTTGTTAATTGATTTCATTTAAGATTTATTGAAAAGATTTTTGCTTATATTCATTAAAATAAAACCAAACAGTTAGAAATCAATAACACTGAGCACATATTTATTAAATTCGATTTTTTAATATCAATATGCAAATTAGCCTTCCCGTTCACACTGAAAACCGCTATTTTGTTGTATATATAAATATAATTGCGTGTTGTTAGATATGTAGATATGGTTAACATTATTAATAATATTAAACAATTTTATTAATAATTGAGGTTAAAATAAAAATAAAATCATTAAGAATGTGATGTCAATAACTAAAGGAATTGTGATTTGAGTAGTAATATAGTTTCGGTTACAAACAGAAAAACACACAATCTCCATTATAATAAGATAATACACGTCCATTTAATTTAATTTAAAAATGTATTATAATAAACGAAGCAAGTGGCTAATATTTTGCTATTAATCCAATATAAGTTCAACTTAAATCAAACATTTTAATCACCTTTTAGTGTCAGATGTTAATGATAATTAACTCCTGAATTTTAATGTTTTTGTTGGGGTGGATAGGGTTTTTACTAGCGAGATATTTCCTCTAAATTGGTGATATAAAATATCTATCTATTTTTTTCAAATTTTTGCTTGTCCTATACTTAGAAAATGACCTACTTATTTGCTCGTCTCCGTTTTTTGGAGATAGTAAAAGTTACTGTTAAGAGAGATAAAAAGGTGAATCCCATATTTTATGGGATTAAAGTAAAATCATGGAAAAAGTATCGTTGGAAAGAGAAAAAAGTTAAGAAAAGCAGTCCGCACTATCAGCGAAATATGAGTAAAATTAGTCGACCCCACCTGGGTTTCTTATGATATAGCAATTCCACCTTAGATTTTAAAATACTACTTGATGTCATTCTGGTATTGAGATTGACCAAGATAGAGTTTGAATGATCAATTTAAAAGTGTGCTGTATTTTTTCTTTGACCACCTGTCTGACATTTTCTTTTTTTTTTTCTGAAGCAGTTCGCACTATCAGCGAAATATGTACAAAATAGTAGAATTAGTTGACTGTTCCCCCGAAAGAAGGGACTCGAAATAGTGTTTTGTGATACGCTGTTAGAATAATCCTACGTATAAACTTGGTTAAAATCTGGGACAATATTACCTTTAGGCACCCCTTTTTGATCGCGATTAAGAAAGGACATGTTTTTCATTTACACCGTCCATATCTGGTTGTTTGTTAGGGGGTAGGATTAGGGGTTAGGGTTAGGGATTAGTTTTATAAATTTTTTTAAATCTAAAAATCGTCTATTCCAACACTCGGATACTGACGGTGTAAATGAAAAACATGTCCTTTCTTAATCGAGATCAAAAAGGGGTGCCTAAAGGTCATATGCTCCAAAATATGTTTAATTTTGATTAATTTAATTTTTGCTTTACACTCCGAAGCCATAAATCAAATAAAGAGACAATTTGATTGTGGATATGAATATTACAATCTGAAGATGGCCGGAGTGTGTATCGTTCAAAATTATTGGGTCTAATTGTCCGAATAATAATCTAAAGTTGAAACATGTATCTTCTTTTTTTAATTTTTGGACAATGCGCAATATAGAATAACATAACACACATTTTTCTATTTGTTTGTTTGTTTATTGATTTTAACGGCATATTAACCCGTCTGGGGTTATGTCATGCCTAACGGTTAGGAAGTGATACATATCGTGTATTTATATTCATACATTTTAGTAATTGATTTTAAGAATGTGTTAGCATTATTGGGGATTATGATGAATGGTATTGATTAGTTTCATGTCTATATTCTATGGTATAATTTTATTTCTCTCAAAAAAAGAGAGAATATCCTGCATACTGACGTTTTCAAACAGATATTTTATATTGTTTGCATTAAAATAACGGTTTCTGATGTGAGCAAAACACCTGCATTCCATGAATAAGTGTTTAACTGTGAAAGGTGTTCCACATTGTGGTTGTTGTTCTTGTTTGAGTATATAGGAGAGTGTTAGTCTTGTATGACCAATGCGTAATTGGGACACAATGAATTGTTCCTTTATAGACTTCCTTAAGGTTGGTCTCCAGTCTCCCAAAGTGGGTTTGATTAGGAAGGGTTTATTATGGATGTTGTTATTTCAGTGTTGTTGCCATTTTGTATGAATGAATCTATTAATTTTAGGTTTCAAGTCAGTATATGGTATCTTGAACTTGTTGGAGATCAAATCTAGAGCCGATTTAGCTGGAGTCACTGTCAAAGCACACAACATTATTGGGTCTAATTGTCTAAATAATAATCGAAAGGTGAATTTTTTTTTTTTTGGGGGGGGGATAATGCGCAGTATAGAATCACATAATAACGCACTTTTGTTTAAAAAAAAAGGCAGCCGCTGTTAAAGCATACAAAATATATAATATATATTAAATATAAACCTAATGTCTTGTTTTGGCTAGAATATCTACCTATTCATTTTTATGTATGATTTTTTACCTAGACTCATATTGCTTTTTTTTGTTTTTTTAAAATATTTTTATGTTGATGAGGAGTTATTACTACCTAGGTATGTGGCCAGGTAATTTTGCCTCACAGTGGCATACCCAAGGTATCCCTTTTTGTGGGGGCATTCACTCTCAGTAGGGGATACATGTAGTCAGTATATTCTAAACCTTGCTGACAGTATGTGAATTATATATATATATATATATATATATATATATATATATATATATATATATTATAAAAAAGGAAGGTCGCAAAATGTATTTTGTTCTCAGAAAAAGAATTAAAATTTTTTTCTGAGAACAAAATACATTTTGCGGACCTTCCTTTTTTATAAAATATTGAATGTTCTCCCGTTCGAACCAGAACAACACTTATATATATATATATATATATATATATTATATATATATATATATATATAATATATATATATATATATATAATATATATATATATATGCAACCACTTTGCATAAGTAGAATGCAATACAAGGTCAATTTCTTAAGCAGAGTTTAACAGGTTTGAATTAAGAGTTTGGCTTCTCCTAAACTGATTAAAGAGCCATGTCTGCTCTACTGTTTACCCATAGCTGGAGGGAGATTCGTACCTTTCCCAAGGGTATTAGTGCTGTATGAAATGCAAACAGCCTCACTCAGGATTTGAACTCTAGTCACTTAGTCCGTTTCTTATGCCCATAATCTGTTTTTTTTTCTGAATGAGCAGGAGGGACCGAAATCTACATACACTGCATTCATTTTGCGATGTTCATGGAATTAATACGAGGCCAGTTCTTTATAAATTGTGCATCTGGAAGCAACCATTTTTTCCTCTCTCGGATATCATGTTCGCGAGACAAGTGTGCAGCTGTTTGTGCTGTCTGTATTAAAAATAATATGAATTTTATTTAAAAATAAAATGAATTTTATTTAAAAATAAAATGAATCTCATTTTCAATTTTGAAAATAATCAGAAGCATTATAGTAATGAAATAAGACTCAAAAAGTCTGATGTAAAGTTATAGAAAAGTGTAAAATAAGTATAAAAAGTGTATATGGAATATCAACATTATTGTAATACAATCCAACTGTAAAATAAGTAGCCCACATTTATAGGTAAATCCGTGGTGTTAATGGATATCATCAAAATGGGTAAACATTCAAATGTAAAGTTTTTCATGGAAAAGTATGTGAAAATAAATGGAAATTAATCCGACAGTATGAATAAGATATAATGAAAAAACAGACGATGTTTACAACTGAAATAGGCTCATCAGAAGAGAAAGTGTGCAAACCGTTTCGGGGCCAATTCTCTTGACGGTTTAAAAAGCAACACCCGGCCCATCCTCAACTAATATGAGGACCCTATTGCATTATAATGTATCAACCGCACGTGGGTCGGTCATCAACAAAAATAAGACGGGAAAAAGACCGTTAGTAAAAACAGAATGCTGCTAGTCAAACGTTGGAATTAATCAAAAATCTACTATTTCTCCGAGGTTATTTGGTCGACAATTTGTCAGTATGCCTTGTTATCTTTTAGGTTGGGTTTTATTTTTAAAATGGTTATTTATAATTTGGGCTAGTGGTGGGAGAGTGTTGTTTGATATTGTCATGAGGGGGAATACAATTTAGCTTCTTTCTTGGTTTTAGTTTTAAATCATAGATAGAAATAGCTTTAATTATATGGCTTTCGGTAGTATGTGTTTGATTGTGTAGGGTTTTTGGCATGGTATGCAATATAGGCAGGCAATCAAATTTCAATACAGTGCTACCTTGACTTACAAGTGCCCCAACTTAATAGTCTTTGTTCATTTTTTGCTTTGTATTGAGAGCTAAAATCAGAGGTACGAGCAAGCTTCAGATACGCTAATGTTAATAAGGTCACTAAAAACATTTAAGTTTACAAACTTATAATGCCAAAAGAAAAATATTATTTATAAAAAAAACACCGAAACATTAAAACATATTACAGCACATAATCAATTACAGTGCTGAATGTTATGAAGAACCTCATCGCCCTCCCGGCTATTGGTTAATTTGTATCACTACTGTTCTTCTACAAGGATGGCTTTGGCATTAAATAACCCACAAAGGTTGATATGCCATTAAATAAAGAAACCAAAGTAATACAGTATTATTATTCTTATCTAAAAAAATAAAAAGTTAGGTTGCTTTGGGGTGTGTGAGGGAATGGATTAATCACATTTCAGTTTATTTTAATGGAGAAAATTGATTTTATATAAGAGGAAATTGAGTTACGAGCAGAACAAAATAATAATTTTGATGTTACATGGAATGCTACTATAGTTTGTAGCTTTGTCTTTTTTTATTTTAGATTCCTCTTGGTCAAATTGCTAGTGAATAGGAGAGGCAGTCTTTGAGAAGTTTGTGGTGAGAGGATCTATAATGGAACCAGTTGCGAGGGTTTCGGGTTTAGTGTTTTCTGTAATTGTCTGTTTTTGTCAATATATATTAGAATATCTAAAAAGGATATTGCTTGTATTGACCTCTCGGGGGAGAATATAATAGAATCGTGCATCATATTTAAGTTTGTTAGGAAATTGTTGTTTTGCCTCTCTGTGTATATGTCATCAATTTATCTTGCGAAAAAGAACAGTTATTCTTAATTTCAGGGTAGATTTACATATTTTCAAACTTATCCATGTAGATAGTCATGAATATAGGGTCTACGTCAGTGCCCATGGCGTAGCCTTTTGTTTGTATTAAGTATCACCCGTTGTTTTGTGTTACAATCAGTTGTATTAGTGTTATTATTACTATTATGGGATGTTTTTCTCTCTTCTTATGGTATTTACACAGGGATTAAAGTCCCTCGATACACTTAATGTTAGAGTATAGGGATAAGACATTCATTGTGGCTAGAATAGCTTATGGTATTGTTTTAATGCTATTAACTTTGTTTAGGATGCCCGTTGTATACTGAATGTAGGACTTTATCTCCTTAGGAAGTGGTTATGTGTAGAAATCTACGGATTTGAATAGTTTGGTTGTGTGACAGTTAATTGAAGAAATTATTGGTCTTCCATTGTTGCTATTCTCTGAATTTTTGGAAGGCATACACACACACACACACACACACACACACACACACATATATATATATATATATATATATCATCAGTGGTACGTTATTCCCTAACGTATGGTTGTGCTTCACTGGCATGTGAGTGTTCCATGCATGTTAGTGTTCCACAATATGCTTATGTTGTTCTCTGCTTCTATCTATCTATTTATCTTTCTCACTCTCTCTTTCTTTCTCTCTCCCTCTTTTCTCTCTCTCTCTCTCTCTCTCTCTCTCTCTCTCTCTATATATATATATATATATATATATATATATATGTGTGTGTGTGTGTGTGTGTGTGTGTGTGTGTGTGTGTGTGTTTCGATATGTCGGTCTGTATGTATATCTGTTTACTTTTACAAAGATCGAGCGTCAGTTCTTTTATAAAGGGAAATTGGTGGAGACCAGCAAAGACCAAAGTTCAATAAAATCCACACACGATTTCTGTTCGAGCGGAAGTTAAAAAATATCACCAAGAATAGCTAAATAAATGTATAATATGAGTATAAATCAGTGATATATTAAAAAACTGATTTTAAAAATTAAAATATAAAACAAATCAATAGAGGAGGATAAAGAAATAAAAGATAAATAAATAAAATCGAAACAATGAGGATAATATAAACAAATAAGTTAAAAACAAGAATGTATAGAAAATAAAAGGGTTAAATCGAACTTAACGGACCTAAATTCCACCATCGTATACCACCCAATCGAAAGAAAAAATACCAAAAAATCAGGGAATTAACCGAATTTAATGAAATTAATGATATGTTAATCAATAAAAGATATAATGCACCAGTTATTTTATTCAAAAACCTTTACATTTTTTCAAGCCAATTAACTTTGAACCACGCATCTTTGAGGTGAAATACATATTCTCAAAGATACGTGGTTCAAAGTTAACTGACCTGAAAAAATGTAAACGTTCCTAAATAAAATAACTAGTGCATTATATATTTTATTCATTAATATATCATCACTGAAAATTTGATGAAATTTGGTTAAAACCTGATTTGTTTTTCTTCTTTCGGTCGGGTAACATACGATGGTGGAATTTAGGTCCGTTATGTTGGATTTAACCAATAAAAGATAGTGAAACATATTGAGAATTTGTTTTTATTACTATATATATAAATATAGATAAGAGATTTAATTTTATCTTTTTAATTTCCCGGACAACGCCGGGTAGCTCTACTACTTATATATATGTATATGTGTATATACGTGTGTGAGTTCGGGAATATGTTTCCAGACAGGAAAATATCGCCTGTGGATGGTGTCTAAAAAAAAAAAAGAAAGTAAAGTCGTTGAAGTGGTCTAAAGTCAGTATCAGCCAGACAACAAGAGAGTCTATCCCCTTTTCACTAACACAAGATCAAGGAAATTATTTTAGTGTCTGTGGTGGAGCCCCAAACCTACCATCAGCTCCTCACTTATACCGCACAGATTCCTGTGCTATTCATACGCTGAGTTGGTGAGGGCCGGTATCGAACTCGGAACCTTGTGGTTCCTAGTCGGGCGCGCTACCGACTGAGCTACACCGGCCATAAAACTAGGGTATGTTGTCTAATAAAAGGTAATGTTACTGTAAATAGGGGGGTAGCTCAGTCGGTTGAGCGTTCGGCTAGAAACCACAAGGTTCCTAGTTCGATACCGGCCCTCGCCAATTCAGCGTATGAGTAGCACATAGAGCTGTGCGGTAAAGTAAGGAGCTGATGTTAGGTGTGGCGCTACACCTCATACGCTAAAATAATCTCCGTGGTCTAGCGCAAGTAAAAAGGGGATAGACTCCCTCGCTGATTGGCTGATACCAACTTTACTTTTTACTGTAAATAGAGTGGCAATGCATGTGTGTGTGTGTGTGTGTGTGTGTGTGTGTGTGTGTGTGTGTGTGTGTGTGTGTGTGTGTGTCCATTGCTGAGCGATTATGGCGCGGTGTTTCAGTTAAACGCTGAACAGGAGCAACGGCTTTTGAAGATGCTCAACTGGAATTAGTCGCATTCAGGATTTGGTTGCCGGTTGATTGGCGCAATATAAAGACGATATTGGAATAGATTCAAGCTGATTTTCTAAAGGTTAATACGACCCCTGGCGGGCGGGTAAGGAAACAACAAAAAAAAAGTCGGAACCTAGGCAATTAATCTGAGACAAGAATATAAGTTTGATATACATACATAAACACTCACACATACAGATTTGCAAACATATTCATACACACACTCTCTCTCCTCTCTCCCCTCTCTCTCTCACTCGTTCTTTCTTTCTCTCTCTCTCTCTCTCCTCTCTCTCTCTCTCTCTCTCTCTCTCTCTCTCTCTCTCTCTCTCCGTCTATATATTTTTTTCACACACATATCGAGACGAACCTAAGCAATTACTCTTAGACAAGAATATATTTTATCTACATCCATAAACACTCACACATACCGACACACAACACACACATAGTCTTCTTCAATCTTTCTCTCTCTCCCTCTTTCTCTCTCTCTCTCTCTCTCTCTCTCTCTCTCTATATATATATATATATATATATATATATATATATATATATATATATATATACTATCTCTCATAGATACACAGATGAATATACAAGTTAATTGCTTTTTGTAAGTATACCCATATAAATGCACAATCGCATAGTATACAGTATTTATTCCCATGTTCTGCTTGCTTCATCCGCATAATGAAATCGATTTTGTTTAGAATGTAATATATATTCACACAGACACTCATACAAGAAGAAGAAGAAGAAGAAGAAGAAGAAGAAGAAGAAATACTAATTCTACTACTACTATTATTACTACTACTACTACTACTAAAAATAATAATAATAATGATAACTAATAATGATAATAGTAATAATGGGTGTATTAATTAACAAAATAAATAAATAACAAAAGTAAAAAGAAATAAGTCAAAAGAAGAAAAAAAAGAAGAAAAAAAGAAGAAAAAAAAAGAAAAAAGAAAGGAAGCAATATGACCAAATCAAAAAAAAGAAAAAAAGAAAGAAAGAAAGAATGGGTGAGCATTAAAAAGACGATAGACAGAAAGAAAGAATCAAATAAAAAAGAAGAAACAGAAAAGAAAACGAATGAAAGAATAACAGAATAGATAAAGAATAATAAGAAATAAAGAAAGAATAAAGGAATAAAAGAATAAAGGATCAACAAGAAAAAGATATAAAACGGAATATTAAAGAAGGAAAGAAAAATATTGATATGAATTATTTATAAAAAAAAATATGAATTAAAAGAAAATAGAGAAAACAATAACTAAACAAAGACAAAACAACAAAAAGAAATAAAAAGAAAGAAAAATTTTTGTATTTAGTATAAATAATATAAAAGAAATACAAACTGTAATCACTGTAAGATGAGCATGATATTTCTTTTAATTATACACTTCCGGAAAAGTCACACACATTTATAGAAAGGAGTATTTCATACACACACACACACACACACACACACACACACACACATATAATATATATATATATATATATATATATATATATATATATGTGTGTGTATATATATATTATTGTTTATATTCTTAAGGCGTATATGTTGGGATTTTTTTTATATATAAGGCGTGTGCTAGATATTAACTTTTATTTATAGACTCGCCGAGAACCATGTGATTAACCACTTGGCCAATCACTGGCAGTACACTGCTGCTGATATAATATTTATACCGGTCGTTCTGGTCACACTACGCATAACTGCTTTGAACCTTCGTGGACGACGGACATAGGATTGTATCACTGGACCTTTACCAATATGCTGGATAGGACTTATTCGTAGGATAGGACTTATTCCATAATTCAGGACTTACACACACACACACACACGCGCACACACACACACACACACACAAATATATATATATATATATATATATATTATTGTTTATATTTTTGAAGGCAATTACAATGCGTATATCGTATAAAATTCGATAATTATTGAAAATACAAGTAATTATTGAAATGACAAGTAAACTCGGCAAATAACGAGCGTGACGTGGAACACCGTACAGAGGGACGGTCAGAGGGAATTCGTAGGTATACACCGCTGATGAGACTTAATAAAGTTGAAACAGCTGTACAGTGTTCCACGTAACGCTCCTTATTTGCCGAGTTTACTTGTAATGGTTATTTTCAATAATTATCGAAGTTTATATGATAAACGCATTGTAAATGCCTTTAAAAAATATGAATAATAATATACTTTATTTAACAATGCTCCAAAAAGCAAATTTTCAAATTATATATATATATATATATATATATATATATATATATATATTTTCCACATAGATAATGTACATAATAGCGTATGAATTGATGTTATTCAACTAGTAAATAAATAAATGAAAAACTTTAAATAAAAAATAATTGTCACTTCCCTTATATGCTTTTATAGAATACAAATTCTATATTTTACACCCAAATAAAGAAAAACACATTTCTTTTCCTATACTTGGGGAAAATAGATTAAAACGAACACCCGAACACATTTCTTTTCCCAAACTTAGTTAGGAACAATAAAAAGAATCACAAATTAGATATTCCTATGTATGTTTCCATTCTAAGCGATGTCAATATACGAGTAGCAAAGGCATGCCTAGCCACAAACAAATTGTCGGTCATATGGAAGTCAGAACTCGCTGACAAGCTAAAGCGACAATTCTTCCTGGATGTGGTTATATCAGTACTGCTGTATGGCTGCACCACTTGAACCCTAACGAAGCGCCCCGAGAATAAGTTCGATGGGACCGGCACAAGAATGCTGCGTACAGTCTTGAACAAGGAAACAGCTGTATGGCCACATGCCCCTAATCTCATAAACCATCCGAGTGAGACGGACTGGGCATGCTGGGGGAGCAAGGACGAGTTCATAAGCGACGTTCTCCCGTGGAAGCCAACACATGGGTATGCTAGTGTGCAAGGACCTACATTGACCAACTATGTGAGGATGCTGGATGCCGTGCAGAAAATCTCCAAGAGGCAATGAGTGATAAGGAAGGTTGGCGTGAGACTGTCATGGATATCTGTGCTGCTTGCGCGATATGATGATGAAAATCGTTACTTATATATGCACGCTACATGCATACACACACAGAGACTCTCTCACCCATACCCACACAAACAGAAACACACAAACTTGATTCACACACACACATATATATGCATGTATGTATATAGCTACTTATATATATTGGAGAGAACACGGAGTGTTGTAAATGTCAAACATGTGGCTGGATTCTGTTTTCTAAGGCTGGATAAGCTAATCATAGGAAATCTCATCAGGGACAATTCCTGCACACTCCAAGAAAAAAAACAATGTGTCTTGTGCAAGCTGTAACAAAGTTTGTAAGTCAGCTTCTTGTCATATGAGACATATGAGACATATGGTGGTGCATAAGCATCAAATTTTATCATCTGATACAATAGGACGGACGTCCTACCTATGTCATATTTGCATAAAACTTTGTGAATCTGCAGCGGGTTTGATGAGTCATTTGAGGGCTCGTGAGAGGAAAGGTTCTGCTGGTGGGGTTATAGGATTGTGAGGGACGGCAGTGATCTGTAAAGATTACACTATTGCTATATATATTATGGCTGTGAACTTGATTTACATTGTAGAAGGTCGCCGCATTGCAAAAATGTCCCGGTAGTGTCTATGAATCTATTACATGTATAGAATAGATTATTCCTATTTTACTCCTCCATGATTGAATTTTTCTTCATTCTGATTCGGATCGATTAAATGATCGATATATTCGGATCGATTGACCTTGATCCAATCTGTATTTTGTTACTTCGATTATTTTATCCACCTTGCATGGGAAATAATACCTAAGACAAGTGAACGTCCTCAGTTTATTTTCTTTTGTCTTTTATTTTATTTATTTATTTATTTATCTATCTATCTAATTGATTTTTTTATTGGATTTTCTTGGCACAAATATAATTTATCCACCTCTCGTTTGAAATAAACCCTAAGTCAAGAAAAAAGTCTTCAGTTTGTTTTGTGTTTTTATCTATTCACTTTTATGTCATTTAATGTTTTTATTTATCTATTTTAATTCATCTATTGTACCAATACTCGCCTGTTGTTTACAAACTTCAGTTCTCTGGTGATTGTAAAAACATGCATCCTGCAAGTATGTATCAATTAATTGTTCGCCCTGGACTGACAGTTGCTGACGGGCGTAAGGGTAAGGAACTTGGCAGACTAAAATTCTGTACGGTTTCGCTCCTGGCTAGAAGTAGCTGTTAAAAAATGTCGACCGGCTCTGCTGATAAGTAAACGTCGAAACACGTGTCTGTGGATAACTGATACATATATATATATATTTAAAAAAATTATTTTGTTTACTTTATCGGTCCAGTGGCCTAAGCTCACTGGACACCCGATAAATGCCGGGTAAGTATGGAGTAGCTTACTAGACATCAGTTGTGTCGACAAATAAGAGTACCGGGTGCTAGGCGTATGATAATCATTTTTCTTCTTTTCCCTTGAATATTCTGTTTATCTAAATGTCCACTATACTACTGTTTATTTTCACGAATTCCACTATTACACTCAAAATTATGGTCCCGCCCAGTCAGCTGCGGCGTTAGAATGCACCGACTGCGCCTCTGCAGAGGGGTAAGACTTCCCCAATTGGGCCACTTGTTGGCGATACGTGATGCTTAAGGATAGATCTGATGAGCAGTTCATGACATGCAATACTCCACTTTGGCAAGCCCCAATCCCTTTTTATCATATGGGTGCTAGAAGTCGGTGACTGAGGCTCTACTTGTCCTGGGAATGACGTTAAACTGTATCTGATAGTGAGGTTCCAGGTTTGGGGGTTTGGGGAATGTGGAGCACCCCTTCATCACCATTGCTCTCTGGTCCACTCTGACCCGGAGTGGTAGTACCTGTTAGGGTCCCATCTATGGGTTAAATAGAAAAATGTCTTTATAAAAAATTGTATTATCCATTAAGAATTGATTTATTTCTAAACTTTATCGGCATTAAATGAGCCACCGAGGTTCATATGCCGTAAAACAAACCAAACCACACCAAACCAAATCAAAATTATGGACTTGTAAAAGTACCATTTCTGTGTATTTTTTCTTTTATTTTCATTCTGTCAACCACTTTATGTTCTTCTCATGTTAGGCTAAGATAATGAAACACTAGCTCGATGGTGTAAGGTGAATGGGATGTAGTTGTGACCCTTATAGGTAATACGTTTCACTCAAAATAACCGCCATTAGCGTAGATCTCAGCCTCCAACCTGCTCCGGAAGCTGGAGCAAGCTAATGTTAGTTTCCCTGGGAACGGTCTCAAAAACTACTTTAATTCTGTCGATCAACTGGCACGGCGATTGGTGTCTTTCTCAACAGTGCCACATACACAATAATCCATGGGGCTAAGATCCGGGGAATTCGGAGGCCAAATATTGGGACGGGTGTAGTCGTAAAAATTCGCTGAAAATCATTTTTGAAGTGTGGAAAGGGGCCGAATCTTGCTGCCATACATATGGCCTACTGTTGCCTAGCCTTGTTATCCAGGGCTTGACTACAGTGTTTAGCAACTCTAAGTAGACATCTGAGGGTCCTCTGGTGTACGTACGCAATCAGATCGTCTGTTATCTTGCTTTCTTCTAGCCACAGCCTCGTAGTCTCCATTGCAATTCTTCAGTTCATACCTGATTGTTTTTACGGTGTTCAGGGAGCATTGGGCAGCAACCATAATCTCCTTATTTGGATGGCCGCCGCAGATCATCATGATACGAGTTATTCTATTCCATGATTTAGAATCTGTCATCATGTATATCAGTGAATAAGGGTCCAAGCTTTTAAATGATGTGTAGTGTGCATCAATACCTCGAACTCAAGGAGAAAAATAACCAAATATGAATATGTCAAATTTATCCCGGTGCTATTCGCAGAATTCCGTCTGGGCCTCCTGCCTTAAAAAAACGCTAGGCGGTGCTAGCTGAAAAAAACATAAATTCGATATTTTACTCCCTTTTATCTAAATATTTTGATTTCTTATGTGTAATTGATTGTTGGAAATAAATATATTAAAATAAAATTAAAAAAATAAAAAAATGTTTTTATTTTTTATTTGCAATTGATGGTCGAAAAAAGAATGAAAATACCGAAAAAACTAACTTTTTTAGCGGGGTGAAGACGTTTTTATCAACAAATTGTTTTTTTAGTGGTTTGAAGGCGTTAAAAGTAAGCCATAATTTTATCGACAAGTAAATGTAAATATTTACCCACCCACCACCAATATTCTATAGAGGGGTTAAAAAAATTACATATGCTTGTCGAAAAATGACTGAAGGGACTGAAGCCTAGCGTTTTTTAAGGCAGGAGACCGGGACGGAATTCTGCGAATAGCACCTTTATCCTGAACACCCCTGTATATATATATATATAATATATATATATAATATATATATATATATATATATATGATGTGAGTTTGTGAATGTGACCAGGTCTATTAGAGTATACCAATGTGTGTGTGTGTGTGTGTGTGTGTGTGCGTGTGTGTGGTGTGTGTGTGTGTGTGTGTGTGCGTGTGTGCGTGTTTCAGTCTGCTTGTTGACATGTGTGGATCAGATTGTGTGCAAGTGTGTCTGTGAATGCTTATTCAAAATGTCATCATGCCCGTAATCTCCCTTTCAATTTGTGGCTTTTTAAAGCTTTGAAATGAATCAGTGCATCAACCAAAACCCAAATATATACATATTTATGAGTCTTTACAGAACATTTACGTCAAATCTGTCCGCATATACATATACATTCTCTCTCTCTCTCTCTCTCTATATATATATATATATATATATATATATATATATATATATATATATATATATATATATAGAGAGAGAGAGAGAGAGAGAGAGAGAGAGAGAGAGAGAGACAGATTGTTTTTGCCTGAGAGGTAGCACTCACTCTTACCATCAGCTCCTCACATTACCACACAGTTGGAGAGAGCCGGTATTTAACCAGTAACCTTACGATTACTAGGCAAGTGCTCTACCGACCGAGCTAAACTGACACCCACACCCACACACATACACACACGCGAGGATTTTCTTCAATGGCGAAGAGGCAAGCTATGAACTTTGGGAGGTGAAGTTCCACGGTTATTTAAGGACCCTACTACTACTCAATATAATATACGCACCACCTGTTCAAAGCGAGGACCCATATTTTGTTGAAAAGAATGCGACAATATATGCTGAATTGATCCAATGTTTAGACGATCGAAATCATTCATTGGTAATGCGAGAGGCCTACAGGATGGCCCAACACATATATTGAACATTATTTTTACCAAAACCATAGTTTCATATTTACTCAGTATCCAGAGTGTCCAATTGTTTTTTACCCACTTAACATAACATCGGGTATATAATGGTAGAAAGAGACAGAGTATGAAAGATAAAGTGGGGGATTTTGTTAACTTAGCCGCCTTATATTCTTCAGGGCTAACTTCACGTCTGCTCTCCGCCAGTAACTAGTCACATCTAATATAAAACTTAAAACTAATTTCTTACGCCTATAATGGCGCGTTTTTTAAGGGGTCAAGTAAAAAGATTATTACCCATTAGTAACCGTCGAGGTAATTTTCCTCTGGACCCGCGTTATTCTAACGAACCCCGGTCCAAAATATCTTACTACAGTACGTATATAATTCATAAGCTTCCTATGAATTATGCATCACAATGTGTCTATTCTATTTTCACTAGCGTTAGACGAGGTGTATTATTTTTGCGTCTGTAATGGAGCGCTACACCTACCATCAGTTCTCCACATTACCACACAGATCGATGTCAAGATACTCATGAGCTTAATTGGCGAGGGATAGTATTGAACCCGGGACTATTTGAATTCCGAGCTCGATGCTCTACCGACTGAGCTAAACCGGCACTGGAATTAAACGGACACGGGAACGTAACTGTACTATAGCGCTGTGGCTAGAAATATTGCACTATAGGCCAATTGCCAAATAGAGTGAGCCCGATCCTAATTAAGTGTCAAGTCATTGGGTCCTTGAACAGAGTAAGTTCAGGTAACTAAATAACTTTTAATTTGTGAAAAGATCTCCAAAGATTTCTCATCTTATTATAATGGAGATTATGTTTTTGTCTGTCTCTAACCGAAACCATATCAATACTCAAGTCACAATTCCTTTAGTTATTTACGTCATATTCTCCTTGATTTTATTTTTCATCTAAACCTCAATTATTGATAAAATTGATTTCCATTATTAAATCTGATAACCATACCTACCAACTAAAAACGTGCAATTGTATTTATATATACAACAAAATAGTGGTTTAGAGTGTGAACGGAAGGCTAATTTGCATATTGATGTTAAAAATGTGATTTTAATAAATATGTGCTTAGTATTATTGATTTCTAATTGCTTGTATTTATCTTAATAAATATGAGCCAAAATCTCTGGGATCAATCTTAAAAGAAATCCATTAACAAGAAGAATAAACTGTACTTATATTTTTTACATCCTATTTTAACTAAATTGTTAAATTGGAAAAAATAGCAATGAAAGTCAGGAGTGATGGAAGAGTATGTTTCCGTTGTCCTATTTTTCTATTATACCCCCCCACTGTTTCAAATTTGTTTATCTGTATTCTTATTTAATTTCATTAGCCTTTCTAATTCAATATAATACTTTATCATATTAAAACATAAATACTTGCACACGTAGGGTGCATATATTTGTAAATAAAAATAATTGTATTTAACTAATGAAATAGAGATTGTGAGTAATAACTGTTGGTATTTTCTTAATAACGAATAACCATGAATGACGTATATCTTAGGCACTGTAAAAAAATATATAATTTTCTTCGACCGTCTTATATTTTGAGTCTCTATGAGTGCTACCAATTTCGTGAGCCAAGTCGTTTAGTTCACCGAGTACAAACCAGAATTAAATTAGTGAGGTTTAAATCATTCGCCTCTCCGCACAATATTCACAGTAATCACATTGAAAATATCATAACAAAAAAAGAAAACAAACGTCTCTACTTAAAAGACCTTACCATTTCCTACAACTTATTGTTCGGTGGTATATATTAAATATTAACAGAAGCCCGTCACGTAAACGCTGCAGTGATTCCTATACACAAATTCTTAAAATGTAATTATAGTCTGAACCTCACGATGCATTTGGCTGCAGGAAATAGCAAATTGGAAAACTCATTTAAATTTAAATTAAAGTTTCCCTTTTAGCGTTTCGTTTACTAAGAAAAATCCTTAGGTTTATTTCAGAAAATTAACATTCATTTAACGTATTCAATTATTATTTCTCTTGATGTTATTCGGGTTTTATACTAAACTTGGTCACCAAGATCCATATATTTGTTTATCTTTTTGCTTTCTTTCTTTTTCACCCGGTGATTGACGCCGATGGCAAAATCCACGAGATGACAGGTTCTCTTCTTTTTGTCAATCAATACTATGTCCGGTCTCCTGGTTGGGATTAGATGGTCCGTCTGTACCTCGAAGTCACAGATTATTATTATTTTCACTCCTTTTTTTCACTGAGTTTTTCCCATCAGCGTTAGCTGATGGTATTTCACTGGAGTCTGAGTGACAACAAGTCTCCTCAGGTATCCAGGACTATTCTGAGTATTCTAGCCGTATTTCCAGATCCTCTCGTCTTTTTTCCAAGTGTATTGGGACCGTTCCAAGTGCACCAACTACAATTGGTATAATTTTCACTTTCATGTTCCACAGCTTTTTCAATTCTCTGGCAAGGTCCAGGTATTTATCCATCTTTTCCTTTTCCTTCAGCTTCACCCTGTGATCTGCTGGGACCGCAAAGTCCACCATTTGATACGTTCTCTTTTTCTTTTTTTTGTCAATCAAGACTAGGTCTGGTCTCCTGTCTGGGATAGGGTGATCCGTTTTTATCTATTATTATTATTATTATTATTATTATTATATTATTATTATTATTATTATTATTATTATTATTAAATTGTAATTGTTACTTAAAACCATATAATTATGTATAAATTATTAGTATTGGATAGAAATAATTGAAACCATCTAACTGTGTACCAGTTATTTCAATAAATTTGAGAATTAAATAACTCACAATGGATTGATGTAACTTTAAATGAATACAAGAAAAATTACAAGGACACATGTGTGATTTTGATAATAAAATATATCTTGCTCTGGGAATTAATACTGGAGAAACAATATAATATATTTACTGATTCAGTGTTAGTTGATACTTTCTATGAAATCATGAAAATTAAAGGTTATCCCAGATGAATATTCAAGATACTTTAGAATGCTATAACTACGTAATGTATCACGTTGCGTTCAACTGCAATATGCAGAAATCTGAGTGAGTGGAAATACAATTCTAACACTGTAACTCTAGATTTTGCATTTGTAGGTCTATAAATATACAAAGCTACAAACGCATAAACACACACATACAATGTTTCTCATAAATAAGTAAGAATACAAGTGATATTTCAAAATGGTTAATTTTTCAAAACCCAATACACAAAATTCTATTCTTTCTAGACGAATATTATGTAATCAAAAAAGGATATGATTTGGCTTCATCTATTGGCAAAATCTACACAATGGCAACGTGACCAACAATAAATCTGCAACATCCATG
Source organism: Doryteuthis pealeii (assembly GCA_023376005.1). NCBI lineage: Eukaryota > Metazoa > Mollusca > Cephalopoda > Myopsida > Loliginidae > Doryteuthis > Doryteuthis pealeii. The sequence continues at coordinate 60,991,802 of CM042149.1, read as the reverse complement.
TAATCAAAAATAAAACTTCACACACACACACGCACACACACACATATATATATATATATATATATATATATATATATATATAATATATAATATATATATATATATATATAAATTAAAAAATAACGTAGCGTTCAACCGTTATTAAACAGCCATTATAATAGAAAAATTGCAGAAACACACACAACCTATCAAATATCGGACATATTTTGCCAAGAAGAAGACAACAGATCAGAAACACGTGTCGCGTATGTAAGAAAAAGAATAAAACATTTTTTCTGAGAACATAATACATTTTGCTGACCTTCTTCTTCTTTTTTATAAAATATTAAATCTTCTCCCGTTGGAACCAGAACAAAATTTATATATATATATATATATATATATATATATATATATATATATATATATATATATATATATATATAATTATAAAAGTGGGTTTACTTTTCTCTTTTGATTTGACTAACCAATACCACGTTGTCCTTTCAGTTCGAACCTCCAGAGAATATAACATCTTGAAATAAGTGGAAGTAGTAAAATCGAGGCAATGACCTATCGGTATCAGCCGAATAACGAGGGAGCCTATCCCCTTTTTGCTAGACCAGGGAAAATGTTTTAATGAGATGGAATGCCACACGTACTGTCAGCTTCCAGATACTGCTAATGTGCATAGATCAGATAACCGAACCGCACTGTCGTATATACCGACTACACCTCTGCAGAGGGGTAAGACTCCCCCAATGAAGCCACCTGTTGGCCGTGGGTGGCGACCCGTGATGCGTAAGGAGGGAACCCTGCTGGATGAACAGTCCATGACATGCAACACTCTACTTAGACTCTTACTCAGACTAGACGGGCGGTCGGAGAGACCCCCTCCGATCAATCGGCTGGTCATGTCAAGCCCTAGCACCTATATGATTGCTCGACCCTATTGCTCTCATGGCAAGCCCAAAACTTTTTTATCATATGGATGCTAGAAGGCAGTGGCTGAGGGTCTTCATGTCCTAGGTATGACGTTAAACTAACTGATGGTGAGGGTCCAATTCTGGAGGTTTGGGGAAATGTGGAGTACCCCTTCACCACCGTTGCTCCCTGGTCCACTTTGACCCGGAGTGATAGTACCTGTTATGGTCCCATCTATGGACTAAAAAGAAAAACATGAGTTTATAAAAATTGAGTACCCATTAAGAACGAATTTATTTCAAAATATTACTGCAATTAAATGACCCCTGAGGTTTATATGCCGTAACGCAAAACAAAACAAACAAGATAACATGCTGCTCATTAATTGGCGATAACTAGTATCGAACCTGGAACCTTACGATCCCTTGCTGAGTATATCCTGTATTCATCACCCAAAAATGTAAGATTAGTATCATATAATAAAACCAAACGATGTACAGAGACAAAATCATTATCACCACACAGAGCAATGCTACTCCAACTTTTGTAATTGATTTACATAAAAAAAATGATTTGCATAAAAATAGAATTGGGCATATTATGTATAATTATTGTGCACATGGATTATGTTATCAGCGATCGTCAGATTATTATTGCTGTCATATTTTGTTTGGAATCAATGGCGAATTCTGTGCAAAGTGATTCGATTAAATGAGACATTATGACAGAATGACGACGTTTAATTACAGCGATATTTATCTATGGCGCTAAATGCTGTCAACAAGAGATCATATCACAATGGAAAAATAGAATGTATCAAGAGACACAAAAGAATGAACAACAAAACATATTACTTAATAGTAATATTTTCTATTATTTACTTGGATATGTTTTTTTTAATTTAGTCTTCCAGATGATAGCACGTATAATAATAATAATAATAATAATAATAATAATAATAATAATAATAATAATAATAATAATAAACAGAAGGACACAATGGAATGAAAAGACGGAAAACAGATAACAGCAAAAAAGCCTGACTATACAACGGGAAAAATTAACCAAAAGATACAGGCTAAAGAAAGCAGACTCAAAAGATATTTGTAAAAAAAAAAAAATAATAATACTTGGAATTTGTTAGGTGTAGACAGGATGGACATATCTTTTTCTGTGGAATTTTACCATAAATTCGTTTTTCAATTAAAGGCGCGTGGTTTAATGGTTAGAGTCGTGGGAATTGGACTCGTCGACCTGAGTTCAAATCTCGGACAAGATTCTTTGTATTTCACATAGCGCTAATACTCTTGGGAAAGTTATGCATCTAATTACTCCCCCTCCAACAATGGCTAATTAGTGGGATGTTTAACCTTGGCTAGGTAACCAGTCTAGGTGAAGGAAAACTTTGAATTCAAAGCTCCGCTTAAGAAATTGATCTTGTATCGCATACTGCTAGGGCGGAGGGGTTTGTAATTATGTATATTCGTTTTTTAATAAAAGTAAATTCAACCTCATTTCAAGAAAAAAAGAATCTCACGCTGAACGCACCGGTTCCCGCAAAATCACATGAACCACAGCTCTATAGCACATATATGATAAAAAGGGTTGGGGCTTGTCATAAAGTCAATCAGGTCGGGACACTCATATAGGTGCTAAGGCTTGACGTGACCAACCGATTGATCGGAGGTGGGGGATTTCTGGCCCCCAGCTTGCCTAAGTAAGGGCCTAAGTCGAGTGTTGGATGTCATGGACTGCTCAGCCATCTGGGTTCAACCCTTAAGCATCACGGGTCGCTAGCCACAGCACACAGGTGGCTCCATTGGGTGCGTCTTTTCTCTCAGCATTCTAACGCCATGTTGGGTTGTCTTCCCTTGCCTGGAAGAGTTATCTTCCCTCTGGGTTCCCGTTTTTGACCACCAGGGTTTTTTGTATTTAAGCGCCTGTTTTGGAACTCTCGGCTTATTTTTCTTCTCCGGGAACTCACACACGTGGTTTAGACGTTTATGTCTACACCTTCTCGTGTGGGGGCTTCGGCCCCCATTACAGCCACTAGTAAATGACTTCAGTCGATGCACTCTCCATATCTATCCATTACTTCTATATGTACATTTAGGTATCTCTTGTATACCTCCTTATTGTATCTCTATTCATAAATGTGTCCTTTTTTATATCTTTGTATTTCTGTTATATGTATTATTTCCATGTGCCTGTATTAAAGGCCATGTTATGTTTAACACTCGTGTCGGAGTTGTTTTATTCAACCAATTATAACATTATTATAACCTTGAACCTTACAGTCAGACCACCGAAGTTAAGCAACGTTTAGCCTGTTAAGTTATGTGATGGATGACCAATCAAGAGCAGCTGGAGACATAAGCAAATTGTCTGCCAGACAGACCAAGCAGTATCTTACTAAATAACAGCAGCAGTCATTGATTTAATGGTTAAATGAATATATTTGTAATTTATAACAGTATTAATATCATACTCGCTAATAGGAATAGTAGTGCTGATAGTAATTGTTGGTTGATTCGTTGGTTGGTTGGATTTTACGGTGTGCCAATCGTTCTGTTATTTTATGCCGAAAACATGTTTGGTTTAATTATTCTTGTTGGGTATTCAATTTTTTAAAATCTTTTTTTAAACACATTTTTAAAAGTGACTTACCTTTTTTACCCCATAGATGGGACCCTAACAAGTATTACAACTCCGGGTCAGGGTGGACCTTAGAGTAATAGCAATGAAGGGGTTGCTCCTCACTACACAGAGCTTGAGAATTGGAGTCTCACCACTAGATACAGTGTAACGTTATGCCCAGAACACTCAGTACCGGTGTTTAGCAAATGTATGATAAAAAGAGTTGAGGGTTGCCATAAGAGCAATACGTCGGATCACTCATGTAGGTGACCAGCCAGTTGATAAGAGGGGCTTCTCCGACTGACCGTCTAGCCCATGGAAGGGCCAAAGTAGAGTATTAAATGCTATGGTCTGCTCAGCCACCATGAATCCGTCCTTAAGAATCCCGGTCACCAATCACGGCTAAGAAGTGTCCCCATTTGAAGTGAGATCTTACCCCTCTGCTGAGGTACAGTAGGTATAATTTACAGCCCCAGCAGACAGGTATTGGTGGTAGTAATGTTATGATCCCTGTCACTATTATATACAAATAATTATGACAATAATTTACCGCAGAACTAATAATCACTTGTGTTTTAATAATATTTTAAATCTCATTCCTTTGCCTCTATTCTAAGGTTGCACTATTTTGACTCTAAAGAAACTAGATTGGAACTGTACAAATGTTACATAATTATGGATCCCTAATATCTTTTTAAGGTAGTATAGAAATCCTTATGGCGATCAGTACAGCTGATGGCCTTGAGAGTGAGTGACAATGCTTGACCTCACTCTGACATTGCCTTGCGGGAATGGACCGTGAGAATCGGAAGGCAATAGAAGCCCCCTTCCGGTTTAAGGAGTAAGCAACTCAGTCAGTGACAGTTAGAAGTTAGAAGCGAAGCTAGCAAGATGTGAGTCTGACTGCGCAGTTGTCTGGTCTGGGGAAACTACGAATAAAGTAACATCATCGTAAATCGAAGTCTTGTTTTATTACTAAAAGCTAACAATGACACAAGGCTTCTGATAACAAGTGATCCCCAAAAGAGACGAGACCCGGCATCCCAAGAAGACCAGACCTTAGAAGATATACCAGATCAAGATAGAAGATAGATGATAGAAGAACCAAGCCGGCCAGAAGACTAGACGACCAGAGTAAGACGTAAGAAGGTATATAACATATATATCTATTTAGTGCCGTCCAAGAAAAGGCACTACGTAACACAAATATGATGCTTGCTGTCTTGAACAAATACTGAAAACAACACCCCATAAAAGAGTAGTTGTACGGCTAACTACCACCTATCACAAAAAACAACTCGTTAACAATAACAAGATATGTTGCATACTTCGGTAGAAGCAAGGATGAGCAAATAATTCACGTTCTCTTATAGTCTCCTGCATGTGGACACACCAGTATGGGTCTGCCTAAAATACCCTACATCGATCAACTCTGAGCCGATGCTATGCAGAGGACTAGGATCAATGACCGATAGGGACGGGTGGTGAGGAAGTGTCAGGGATATCCGTGCTGTCAGTACCACTTGTTGCTGATGATGAGAACCTGAAATGACAGAATAGTAATTATATTGATATTAGACAATGGAATAGCAAAAACTTAATAGAACACTATTAGACGCAGGTCATTAGGTCATCTTTTTTTGTTAGTATGTCTGCTCCGCCTCTACCAAAAATTATGACAAAAAAACTATGTAAAACAGGTTATTATTTGATAAAGTTTTGTTTTTTTCGTTTTATTTCATATGAAGAAAATAACCTCAACTTCCCGGCATTGTTTCGACTCATTCAATAAACAATGCATGGAAACTGTGCTTTTTTTTAATATGGTGTACTGCCGGTTTGTGAATTATTTTTGTTGAAACTGTTCGCTTCTATAGGAATAAAAATGATGAGTCTGTTTCTCCATTTCGTTTTGGAGCGAAATTAGACTAGAACAAAAAAAGATGATGCATTATATGCTACGTTTATATGTATTGTCAAAAACAATGTCAAATATTTTATAATGCATGGCTTTTTTAATAATAATAATAACAATAATAATAATAATATAAATAACTAATTATTGAATACATTCGCAAAGTTAATAATATTAAAAGATTCTTTTTCTCTGAATGTTTGAGATGAGGCTTGATGATTAGTATTATCTGTGTTATTCGGACCATTGTCCTCATCTTCATTGTTATCTGTACAACATTTCGGTCGATATGCCCACCGGCCTCCCTCGGGTATTTCAGGTCAGACCCGGGAACCCTCTCGGACTCAGGAACCTTCTTTTCGGGCTCAGGAACCTACTTTTCGGACTCGGGAACTTTCTCGTCATAATCGGGAACCTTCTTGTCGTAATCGGGAGCCATCACGGAACTTTGAAGAAGGTTCCCGAGTCCAAAAAGAAGATTCCCAAGCCCGAGAAGGTTCCCGAGTCCGACAAGAAATACCTGAAGAAGGCCGGAGGGCATATCGACCGAAACGTTGTACAGATAACAATGAAGTTGAGGACAAGATAATATTAAAAGATTCTTGTTTTTCTTTTTTCTAAATTAACCCCAAAAAGTAACGAATTCTTTTTCGCTTAATGGTCTCCTAATTTTGATTCCTCGTCGGGGCGCTACACACGGAGTGTATGTTTTATGATGCCATGGGTATGCCGTTAAACTGCATCTAGTGCTCAGATTCCAATTCTCGAGGTCTGTGGAGTATGAAGGATACCTTCATTGCAATTACTCACTGGTCCACTCTGAACCTGACTGGTAGTACATGTTAGGGTTCCATCAACGGGTTAAAGAGATACACATGAGTTAAAAATAGGTTTTTTTTAAATTGAATACCCAACAAGAACGAATAAAACAAAAACGTCTTCGGCATAAAATAACACAAGGGTTGACATGCTGTAACAATCAAATCAATCCACCAAATTATGTAGTTTTTCTTGGAGAGGCTCCTAGACCGGAGGACACAATCCCTCGGCAAGTCTATAACTGCTTTTAATTCACAGTTCTCCTTCTCATACATTAGTTGCCATAAAAGGGTTAAAGAACCCAGGCTGTCCTACTATTTTAATAATAGTCAGATGGAAAATAGTTAGATTCACACCTTTCCCATGTAAAATGTACACAGTCAAATTCAGGATTTGAATTCGGGAAACCGAGCCCACTTCCTATGTAGATAACCGTTACCAAACGAGCCACTTTTTACCTACATTTAAATAGTGTAAATATATTTGTGTATAGAAATCTATTCGCTGTTATGCTAATCTTTCGCTTGTTGGTCGAGGGTGATGGATTCTGTTAGATTAGCGAAATGTATATGTTGTTCATTTCTCAAGGACATTTTTCTAGACTAATTAAATGATGTCGTATGGGGATAGCCATTCAGGGGGATAATGCGAATGAAATCAAATGCGTGATATTGATTTCTTATTTTGCCGGTTTGCGTTAGCTGAGAATGAAAATAACCGTCATTTTGCAGAAATTGGCCGTGGAAATAATTAATGTAGGTGTGGATTACCCAGGGAATAAACGACGCCCTAGACTTTAGTATGTCAATCATTCGAGGTGTGAAACTGAAAAGACTGTGGCATAAAAAATACCGCGGATAGAAATGCATTCAGGTAGAAAGAAACACATGTTTTTAGACGTTGTTTTTTTTAATTATTATTTCACACAAATGAGTGTTTCCACTGGAGTCTGAGTGACAGCAAGACTTCCGAGGTCTCGAGGACACTTCTGGGTATTCTAGCTAATCTAGGGTCCACAATATGGATTAAATAGAAAAATGAGTTTAAATGTGTTTAAAAAGAGTTTTAAAGGCACTGAATACCCATTATGAGTGAATAAAATAAACATCTTATTATTATTATTTATTCATGTTAAGAAAGCAATTACAATGCGTATAAAAATAAGATAATATTCAGTCTTATCGATTTCAAAGAATCTTCATCATCGGAGACTTTTTCTGAAATGGACGCGGTCTTGTGTGGTTTTTGTTTTGGACGTTATAAACACGCGTCTCTTGGGTTTTTAAAGTTTTTTTATAACGCCACGCGGAAGGGTCGTGATAGCCGTTGTTCAATCAATTTCAATTTCATTCTTTTCATCTATTTATCTATTTATGTATTTATTTTTAAAAATTTGTATTATGTATATATATGTGTATATATGGAATGTGTATGTTAATTAATTATATTTCGGTGTTTAAATCTAACCTATTGTTTATACGAGGACCTAATTTAGCTATTAATAAACTTTCTCTAATTCTGAGATAATCAACGTAATCTGTATATAAAAAAAAACGGTTGACATGTCGTAATATTCCACCAACTAACCAAACAAACAATTGTTTAAATATTTTGTGTATATAAGGCTTGCTGCAATCTACCACTTACATTTATAGAGTAAGCAAATTCATGGGGTTTAAACCTCAGCCAATCAACAACCGGTATACGTGGTTGGTTAACTATTTAATCGCTGATAATTACAGCTGTCCATTTGCTCTTTATTTGATATTGACAAACGGGCCCTCTTGCAACACTAAGGAACACCAAGCACTAAGGAGTACCAAGGAACAACCAAATGATTCATCACTAAGGATCACACTCTGCTTAACGCAAAGGATCTCCGCTGGACAGTGCTCTTGCTTGAAGCCTAAGGATGACCACAGAAATCGTAACACCAATTACTCCAGTCTTTTTTGCAAGCCATTGGAGACCGTTCCAAGGCCACTATCTACAAGGGTAATCCCAATATTATCGTGTCCAAATCGTTGGAGACGCAAGGGAAATTATGCGTGGGCGTATTGGCAACATTGTTGTGCTTGTTTCACCCGCGCCTTATGTCGGTGATAGAACTGATATATATCAGAGTAGTGTAAACGTTGTTGGTCATAGTGCTATACGGCATGGTCATACTAACATCCACAAAAATGACCATGATATAAAACAGAAGCAACGTACGGATACTCTACCCATTAGGATGAAAGATAAGAGCCTGGAATCCCTCCCCAGTGTTCAGTCCTCCCAAACACCTGTATCATCTATGCCAGAAATATAAATCTGCAAGTGGATCAAATTAGTCTCCAGCTATAATAGAATGGCAAATATTCAAAGAAAAACTTACCGTTACAGCTGCCTTCAAAGATGACGAAGTGATATATCCGGGTTAAGGGATATATTATGAAGTTGGTATTTGGTACATCATCGCAGTAGTATTGGTGAGTCGAATAGCAGAACGTCTTCCGAGCAGTCGTGGTGTAGTCTGGTGAGTAAGCTTAGGTTGGTAGGATTAGGCGCTTGCACCACCACAGTGTCGAATATTTATACATGACACTGTCCAATCAGATTATAGTGAAGGGGTACCAAGGTATTTACATATTCATTACATCACGAAGATATCAGTGATAATTATCAAATCGTGTTAGAATTATTTGGGTTGGTCAGAAAATACACGAATCCCTCTAAAAAAAGGACCGTGGGGAAACACAGATACGGAAATCAAAGAGCGACGAAAAATTGATTATCCATTTGAATACGGAAGAAAGAGAAAAACATATTAAAATTATATTCTAAATCCTTTCATTAAAACCACGCCGCGTTTACACAAGCGAACAATCTTGCCTTACAAGTGCAAAATATTGTAGCGAGATCGAACGGCAAAACAAACCTGTGATGAGCCAACAACGGTCCGTTGGTCGAAGAGACAGCGAGTGACATGTTGTACGTTTGGACGGAAGCAGAAATGTGACGAATCCGACTAGTGGTGAAATCGTAAGTGTCTTTGAGGCCGCGATTTGTAGTGGCAAGTCTGGTAGCTGGCGAGACGAGTATTGGGACGTGTCTCCGCCAGACCGAGTATAAAAGGAGACGGTTGGACACTGGCGAGGAGGAAAAACACGACGGATTCAGTTTGTCAAAATTCGTCTCGAGTGTTACGGTGTCTTTGGTAGAATCAGAATTACATTTCGTTTGCTAGAAGCTATTTTGGCATATGAGTAGCACAGGGATCTGTGCGGTAAAATAAGGAGCTGGTGGTAGGTGTAGCTCTCCACCTCAGATGCAAAAACAATCTCCTAGATCTAGCGCTAGTGAGAAGGGGAAAGACTCCCTTGCTGATACGAGTTACACACACACATACCTATATATATACACATATATATATATATATATATATATATATGTGTGTGTGTGTGTGTGTGTGTGTGTGTGTGTGTGTGATAGTTGTGAGATTTGCCGTTCGATCTCGCTACAAATATATCAGTAAATCACTCCTATATCACTGGCTTTAGCTTCCAAAGAATTGTTTCGATTAGTTTGATCTTATTCGAATACATTTACAAATTTGAATTTTATTTAAAAATAGATTGATAATTTATAGAAAGGAATTAATAATTTCTGGAAATTCTGATGATAATAACATTGATAAATTCATTTTATCGTTTTTTGGGTAAGAGAAATTTTAGTTGATGATATAGTTTTAAATATTTCTAATGATATTTCTTAAAAGTATGGAGGTCCGATCTCCCTGACAAGCGAAAGCGACAGTTCTTCCAGGCTGTGGTTGTGTCGGTGCTGCTATATGGTTGCGCCACCTGGACCCTAACAAAGCGTCTTGAGAATAAGATAGATGGGAGCTGCACAAGAATGCTGTGCACATTCTTGAACAAGTCATGGAAGCAGCACCCCACAAGGAAACAGCTGTACGGTCACCTGTCCCCCATCTCACAAACTATCCGAGTGAGACGGACTAGACATGCAGGACACTGCTGGAGAAACAAGGATGAACTCATAAACGACGTTCTCCTGTGGAAGCCAACACATGGACATGCAAGTGTGGGGCGCCCAGCAAGGACCTACATTGACCAGCTATGTGAGGATGCTGTCTGCTACGCAGAGGAGCTTCCAGGTGCAATGAATGATAGGGAAGGTTGGCGAAAGATTGTCATGGATACCCATGCTGTATGCGTGACATGATGATGATGATGATGATGTAATTGGCAACCTCTGACAGAAGCAAGATGCTACACACAGTCAGTTCTCAAGCCGACACAGTCAAGACCAGTCAAAGAAAGACTGCATTATCTACCCGATAATATTTGAGAGAAAAATAACTTAAACTGGTTATACTGGTGCCTAGCTGCCCTGAATGGAAATGACTAACACACATTCAATGTCATTCAGTCAGTTCAACTCTGGGTTAGTCGCTGCATTGACCAAACATCTCAATCAGACTGTGAGAGAGATTTTTATCAAGATTATTATACTTTATTCCATATTGAACTATTTAGCAATAGCTCTTAAGTAAACATATGAAAAGTTGTAATAGTTACATTTTCATACTGTGCTATATCCACAGATCCCGATAGTTGTCATGAATGTACTTTCTTAACAGAACTATATTAAATTCTTTTTCGACTATCTATGATTAATATTTGATATTGCTACAGTAACAGATGAACAGTGTGGGTCACCGAAAATTGGTAATCCAGTGAGGATTTAACTGTATTCATTTCCCCGGTGCACCTACTCTGATAAAGCGTATGAATAAATATGGTTATTTCATAGAAATCCAACATAAACAAAGTGGAACCACTCTTGACTGATAAATTATTTATTTATTTATTGATCTACTAGGAAAAAAGAAGACGGGGTTAGAGTTCGGGTTTAAGGTTAGAGTTAGGGTTTTAGGGTTAGGGTTAGTTTAATGGGGAAATAAATAAATAATTTATCAGTCAAGATTGTTTCCCCTTTGTTTATGTTGGACCCGGAAGAAATAAGAATCAAGATTATCACCGAAACAAGTTCAGTTGTTATTATCCGAAATCATCCAACACGAACAGGATAAGATACAAGGTCGATTTTGTAGCGGGGTACAGCTGAATTGAATTTAAAGTTTTCCTTCACCAAGGCTGGTTGCCTAACCAAGAGCAAAGAACCCTACTATTAACACATAGTTGTAGAGAGAAATTTTGCATTTTCCTTGTCTTCCAACACGAGCAGGATAAGATACAAGATCGAATTTTCGGATTTTTTTAAATCTCCTGAAGTATTTGAATTTTTTTATCTATTCTTTTTTCATTTTTTGGACTTTTCAAATTAACTTACGTTAATTCTTTTTACCCAACGTTGATTTGTAAAGAAGGAAAAAATCTATAAATTCAGTTTTTTTTTCAGTTCCTATCTTTTAGACAAGGTCATTTACATTTAATTTTTTCAATCGGATTGAGTCAACATTTTATTTGTAAAACAAAAGCTCACTTACCAAGTAATCTTAGTAAAAGTTAAAGAGTTTTCCTTCGCCAAGGCTGGTTGCCTAACCAAGACCAAAGAACCCTACTATTAACCCATAGTTGTAGAGAGAAATTCAGTATTACCCTTGTCTTCCTTGGATTTCTGGTTCCCAGATTCTATTTTCTAGAGTAATGAGAATAGATGCAGGTGTTCCGACTATTATTGGTATTACAATCACTTTCAAAATTAGTGCGAAGTGATTTATAAACAACTTCATTCATATTTCTTCAAAGTATCTTGAGGAAACACTATGGAGATGCGTGCTGTAAGGGTTAATGGTAGCAGGAGTTCAAATCTTGGACGATACTGTTTGCATTCCACATATATTAATAATGGATATTGCCTGTATTTCTGTCTGTAACAAAAACTACGTCATTGTTCTACCTCACAGCTTACGTCACAATATTCTAATGATATATACACCCAAAATTTGAGTAAGCAATTTTTAAAATTGTTTTTTACCCTCGTCCTTTTTTGTTTTTGTTTTTTTGTTTTTTTTGCAGTAAGAAGAAGTTAACTAAAAAGTTTACAAATAAATAAATACCTACAATTTTGTGTAAAATTTATGTGGAAAATATTCAAAATAATTGTTTGATTATTACATGCACGCAACATTTTATTTTAGAGGAACGGGGCTCAGTTTTCATTTCAAATTGTTTCTTTTTTTTTTTTACTCCTTTAATAAATATGAGGATTTGTCTTACTTACAATACAAATCCTCTGACATTGAATTTTTAACTTCCACCCTCTCAGACAGTGTCTTTCAAAAATTAATTTTTACGACGCCCGGAAGGTGTTTTCTGTTGCTAGTAGCACTAATAACCTTGCAAAAGATATGAATCAAACCATTCTCTCGCTATTGGTAAATAGTAGGACAGACTGTGTTCATTGACCATCGTTTGGTAACTCGTCTAAGAAAAAGAAAACTCTGAATTCAAACCTGTTAAACTCTTATTAAGAAACTGATCTTGTGTCATCCTACACTTTCAGAGGCTTTGGTGAATATATATTTTTGTGTAGTTTCATGAGTGGTTTTTAACAGTTATAAATAAAATATTTATATCAAATACGTTTTATGATAAGTTTT
>CM042149.1:60951397-60973897 GCA_023376005.1 Doryteuthis pealeii | reverse complement strand
TAACAATTTTATCAAAATTGAGTTTTGAATAAAAATAAATTCATGGTGAATGTGATGTCAATAACTAAGGGAATTGTGAATTGAGTAGTGATTTTAGTTTCGGTTACAGACAGACAAACACACAATCTCCATTAAATAATATATATATATATATATATATATTAGTTTTGGTACATATGTAATTGCATGGAAGCTTATCTGTTATCATTGGTTTCATGGTCGTTTAAACACAGTAATCTTCAGGCAGTAAAAGAAAGATTTTGAAGAAGATTGAAAAATATTTACCAAAAGATATTGAAAAAATATGCATAATCCGTATTGGGAATACCTATTTTACATTTTTTTCCATTTATTTTTTCAAAAATCTTTCTTTTATTGCCTGAGGATTGCTCTGTTCAAACGAGAATGAAAAAATAATGGTAGCAGATAAGCTTCCATGTAAGTATATATGTACCAAAACTGATATATATGTATTTATTATTATAATTATAATTATTATTATTTCTTTATCACATGATATTAAGTCCACACCTAATAATACTCTATATATTAGCTTAGTACTATCTCATCAAGTCAGATGGTGTTATACATACACTGTTGTATTATATATATATATATATATATATATATATATATATATATATATATATATATGGCATTAAATAACCCACAATAAACTATTTAATGCCAAAACCATCCTTGTAGAAGAACGGCAGTGGTAATATCAAACTCATAGCTGGGGGTTGAAGGGATTCATACACTTACCAAGTTAAAGTAAATGTAATATTTATTTACCAACCCCTCCGTACGAGCAGGATGTGACACAAGGTCAATTTCTTAAGCGAAGTTTAACAGGTTTGAATTCAATATTTTCATTCTCCTAGATCGGTGGCCTAACCAAGGTTAAAGAGCCTAGTCTGCCTTACTATTATCCATAGCTGGAGGGAGAGTAGGATTCATACCTTTCCCAATGGTATTAGCGCTAAATGAAATGCAATTACAACGTCCAGTATTTGAACTCGGGGCGACGAGTCCATTTCCCATGACTTTAACCATTACACTACGAGCTTCCAGTAGTAAATGTAACAGCGTGACTTGAATTCGAACTCGCTTACCATGATCTTGCAGTATAGTGCGTTATACATTACGCCTTTATAGACATTAATATTTCATGATTACTAGTTTTCAATTTTGTAATACATTGAATTTTTTTGTAATACATTTAATTAGAGTTCAACTGGTACACACAATACATGAACCAATCTGGAAGTATGTGAAGGGAAAAATTCATGATAGACAAAATACAAAGACACCAACCTTCCATTCTAGCAGAAATTGCAGACAAACGAATAAATAAAATGTAATAAAAATAACAACAATAAACAATAAGATAATGTCATTGTTTATTTCATAAATAGACTATTAGTGCTGTTGTTGTTGTTACTGTTGTTGCTGCTGCTGCTGTCTCAAATGTCAAGCGTCTTCATTGGCTTGATTAAACAGTAACTCTATTCATTGTTGTACATTTCTGAAACACAGTTTCTGGTCTCTTTATTCTAATTCAGTTATTTCCTCTCTACTTGGTCTACGCTGATCTGTGGCTATGTTCTATTTATTTGATTAAATACGAAAGAACGGAATCAATCATTTTAACGAAGCAAAATTTTGCAATTACTACGAGTCGAAAAACCGAAATAACAAACGTAAAGTGTTTGCAATACAAGTTATTTAATTTTCAAGATGAATTTTAGAAATTAAAAAAAAATTAGAAAAAAAAGAATAAAAAAAAAGAAACAAATCTTTATAAATCTATTTTAATAAATTTCCAAGAAATATTCTATAGCTCCTTTTCATTGATTTAATTCACACCAAAATACTGACGGCGACCGAAATACCTCTCACATATTAAAATAGCACCTGTGTGCTGCAAATTAACTCAGGCAAGTGACAATGTTAATTCCATTTAGCTAATGACTTATCATTATCTATTATATACAATCCTGGTTTGTTAAGAAAAAGTGGAAGTCAATCCGACTGTATGTAATATTATGAGAAAATTCAAAAAACACAAGTTCATGAACGTGTAATGTTTATTTCGCCTACGCTGGAAGTGTTTCAATTTGATTTAATAGATCTTCATCAGGGCTTTCGTTAGTATGAGAAAAAAATAATCTATCAAAGAAAATAAGAAATCTGCGAGACTCTTTTGCTTTGTCGATCAGTCTATTTAAAAATTGTTGAATGAAAAGAGAGCGTTCTTGGAATGTTTAAAAACGAACGCTGAAAACGGTTTCCGTGGATTTTTGAAAAATCTAAACATTCGTTTAACAGATGAACAATTCGCTTGCTCTCTCTCCGTCTCTGTCTGTCTGTCTGTCTGTCTGTCTGTCTGTCTGTCTCTCTCTCTTCTCTCTCTCTCTCTCTCTGTGTGTAAGCATGAATATGTATTATATTAAATTAATGAATATATAACTATATCTATCTATCTATCTATCTGTATATAGAGTAAGTAGAAGATAGTAGTAAGGGTAATCAAAGTATAATGTTACCCACGTAGGTCAAGATAGGAGGAGCTTAACCTCAACTAAAAACTAGCAGCCCACTAAGACTAAATTTCAGGAAGAATTAAAGAAATATCAGTCTAGCTATATAAAGTAACCGAAAATATCCACTCAATCCCCCTGATGAAGGTGTTAGAGTAACACCGAAACCGCAGTCGGGAAATAACTTCTTTTACGACTATATATATATATATATATATATATATATATATAATGATTAAATACGATCATGGTTTGTATTGGTGCACAGCATGAGTTTTTTTCAGACTGTTTTTTTGTTTTTGTTTTTTAAACTGATGTATCTTTCATTTTTCTGAATTTTGGACTTGATAATTAGTATTACTAGCAAAATAAAAAACATCCTGGCGATGTAAAAATAGATTTTTGAAACTTATTGCCTGAGGGGTGGGAGTAGAAAATTCAATGTCAGCGAGTTTGTACCCTAAGTAAGTAAAATCATCAAATTCATTACAGGATTAAAAAATAAAACAATTTGAAATGTAAACTTTAAATATGTATTAAAATAAAACACACTATATATAGATATATACTACCAGTCATGTATTTATTAAAACTTGTTCTAAAAAACAATGAGGATTGTCTAATGTTGCATGTTAAATTTTGAGTATATTTATTCTATGTTATGACGATTTTGGGTAATGTGACGTAAGCAGTGACGAGGTTTTTGTTACAGACAAAAACCGGAAACGAATCTCTTTCATTAATAGATTTGGATTATTCAAACAATTGTCATCATCTTTATTGTTATATGTACAATGTTTCGGCCGATGTGCCCTCCAGTCTTCTATGCTAGATTTTGATTAAGTATTCTCTAGGTTTTTCCATTGACGGATTATATCGGGTCTATACCGATTATATACTATTTCTCTGAATGTTTAGATGAGGCTTGATAATTAGTATAATTTGGATTATTGGGACTATTGTCCTCATCTTTATAGTTATCTGTACAACGTTTCGGCCGATGTGCCCCCCCCCCGAGGCCAAAAGGCACGTCGGCCGAAACATTGTACTGATAACTATAAAGATGAGGATAATAGTCCGAATAATCTAAATAATACTGATGAAGCTGTAATTGCTACGGATATGTAGAAAGATGGCTTTTTCATGGTATGTCAAAATGATGATGTTACGGATAGAAAGTCGATACTGCTATGGATTAAGAATGATGTCTGTTACATGGAGACATAAGAAGACACTTATGGTTTGAGGGAGAGTATCCAAAAGTGACCCATACAGTGTCCACTCCCTCTGAACAGAAACAATCCATCAGGAATGACGAAAATTGTGTTAGCAAGGCATGTCTCATAAGTACGAGGCTTCGTTGATTTATCATTTCAAAATTTACTTTAGAAATGTTGGGAAGGGTGATTATTCTGAAGATAAATGTCTTACATTATTTCTTTTTTTTTCTCAAATAGTTTTCTGTTGTAATTCTTTTTTTACTAACCATAAACAAGCATCGACGATACCCAGGTTGATTGGTTGGTTGGTTGGTTGGTTGGATTTTACGGCATACCAACGCTTGCTGGTTTATTTTATGCCAAAGACGATTTATTTTAATTGATTCTTGATGGGTACCCAATTTCGAATAAATTCAATCTTTGTTTTAAACAAATTTTAGAACTCATTTTTTTTGTATTATCTGCGTTAATTGGACTATTGTCCTCATCTTCATTGTTATCTGTACAACGTTTCGGCCGATATGCCCTCCGGCCTTCTTCGGGTTAAGACAATTCTAAGTGACAGTTATCTCTGGATTCCAGATTCAATCCTGAGCGACGGCAGTAACATAGAAAAGTAATTAACACAACTCCTCCCCCAGCTCTGGTTAGCGGAATGAGAACAGGATACCCCCGTGGACTGAATAGTCCACGGGGGTATCCTGTTCTCATTCCGCTAACCAGAGCTGGGGTACGAGTTCAAAGGTTCAAAGTTCCGTGGGTTAGGTTGAAAGTTCCGTGATGGCTCCCGATTACGACAAGAAAGTTCCCGACTACAATAAGAAAGTTCCCGAGTTCGAAAAGAAGGTTCCCGAGTCCGAAAAGAAGGTTCACGTATCCGAGAAAGTTCCTGAGTCCGAGAAGAAATACCTGACGAAGGCCGGAGGGCATATTGACCGAAACGTTGTACAGATAACATTGAAGATGAGGACAATAGTCTGAATAACGCAAATAATACTAATCATCAAGCCTAATCCCAAACATTCAGAGAAATCAGTTTGTTAGAGTTAACACATAGATGGGATCCTAACAGTTACTACCCCTGGACCTGGTAATAAGAGTAATGAAGGTGCATTCTACATTTCCCAGTCCAAAAGTAAAACTTCACCATCAAATAGAGTTTCAGGTCATACCCAGGATAATAAGACCCTCATTCACGGCCTTCTAGCACATATATGAAAAAAGGGTGAGGGCTTGCTAAACGGTCAATAGTGCTGGGACAATTGTATAAGTGTTAGTGCTTGACGAGACTAGCCAAAAGACACCCAGGACACACATGTTGAAGAAAAGAAGAATATTTGACCTACCGTAACGTATTGACAACCTGACTAAAACTCTGTCTCGCTCCTCTCAATTTCACCTTCTTTTCACTACCCCAGGATACTCTTAACAATAATGATTTTTCAATAAAGTACAACAAAGAACACACCTTTACAATAGTTCCTGTATTGTTATTTATTCAAAAGTTTCTCTCTATCTCTCTCTAACTCTCTCTCTCTCTCTCTCTCTCTCTCTCTATATATATATATATATATATATATATGAGAGTACGTAAATAAACAAAGTGTTTATTTGATATGGCTTTTAGCGACAATTATTGGGGGATATGTGCTTAATTGAAGTCATACCTAATTTTGAAATTAGTTAGTTAATAATTAATGAATTTAGCCTTACATTTGAACATATATGCCCGTCTAAATTCATTAATTATAAATACCTCACACACACACACACACACACACACACACACACACACACATATATATATATATATATATATATATATATATATATATATATATATATTAATGTTAATTGTGTACCGGTTTAAGTATATAAAGTGAGCGAGAGAGACACAGAGACAGTGAGAGAGGTCAATAAAAAAAATTATGCACTCTCTCTCTCTCTCTCTCTCTCTCTCTCTCTCTCTCTCTCTATACATATATATATATATATATATATATATATATATGCATATATATATGTATATATATTTATATATATATATATATATATATATATATCAATTATAATTGTGTATATATGCTTTAAACTTATCTATATATTGATATGCATTTATATACTTATATATATATATATATATATATATATATAGAGAGAGAGAGAGAGAGAGAGAGAGAGAGAGAGAGAAAGAGAGAGAGGGGGGGGAGATATCAGTTTTAATTATGTACTTGTATAAGTATATAAAGATAGTTAGAGAGACACAGAGAGACAGTAAGAGAGGTCAAGAAAAGTTTGTAGTATCTATCTCTCTCTCTCTCTCTCTCTCTCTCTCTCTATATATATATATATATATATATATATCTCTCTCTCTCTCTCTCTCTCTCTCTCTCTCTCTCTCTCTCTCTCTCTCTCTCTCTCTCTCTGGGACTAACCACTGACTGAAGACTTGACTCGAATTAATCAAAGTTACCTCAGTGAGTAAATTGTGACAGCGGTCTCACGAGTTATTCATTCATACATCTATCTATCTCACCGTCTGTCTCTTTACTTATTCACTTATTTCCCCCTTGTCTTTTAAAGGGTTAATCTGTTACAAGTCTATTCTACTTACTTATTCTCTCTTCCATCGTTTTCTGACTTCCGTCAACTCTATTAAAATGTAAATGGCAAAAGCAAATGAAAAGTGCATTCAGTGTGTGGAGAGTTAATCAAAGAGACAGCGATATGGGTTGTCTTTCCACAGAATCAATGACAGTTCGGAAATAAGTAGGGGGTTTCATAAAACTGTCCATAGTATGTCATAACTAATGACCTATTATGCATATATATATATATATACATATATATATATATATATGTATATATATATATGTGTGTAAACGCAACGCTCTTCTATATAAGGAATGGAGCACTCTGTGACGGCCTTTACACACAAAGCGATGTGTGTATTAAAACAGTTAAACTCCCCTTCCGATTATGTAATTGAAGACAGCCTAATGGTTAAGGTGCTGGACAGACACCCCACCGATCGGATATTCAATTCCGGTTGTAGGTAGCTTACAAAATGTCTAGCCACACTGAAGAGACTTGATAAGTCGAAACACGTGTCTGTGGATGATTCTATATATGCTCCCCATCCCCTAGGGTTGAGCACTCTGGGAGGGATCTCGCTGACGGCCGCCAACCCAAGCGTAAATGCAACGCTCTTCTATATAAGAAATGGAGCACTCTGTGACGGCATTTACACACAAAGCGATGAGTGTATTAAAACAGTTAAAATCCCCTTCCCATTATGTAATTGAAGACAGTCTAATGGTTAAGGTGCCGGACTGACACCCAACCGATCGGATTTCAATTCCGGCTGTAGGTAGCTTACAAAATGTCTAGCCACACTGAAGAGTCGAAACACGTGTCTGTGGATGACTATATATATATATATATATATATATATATATATATATTACTTTACAATATATCACAGTTGTAACATTAATTTATGACATTCAAGTGGGCGATTCTCTATGAACAAAGATTTTTCATGTGTTGGGGCCGGCTTAGTTTAGTCGCTAGAGCATCTAGCTCGGAACCACAAGGTCCGGTTTCAATACCGTCCCGCCAACTAAAAATATAGGGAGCTGATAGTAAATGTGGCGCCTTGGTGTAGCGCTAGTGAAGAGGGGATATACTCCTTCGTTGTCTGTTCGATCCCGACAATAGGCCACTCTGTCGACTTTACTTTACTTACTTTTATACTGACGTTTCAGCTTTGAAAAAATAGCAACCTATCTAATGGTCAAAAGAATATTCATGAAGATTTTTTAAAATTTAAATGGCGGTATGTTTAAGTTAGACAGTTTCTTATTGTTTGTAAAATAACGACTGAATGTTCATTTTTAATTCTTTGTGCAATTTTTTATTTTTATTATTCAAGAGTGATAACGTAAATTGATAGAAAGAGACAAAAAGACGTTAAAAACTAAATAGAATTGCTAATTCAAGGGAAAATGTATTATATATATATATATATATATATATATATATATATAAGATTTTGTATTCTATGTAAACTATTATTTGGATATATATATATATATATATATATATATATATACTTGCGCACGCGCGTATGTGTGTGCATGTATTTTTTAAAGTTATAATTATAAAACAAAAACGTGAAAATATAGGCTCAACTAAATATATATATACATACATACATATATAATATATATATATATATATATATATATATACATATATTATTATTATTATTATTATTATTATTATTATTATTATTAAAAATAAGTAAATTATTATTATTATTAAAAAATAAGTAAATTATTAAAGTAACAGTAAACTCATGCCCTGATTTCTGTATTGATATATATATATATATATATATATATATATATATATATTTTAATTCTTTCAAGTCCGATTTTAAAACCACACAAACAAATACACACAGAGACAAAGATATATATATATATATATATATTATATATTATATATATATATATATATGTCTGTGTGTGTGTGTGTGTGTGTGTGTGTGTGTGTTGTGTGTGTGTGTGTGTGTATGTGTGTGTGTGTGTGTGTCTGTCTCTATTTCTGGGTCTCCGGGTCTCTGTGTCTCTGTGTTTCTGAGTGGTTTTAAAATTGAACTTGTTGATGTATATCAATATAAAGATCAGGGCCTGATATTAATCTGTTTCTTTAATAATTCACTCTCAACAGAAATTACATATCTGTTTCCAACCGAGTTGCAATATTAAACCGAATCCGGAATGTATCATAGAAACACAGGCCACAACGAGTAACCCTATTTGCCTTAATATCTCGCAGATATTTATTCTGTATTTTCTAAATGCGTTTGACAACGATTGCAGAATAACAACCTTCAAAGTTAACCTGAATATTTTTGACACTACTGCATTCATCAGGTTCACTGATTCTGTACGGATCCTTATCACTCCCAATGCGATATAACCCCAATATTCTAACATATTATGGAGATCATTCGTATTGGTGGCTATACTGTGTCAAGTTTTACGTTCCACACTTTGTCGTAAATTTTCGAGGCGATTGTAACTCATCTTCTCGAGGGGATTATCACTCGCATAACAATGTGATTGTCTTTATTGTAGGCTCTAACTAGTCAGGCGGTGTGTAGCAGGTCGTTATCGGGCTCTGGGTCGTACGGTAGCAAATCATTATCTAATATTCAAGATGCGACTTACAGTCGTTATTCATATAATTCAATAGTACGTAGTGATATCGTATTCAGACATAGAGTCTCACGCCAAGTTACGTGTGGGTCAAATGGCGTGCCACTTTTATTCTTTAACTACAATTCTCCTAATGTAAGTAAAGTAAAGTCGATGGAGTGGCCTATTGTCGGTATCTTATGTGGTGTAATGGTTAGCAAACTAGACTCGCAGACCATTGTTAATGAGTACATTTCTCATTTGGGCGCCCATACCTCTGGCCTTGTGCCACATCTTAGTAAATTATTATTGTCGGTATCAACAGAAGGGCGATGAAATCTATCCCATTTTTACTAGTGCATAACGAGAAAATTGTTTGTGCTCGGGTGGAGAGCCACACCTTCCACTAGCTTCCCACTTTACTGCACAGATCAGATTATTTAAGCTGTGCTACTGAGTTGGCACTAGACCAGGGATATATATATATATATATATATATATATATATATATATATATATATATAAAAAGATATGAAAATATATATATATATATATCAAATATAACAAATATAACCCTGTATTTTACTCCAGGAAGCTTGTGGTGTTATGGTTAAAGTCATGGGAAATGGACTCGTCGCCCGAGTTCAAATCCTGGATGTGATGATTGCATTTCACTAAGCGCTAATTGTTAAGTTTTTAAATGCCATCCTTGGTCAGTTGAAAAGGGCTTAAAGTAAGTAAGTCCTGAGTTATGGAATCCTTTGGTAAGTGAATAAGTCCTATCCTGCGTATTGTTAAAGGTCCAGTGATTCAATCCTATGTCCGTCGTCCACGAAGGTTCAAAGTAATTATGTCCAGTACTGATGGTTTAAGTATTATATCAGCAGCAGAGTACTGCCAGTGATTGGCCAAGAGAGATCACATGGTTCTCGCCGAGTCTATAAATAGAAGTAGGCTTTTAGCACACACATTATAAGATAAATTTCTCAACACTAATACCCTTGGGAAAGCTATGAATCCTACTCTCCCAACAGCTATGGGTAAATAGTGGTGCAGACTGGGCTCTTTAACCTTGGTTAGGCAACCGTTCTAGGAGAAGGAAAACTGTGAATTCAAACCTGTTGAACTCCGCATAAGAAATAGGCCTTGTGTCACATCCTGCTCGTGCTGAGGGGTTGGTAAATATATGTATTTTACTCCAGGCCACGCGTTGCATGGTTCCGAATTGCTATAGGCAAATCTTCTCGGTAGTAAGACTTATTTCTCCATCTTATTTTCGCTTCCAGCATGTGTTCCTAATTTCAGTAACGTTTCTGTTATTCTCTAAAAAAATATAAAAGGCGACGCCCGATCTCTAGTGGTTATCGTTGTAAGAAATAGACACGGTGACACGAGTTCAAATCCTGTTTGTGGTTGGTTGCATTTTCACATATTGCCCATGGGAAAGTTATGAATCCAAATTTTCTCCTTCTAGCTATAGGTAAAGAGTAGGACAGACTGGGTTCGGTATGGCAACCAGGAAAACTCTTAATTCGATCCCTTTAAACTCCACAAAGGTTGCAACTAATATGGACACCCAATTTCGCTTGCGTTTTCATTGGCAGGTACTACAGATAATATATATATATATATATATATATATATATATATATATATATAATATCAATAATATATATATATATATATATATCATAAAGGAAGGAAGAACTCAATACAGTAATCCCCTAATAAATTTATTTCGACGAAAATATATATATATATATATATATATATATATATATATATATATATATATATATAATATACCAGCGTGTTGGTAAATCCTCGCGGTGAGAAAAAAAAAACAGCAAATAGTTTGATTGTAAAAATATACTACTAAACATCAACCGGGGAGAAAAATTTTTGGGAAAAAAGAAAAGACCAAGACAGTCGTACCAACAAAAAGTAATCTATTCGTACAGTATTTGGCCAAAAGAAAAAACAATTTATATGTATATATATATGTATATAACATATATATATATATATTCATATAACCGCTAGGAGATAAAGCTAATAAGTGAAAAGTGCTCAATACCTAAGTAGAGCAAATAATAAAGATAAATCTAATGAGTCAGACGAACCTACTATTAGTTTCGCTTAATGCACTTCAGGGCTAAGATCTTACTAGCATTAAGCGAAACTAATAGTAGGTTCGTCTGACTCATTAGATTTATATATATATATATATATATATATATATATATATATATATATATATATATATAAGGTTGGACCATAACGATTGGACACATTTTAAATGCTATTTTCTCAGATTACAAAAGCAACACATAGTAGTAAGTATATTCAACTGGTACACAGGAGTTTTTCATTTATTCTAATATTATGTCCGTGAGATGGTCACCATCTTGACGAAAACATTTGAGAGTTCGATTTCTCAGATCACGTAAAGTTTTGTTTAGCATATCAACTGGAATAGCTGTCATCTCTCAAAGGCATTGCCTATCTCTCAGAAATTTATAACAACACGAAGGATCACCTTTCGGGATGGTGCTTCTCGCTTTCCAAAATGCTGTCGAAATTTTCTTTGGGCTGCAACGATGGATCTTTGTCTGGTAAAATATTCTTTGACTTCATTTGAAATTTCTTTTGAACTCCACGGTTTTATGAGGATCCCCAAATCAATACCTGAAAATAATAAAAATTTAAGATGATATTCAAATTTTAGATAACACATAAAACATCTGTGTATCAGTTATGTAATAAATATATTTACTACTCTGTGTCGTTTTCATAATCTGAGAAAATAGCATATAAAATATGTCTCATCATTATGGTCCACCTTCTCTCTCTCTCTCTCTCTCTCTCTCTCTCTCTATATATATTATATATATATATATATATATAATACATATATATATATATATATATATACTTGGTGCGGTACAAGTTTCTTGGTACAAGGTGATTCAAGGCGTGTTCTAATTCTCTACCAGTAGTTTGTTGTAGAGTTCAGCTTCCGTATGAGAGCTCAATGTTTAATTATTGTAAACAGAGCAAAGTTATTTGGGAATAAAAGGCCTTAAATACCATAGGTATCGTAGTTATGCACCATTTCCACTCGCGAGTATGCCCACGAGCTTCTTCAGACCACTGATGTCTTTTATATAATAATATCTGATATCTTTTATATAATAATAAATAAATAAATAAAATAATAAATAAAAAGATATCAGTGGTCTGAAGAAGCTCATGGGCATACTCGCGAGTGGAAATGGTCCATAACCACAATACCCATGGTATTTAAGGCCTTTTATTCCCAATATATATATATATATATATAATATATATATTATATATATATATATATATATATATATATATATATATATATATATATATATATATATAATATATATATATCATCCAGGATTTGAACTCTTGTCGCCGTGCCATTTCCAACGATGATAATCATTACCGCTTCTGAACATTGAATGTGAGATTATAGGAGAGTATTTTAATAGGCCTAACGCGCCATTTCTCTAATGGCTGGGTTATATCCGGACCAATCTGGACTTATAGAAAATAATTCTGATTTGAAAATTAATGTATTAATAAACCTCGAATAAATGAGGCCAGGGTATATAAAAATTCCATTAGTGAATCATTTACACTCCCCACCCAGCACACTCTCACACACTCACCCTAATTTTTAGGCATTTTTCATTTACATGCGATTGGATTCTACACTTATATATTATTATTATTATTAGTAGTAGTAGTAGTAGTAGTAGTAGTAGTAGTAGTAGTAGTATTAGTATTAGTATTATTAATATGTTCCCTTCTTTTGAGTTTTTCACATCAGCTTTAGCTGATGGTATTTAACTGGAGGCTGAGTGACAAGAAGTCACCTCGGGTTCCCAGGGCTCTTCTGAGTATTTTAGCCGATTGCAGCAGTGCAGTAGTCTGGATGGTCTCATTTTTTCCTCTGATTTCCAGATCCTCTAGTCTTTATTATTATTATTATTATTATTATTATTATTATTATTATTATTATTATTATTATGTTTTAACACCAGCTGGGGGTTCACTGGAGGCTGAGGGACAGTAAATCTCAACAGGTCTCCAGAACAATTCTGAGTATTCTAGTCGGTCCCAACAGTGCTGCAGTCTGGATGGTCTCGATTCTTCCTCTGATTTCCAATTTTCCCAAATTATTATTATTTTCACTCCTTTTGAGTTTTTCACATCAGCGTTAGCTGATAGTATTTCACTGGAGTCTGAATGATAACAAGTCTCCTAAGGTCTCCAGGACTCTTCTGAGTATTCTAGCCGATTGCAGCAGCTGTAGTCTGGATAGTCTCAATTCTTCCTCTGATTTTAGATCCTCCAGTCTTTTTTCAAGTGTTTCTTTTGGACGGTTCCAAGTGCACCAACAACAATTGGTATCACTTTCACTCTCATGTTCCATACCATTTTCAATTCTCTGGCAAGGTCCTATTATTATTATTATTATTATTATTATTATTTTATTATTGGTAGTAGTAGTAGTAGTAGTAGTAGTAAAGGTTGTAGTAATAGTTGTAGTAGGGACAGCAGTAGTTGTAGTAGCGTTGTTGCTACATATTTCTTGTAATTGTATGAAAATTTTCTCGTAATTTCAAAATCTTCTCATTCAGAACAGTTGTTGTATTTTCTTCAACTTATTTTTCCTTCATTTTTACTGGACCAATATCCTCACCATCTTTATTCCCCAGTCGCGATATCAACGGCATCACGTATCCGTCCTTTCATGATGCTCTTTCTTTCATAATCTTCGTATTGCAATAAAATATTCAAGAGAGATATTCTCTATTCCATCAAAACGCATTAATTTAGAGAAGAAAAAAAACTAGCATTTTAGAAAATGAATAAATAAAACGAATTTCCTTCCAGTTGGTATTGACGGCAAAATCCCTCGACAAAACTGAACAATATACGAAAGCATACTTATTTAGAAATCTCGATCGAGATAACGATGGTCAATATAACTGATTGGATTTTCTCTTTGTATATAAAAAAATATCAGACTCTAACAGTTTCAGAGAAAATAAACAGACGAAATCGATTCAGATGGAAATTAATCTATTTTATTTGATATTCGTCTAAATTTTCCAAACATATTTTCTGCGTCTGAGGGGAATTATATTCTGAATGTCAAAAAAATAGTCAAATATACGCAGATGGTTTTGCAAATCAATGCTATAGTAAAACGTGTACTGAAAAGAATTGGTCGTCGCCTCAACTCTCTGAATTTGTGTAAAACGGTACAGAATAGACACAAAACGAAAACAGTATTGACAATATCAGCATAACAGCCAATCAACAAAGGTGAAAGAAAAAACTAATGAAAGAAACCCCTCAGCAGCCAATCAGAACCGTTCTCATTAATAAACAAAAAAAAGGCAAATAAAAAAAAAATACAACCTCAAACCTAATCGCATTCAAACAAAGAACGAGAAACAAGATACAAAACAAAGAACATGACTCTTGTAAAACTTCATAAACCAAAACCAAACACATGTAGAAATGTCTATAATAATTATAAGAAAAATCAACACCAGTAAAAAAAAAATGTATGTATAAAATATGAGATGAAATCAGTTCGTAGTCAGAAACCGTGCAAAAGACAAAACAAAGTATTAAAAATAAAAACGAAAACCAAAAAAAAAAAATGTCGCTTATGTGAAAGAGTATCAAAATAACCTAGCCAATCAGAGCTGAGAATTCAAAAAAAAAAAAAAAGCAGCGCTTAAAATAACCAATCAAAAGAAACTGATAAAAGGACATAAAGGACGAATGAGAAGAAGCAAGTGAATGGACGTATATCATTTCTGACAATTATATTTGCTGATAAGTCGCTGAGGGCACCATATTGGCTTTTCTATATGGCTTATAATCAGCGCTGCACAAAATGAGAAATGGTGGTGGGTGAGACTGTCAAAGTCAAGTAACAGCCCCACCCCCACCCCCCGGGCAAGTGACCAGCAAAAAAAAAAGAAAGAAACAAAGAAACAAAAAAAAAAAGATCACAAAAACAAAAACAGAAATGGTCAATAATAAACTATATAAGATACTTTTTTTTTTATTATTATGCATGAAAAATACTTATACGTGCAAGACAGAAGTTGGTTTGTTGTTTCAATGGCCGGTTGGGTCATTGACCAAACATTGTAAGAAAAAAATAAAACAAAACATGCTGAATACGTTGCATTCGCATCTTCTCGTTGTTTTTTTTTTGACAACAGATGAATTAATATAGTTGCATCACCATTTCCTGACAAAACGAATGATAATCAAAACGTTTTGATATTTCGCAACTATCTCAGACGTAATATCTGTGAGCCCTTGAGGAGTTTGCCGTTTTGTTGAAAGTGCATACAATAGTCTTTTATACATTTTCGAATTACTTAACTATTTCTGTTGCATAGCCTTCTTAGTTTTTTTATCATACTCTTCTTGGCTCTCAAGTTCTTCTATTCTCTGATCTGAGCTGATTCCTTTTTGTTCTGTTCTCCTTGGATTTTCTTAGTTTCTCTGTCCATCTTTTGTGTTTAGCTACAGATGAATTTCAATTACAGTTGCATTACCGTTCCCTGACAAAATGATCAAAATGTTTTGATATTTCGCAACTATTCTTGAAGCAATGACATCAGCAATGACATCAGTTAGCCCTTTACAAGTTTGCCAATTTGTTGAACAATACAATTTTGTTATAATAGTCTTCCATACATTTTCTGATGATGTAAATATTCTTGTTGCATAGTCTTCTTACTTCTTATTATCATACTTATCTTCTTAGCGGGCCGGATCTTCTATTCTTTTATCTGGGTTGATTCCTCTCTTCTGATCTTGTTTCTTACAAATGAACAAATGACTTGGTATATTTTTAGACGTCTTTATATCAAAACCTAAAGCACACCTTATATCAAAATGTTGGGCACCTTTCGTAGTATAATGGTTAGCAAGCTGGATTGTCAGACCGTTGTTAGTGAGTTCGATTCTCATTAGGCGCCCCGTGCTTCTGGCCTTGTGCTGCATATAAGCTAAGCTTAGAAAATATTCAGGGTACCTGAAGTGGTGTAATGGATAGTAAGCTGGATTTTCAGAACAGTTTTTGTGAGTTCGATTCGCATTAGGGACCCCATGCTTCTGGTTTTGTGCTGCATCTAAGCTAAGCTTAGTAAATAACTATATATCAAAATATTGGGCACCTCTCGTGGTGTAATGGTTAGCAAGCTGGATTGTCATACCATTGTTAATGAGTTCGATTCTCATTAGGCGCCCCATGTTTCTGGCATTGTGCCTCATCTAAGCTATCCTTAGTAAATAAATATATCAAAACCCAAATGAAAACGGCATGAGTGGAGAGAAAAATCTCACCGGAGAGACGTACTTTTGCATAGAGCTATCTCTGAATCTCTAACTCTTTCTCACAATGGAACTGACCAAATCTCTAACAACGTCTACTAAAGCTTAAGCCTTATATATCATACTGACATGAACTCTGCATTGATTCTTACTGGTTATTTTCCATGACACATCTTTTAACAGAATTACTAGTTAGCATTTAGATTCTATCCTACGGAAACTAGTCAATATTATGTGACACTCTTATATTGTTCAATTTTATTTGTCTACCTACCTGTATCTCTGAATGCTGATTTTCTTTTGCTATTTTTCTTGTTAATTAAAACTAGGTTGTATTCAGCATGTTTTGTTTTATTTTTTCTTACAATGTTTGGTCAATGACCCAACCGGCCATTGAAACAACAAACGAACTTCTGTCTTGCACGTATAAGTATTTGTCATGCATACTAAAACAATAGTATCTCATATAGTTTGTTCTTGACGATTTTTTTTCATATCAACTCTTAGAAGTTTATTTTATAGCTGCAGATTAAATAATCGCGTTCATTGTAAATTCCTAATTACAATTTTTGTGCAGATATTTCTTTTAAGAGTTTTCTCACACAGTCCTATCGAATACAAATAATCCTTTTAACAGATCTATATAGTCAAGTTGAAAGTACCGGTTTTCGCAAGATTACCGAAGTTAAATATCGATGAGGCTGTTAGATATTGAACAGCCTCTCGATAAACTTCGGTAATCTTGCGAAAACCGGTATTCATGATGGGAGATCATTTAACCAACCGAACATATTGTTAGCAGCCTGATATAAAAATGATTTGAATCGGCATCAAATGGCCCGAAAAGTGTTGATATGCCATAAAACAAAACAACCAACCATTCATCAGAGTTATTATACGGAAAAGCACAGACTAGATAAAGGTTAAATCGAACTTAACGGACCTAAATTCCACCATCTTATGTCACCCCACCGAACTAAAAATACCAGAAATCAGGGAATTAATCAACTTTAATGAAATTTTCAGTGTTGATATATTCATGAATAAAAGATAAAATGCATCAGTTATTTTATTTACAAGATTTTACATTTTTTCAGGTCGATTAATTTTGAACCACGTATCTTTGAGAATATGTATTACACCTCAAAGATACGTGGTTCAAAGTTAACTGACTTGAAAAAATGTAAAAGTTTTTAAATTAAATAACTCGTGCATTATATCTTATATTCATTAATATATCATTAATTTCATTAAATTCGGTTAATTCCCTGATTTTTTGGTATTTTTTTCTTTCTATGGGGTGGGATACGATGGTGGAATTTAGGTCCTTTAAGTTCGATTTAACCCTTTTATTTTCTATGCATTCTTGTTTTTAACTCCTTGTTTCGATTTTATTTATTTATCTTTTATTTCTTTTTTGTCCTCTATTGATTCTTTTTATATTTTAATTTTTTAAATCAGTTTTTTAATATATCACTGATTTATACTCATATTATACATTTATTTAGCTATTCTTATGGAGAATGATCGGGGGTATTTTTAAACTTCCGCTCGAACAGAAATAGTGTGTGGATTTTATTGAACTGTGGTCTTTGCTGGTCTCCACCAATTTTCCCTTATAAAAGAACTGACGCTCGGTCTTTTTAAAAGTAAACAGATATACATACAGACCGGCATACCGAAACATATTATATATATATATATATATATATATATATATATATATATTAATGCATTATATCTTTTATTCATTAATATACCAAGACTAAAAAAATCATTAAATTCGGTTAATTGCCTAGTTTTTTATAATTTTTTTCTTTCGGGGTGTGACATACGATGGTGGAATTTAGGTCCGTTACGTTCGATTTAACCCTAGATAAATACCTAGATCTTGCCTGAGAGATAAACAAAGAATGTTGTGGAACCGCATTGGGTCTCCAAATTTTTGAATATTCTATGTAGATTTTTATCCTATTATTTCTCCATGCAAGAGATCAAGCTGTTCCTCTTTTCAAAATGCATTCTTCACTGATATGCAAGCCGAATCATAATTGCGATGGATTTGCGTTAAATCCATTCAGTGGTGACCTTAACATTGAAAATAGCTTAGAATACCATAATGCTTCTATAATGTCGGTCAACAAATGGGATTGGATTATACTCTAACATGTCAATGTTACGTTGTAGCGTTGAACAATCTGCATGCGTTCAACCACTAGAAGTTCAGATGTCATCACACCGGTAATGTAATATCTTTATACGGATGGTATCGAACCAAGAACCTTGCAATTCCTAGACAAGTGCTCTACCGACTGAGCTAAACCACCTAGCAAATAAATTTTGACACAAATTAAAACAATCTTCGTTGGTTATGTCTTTTCTAATACCATCCCTACCTTACCAATTCTCAAAATGTCACATAATCTTTCTCTACGCTGTGTGTCTCTATGTTCGTCTACTTTTTCTCTACGCTGTGTGTCTCTATGTTCGTCTACTCTTTCTCTACGCTATGTGTCTCTATGTTCGTCACTCTTTCTCTACTTTGTGTGTCTCTATGTTCGTCTACACTTTCACGCTGTGTGTCTCTATGTTCGTCTACTCTTTCTCTACACTGTGTGTCTCTATGTTCGTCTACTCTTTCTCTACGCTGTGTGTCTCTATGTTCTTCTACTTTTCTCTACGTGTGTGTCTCTATGATCGTCTACTCTTTCTCTACGCTGTGTGTCTCTATGTTCGTCTACTCTTTCTCTACGCTGTGTGTCTCTATATTCGTCTACTCTTTCTCTACGCTGTGTGCTCTATGTTCGTCTACTCTTTCTCTACGCTATGTGTCTCTATGTTCGTCTACTCTTTCTCTACGCTGTGTGTGTCTATGTTCGTCTGCTCTTTCCTTACGTGTGTGTCTCTATGTTCGTCTACTCTTTCTCTACGCTGTGTGTGTCTATTCGTCTGCCTTTCCTTACGCTGTCTGTCTCTATGTTCGTCTACTTTTTCTCTACGCTGTGTGTCTCTATGTTCGTCTACTCTTTCTCTACGCTGTTGTGTGTCTATGTTTCTGCTCTTTCCTTACGCTGTGTGTCTCTATGTTCGTTACTCTTTCTCTACGCTGTGGTGTGTCTATGTCGTCTACTCTTTCTCTATATTTCGTCTGCTCTTTCTACGCTGTCTGTCTCTATGTTCGCTACTTTTTCTCTACGCTGTGTGTCTCTATGTTCGTCTACTCTTTCTCTACGCTGTGTGTCTCCATGTTCGTCTA
The DNA here is from genome assembly GCA_023376005.1 of Doryteuthis pealeii. Classification (NCBI taxonomy): domain Eukaryota; kingdom Metazoa; phylum Mollusca; class Cephalopoda; order Myopsida; family Loliginidae; genus Doryteuthis; species Doryteuthis pealeii. The sequence goes on along the minus strand of CM042149.1, from coordinate 60,954,261 downwards.
CTCTTTCTCTACTCTGTGGTGTCTCTATGTTCCTCTACTTTGTCTCTACACTGTGTGTCTCTATGTTCGTCTACTCTTTCTCTAAGCTGGTGTGTTCTATGTTCGTCTGCTCTTTCTCTACGCTGTGTGTCTCTATTTCGTCTACTCTTTCTCTACGCCTGTGTGTGTCTATGTTCGTCTCCTTTTTCTCTACGCTGTGTGTCTCTATGTTCGTCTACTCTTTCTCTACGCCATGTGTCTCTATGTTCGTCTCCTCTTTCTCTACGCTGTGTGTCTCTATGTTCGTCTACTTTTTCTCTACGCTGTGTGTCTCTATGTTCGTCTACTCTTTCTCTACGCTGTGTGTCTCTATGTAGTCTACTTTTTCTCTATGCTGTGTGTCTCTATGTTCGTCTCCTCTTTCTCTACGCTGTGTGTCTCTATGTTCGCCTACGCTTTCTCTACGCTGTGTGTCTCTATGTTCGTCTACTATTTCTCTACGTTGTGTATCTCTATGTTCGTCTACTCTTTCTCTACGCTGTGTGTCTCTATGTTCGTCTACTCTTTTCTCTACTCTCTACTCTTTTCTCTACCCTGTGTGTCTCTATGTCGTCTACTCTTTCTGTCGTGTGTCTCTATGTTCGTCTACTCTTTCTCTACACTGTGTGTCTCTATGTTCGTCTACTCTTTCTCTACGCTGTGTGTCTCTATGTTCGTCCCTACTCTTTCTCTACGCTGTGTGTCTCTATGTTCGTCTACTCTTTCTCTACGCTGTGTCTCTATGTTCGTCTACTCTTTCTCTTGCTGTGTGTCTCTTGTTCGTCTATTCTTTTCTCTATGCTGTGTCTCTATGTTCGTCTCTCTTTCTCTACGCTGTGTGTCTCTATGTTCGTCTACTCTTTCTCTACGCTGTGTGTCTATGTTCGCTGTGTGTCTCTATGTTCGTCTACTCTTTCTCTACGCTGTGTGTCTCTATGTTCGTCTACTCTTTCTCTACGCTGTGTGTCTCTATGTTCGTACTCTTTCTCTAACGCTGTGTGTCCTCTATGTTCGTCTACTCTTTCTACGCTGTGTGTCTCTATGTTCGTCTAACTCTTTCTCTACGCTGTGTGTCTCTATGTTCGTCTACTCTTTCTCTACGCTGTGTGTCTCTATGTTCGTCTACTCTTTCTCTACGCTGTGTGTCTCTATGTTCGTCCACTCTTTCCTCTACGCTGTGTGTCTCTATGTTCGTCCACTCTTTCTCTACGTTGTGTGTCTCTATGTTCGTCCACTCTTTCTCTACGCTGTGTGTCTTATGTTCGTCTCCTCTTTCTCTACGCTGTGTGTCTCTATGTTCGTCCATCTTTCTCTACGCTGTGTGTCTCTATGTTCGTCACTCTTTCTCTACGCTGTGTGTCTCTATGTTCGTCTACTTTTTCTCTACGCTGTGTTTCTCTATGTTCGTCCCTCTTTCTCTAGTTGTCTGTGTTCTCTATGTTCGTCGTCCACTCTTTCTCTACGCTGTGTGTCTCTATGTTCGTTCACTCTTTCTCTACGCTGTGTGTCTCTATTCTCTACTCTATGTTCGTCCACTCTTTCTCTACGCTGTGTGTCTCTATGTTCGTCCACTCTTTTCTCTACGCTGTGTGTCTCTATGTTCGTCCACTCTTTCTCTACGCTGTGTGTTCTATCGTCCACTCTTTCTCTACGCTGTGGTGTCTCCATGTTCGTCCACTCTTTCTCTACGCTGTGTGTCTCCATGTTCGTCCACTCTTTCTCTACGCTGTGGTGTCTCCATGTTCGTCCACTCTTTCTCTACGCTGTGTGTCTCCATGTTCGTACGCTCTGTGTGTCTCCATGTTCGTCTACTCTTTCTCTACGCTGTGTGTCTCTATGTTCGTCTACTCTTCTCTACGTGTGTGTCTCTATGTTCGTCTACTCTTTCTCTACGCTGTGTGTCCATGTTCGTCTCTTTCTCTACGCTGGTGTGTCTCCATGTTCGTCTACTCTTTCTCTACGCTGTGTGTCTCCATGTTCGTCAACTCTTTCCTACGCTGTGTGTCTCTATGTTCACCAAAAGGTAATTAGAATAATTTTGAGTTTAATGTTATGGTTAAGAGTTGCATCTTAGTTATCAAATAACAACAATAAAATCGGAAAGAGAGGTTAAAATATATTTATTACCTTTGGTAAAAAAAAAGTCGAACACGCAGCGTTTCCATAACAGTAGGGAGTAGGATGTGGCGGAATGTCAATTTTTAAGCAGTGTTTAACAGATTTAAATTCAGTTTTCTTTCTCCTAGACTGGTTATCTAGCCAAGGTTAAAGAGCCAGTCAGCCCTACTATTTATCCACAGCGGGAGGGAGAGTAGTTGGATGCATACCTTTTCTCAAGTGTATTAATGCTGTGTAAAATGCTAACAGCCTTATCCAGGATTTGAACTCTGGTCAACGAGTCCATTTCCCATGACTCTAAAATTACACCGCACAACTCCGACTTTATATCATATAACTGTGTGCAAAAAACTCTTAAGAAACAATATCCCAGAAAATATGAATTTAATCTAATTCCCTAACCTCTGGGCATAAAATAAGTTCATGCCGTTGATATAAATCAATCAATCAATCAATCAATCAATATATTTTTCCTACTGTTGTATACCCTTTTTCCTTTCTTACTTCTACTATTCTTCTGCTCATCTTTGGTATCTTACGTTATTCTTCTAGCGTCTGGACTTCGTCTTGGTGGTTGGTCGTCCTTGATTCATTTCTTCTTCTAGATCAGTCTTGTTGCCAAGACATTCATCAACCACAAAACCATATTATTTATTTAAATCTTTATTTACTTAAGTAAACATTTTTCATCTAACTAACATAGCGCGCATATGCAGTGATTCAGCTAA
>CM042149.1:60921397-60941397 GCA_023376005.1 Doryteuthis pealeii | reverse complement strand
TCATACCATTAACAATGTTGATTATCAATCATATGGAAATTTGATCTCTTTGATAAGACAAAGCATGAATTCTTCCAAGCTGTAGCTGTGTCAATGTTACTGTATGGCTGCACCACTTGGACTCTAACAAAATGCTTAGAGAAAAAGCTAAATGGGAAGTACACAAGGATGATGTATGCTGTCTTGAACAAATCCTGGAAATAGCACCCCACAAAAAAGCAGCTCTACGGCCACTTGCCTCCTATCACACAAACCATCCAAGCAAGGCGAACAAGACATGTTGGACACTGCCGGAGAAGCAAGGACCAACTCATAAGTGACGTTCTTCCATAGACACCTATATACTTGTCAGTGTAGGCCAACCATCAAAAAACTACATCAATTAGCTCTGCACAGATTCTGGATGCTGTGCGGAAGACCTGCCAGGGGTGATGACTGACAGGAAGGGCTGGTGAGAGTCCGTGGTATCTAGACTGTCAGTGTGACATGATGATGATGATGATATTCATGTAGAGATTGGCAGTTAGACACAGTGAGAATGAGGCCTGACAGCTCCAATTCCCCACCCCTTATCTGGTATAGTTTGGGTCTGCTTGAAATTCGGTTTCTTACTGTATCTGGTTATGCTTAAACGGCCACTTGTCTAAGACGCTACTTAACTTCGCTGATAAAGCGGGAACCGGTGATTTCAACGTGACTTAATCATGTTTTATATCAGTGTGTTGTTTAACCAACAACGGGTATATAAACGGGGGTAAGAGTTCAGAGAGACAGACAGACATACAGACAGACAGAGAGAGACGGAGACGGAGACTGAGACAGAGAGACTTATGAGAGAGGAGAGGGATTGGTCTTACTTGATTACTTCATTTCTGCCTATTTGATGCTGGTTCGTTCTCTCCTGTCTTCTATCTGCTATGACAGCAATCTTGTTGCCCAGTTGACTTCTATCTCTTCTGTTCTTTGCTAATGAAAAGTGGATAGTCTACACTGTTCGGCTGATACCGACTTTATGCCACCCCGATGGCTCTATTATATATATATATATGAGGAAAAATGAGTAAAGAAAAGAAATGTAGATGGATAAAATGAATTTAATCGATATCACATTTATCGATATCACTTAAACATGTGTTTCGGTCAGTTTATGTGTGTGAAAATATTTCGCACACATAGAAGAATCGACCTTCATCAGAGTGAACATTTATTTTGAATGTTTATTTTATTTTATCTTTCAAAATATATGTTCACTCTGATGAAGGTCGATTCTTGTATGTGACAAAGTGATTGTTCCTTTGTCGCCTAATAAATAGATATGTAAAACCTTTATAAATTTATCTTATTATATTATATAACAGCTCTATTTTATATTGAGCACTCTGCCAATAATACTGCCTTTGGTACACCATTCCAGCAAAAGCTGAAACAGTGACCATCTCACACTATATTATATATATATATATATATATATATATATATATATATATATATATAAAAGAACTCACTCACCTCCAAAGATGACGAAGAAAAAAGAAACCACGTCTGGCAAATCGCAGAAGTGTGTTGTCTTCGAAGAAAATTGAAAAAAAAAAGCTCGCAAAAACAATGTGGCTGAAAAAAAAAATGAAACAAAAAAAAAGAAGAAGCCTTGTAAGAAGGAATGAAGTGAATGAAGTTTGAAAGCAGCTAAAAAAGAAGAAACTGCGGATGCTTCTCGACAAACTCCTTGCATTTGAATGTGCCACTGTTGACCGCCTGTTTACCTCGAGGAAATGTTTACCAATCGATAGGGAAATCGAATTAGGTCTCTAAGCTTTTAATATCAGTTTAAGCCTGTCTGGAGAAGTTTTTCTTTTTTGTTACTGTCCTTTTCTTTTACCATATACAATATGTACAATTCACGATATATATATATATATATATATATATATATATATATATATATATACATGTATATATATATATATATATATATCTGTAAAGGATGATTTGTTTAGACGCCTACAAAACTTGGATACATACACGCATTTATATACACATTCGCAAACAAACTCAAATGCATATATATATATATATATATATATATATATATATATATATATATATATATATATTATATATATATAGTCGTACCCACTCATGCTTACACGCATAAATCTGCACGCATATACACACACTCAGATATATATGCATATATATATATGTGTGTGTGTGCATATATGTATATATATATATATATGTGTGTGTGTGTGTGTGTGTATGTGTGTGTGTGTTTATGTATTTCAGTTCAACTACAGTTCACACTCAAATATGTATATATATATGTGTGTGTGTGTGCATATATATGTATATATATATTTGTGTGTGTGTGTGTGTGCATGTGTGTGTGTTTGTGTATTACAGTTCAACTATTAATATATACTTTTGCGTATGTACAATAGTAGTTATTTATATTGAGATACATGTTCCTATTACACAATACAAAATATACAAACGAAAAAGCGTATGTAACGGTCCATATATTCACAGTTTAACAACACATACACATACACACCGAAACACATCCACACAACCATACACGCTTATATATATATATACATGTATATACATATATATGTGTGTGTGTGTTTGTGTGTGTGTGTGTGTGTGTGTTATACAGTTTTATTGTTAATATATACTTCTGTTAATATATAAAGGTATATATTCATATTTAAATATATGTTCCATATTTTTTCACAATACAGAAAAATACCTTTATATTCTCAAATGTTTACTGTTTACGCACGCACACACTCACACACACACACACACACACACACACATATATATATACACACATACATATCTACATGAGTGTGTGCTTTCGCTCTTATGTACACTTACATAAGGTATTCTGATTTAGATGATGATGTTAATATATAACCTTCTCATCCCCTACGAAATATCTCAGTGTTTTTGTTTTTTTTTGGGGGGGGGTTTCGTGCAGTTACCTCTTAGAAAAGCGTCATGGGTTATGGTTGGGTACATTTAAAGTGTATTCCACTTTCTATTTGATGATCAGGCTGGTCAGTCTTCATTCTCCTACTCCTACAGCAAGTGGTTAATGTTATCCCTCCACCTGCTTTCAATTCTTTATTTTCTTTTTCTTTTTTCTGACTCGTATTTCCCCTCCTCAGAAAACTGTTATCGATCATCCTGAGACTGTTAAATATTTTATCATGAATTGTATGCAGACACTTTGCTGCGCAAATACAAATCACTGGTTGGAGTTACCTCTTCCCATTGACATTTCAGAATGGAATAAGAAAACAAACATTTCTTTCGTGTTTAAAATCATTGGTGTATTATTACCTACGTTTCTAGTTCAGATTACGAACTACAATTTCCATGAATATGCTCACAATGATGTGTAATTAGTTTCTCTCGAATCACACGTAACTGCATATAAAAACACGATGTTTTTATGTTAGACTTATAGGAAATAACCTGTTCTTTTTTTATCTTTCATGTAACAAGTGACATTTGTTACTGTTCAGTATAGATTTTCAATTGACAGCAAAGATTGTAAAATAATCAGCAGTGATCCAAATATTGACCTTTACCCGGAATAGGTGGGTATTACAACTAGTACAGTCCTGGTTTGATACTGGCCCTTGCCAACTCAGTGTATGAGTAGCACAGGACTGGTGCAGTAAAGTGAGGAGATGATGTTAGGTATGGCGCCCCACCTCAGATGCAAAAATAATCTCCTTGGTCTAGCGCTAGTGAAAAGGGGATAGACTCCCTCAATGTCTTTAATACCGACTTTAGGCCACCCTGTCAACTTTACTTATATACTATTAAAACCAAAAATAATGAAAGTTAAAACATTTTGCTCCATCAGCGATTTTGACCTTTAACACGGCACTTGTAAAATGTGCTCGTGGGATTCTTCGACAAGCCTGATAGGGGTTGGGACAATCAGTTCACACAAGATAGTTCATGTACATCTTTTGGGACTACTCCCTAGTTGGAATAATTGCGTTACCTCATAACGAGAATTATTTTTAAAATTACCCAGGTAGACCTTCCCCTCTTAGAAGACTGTCGTAACACAATATTATTATTTTTCTCTACGACATGTTATCTAGTATCTATTATGTACAGTAGATTTCAGTGCCTTTCCTTACAGATCCAAAATATCATAGACTAGTAAACATTAAACCTATCATTGAATAATGGAACTTAAAATAAAATAAAACTAGAAGAGAACAGGTTGTGCTGAACCACCTTCACATTAGCCACACCTACATCACCCGACACCATTTACTAGAGGACACAGAATCCCCAATATGCACTACATTCTAAGAGGGATTTACAATGAAACATATACGGCTAGAGAGTGTAGACTTTGATCTAGTACGAACAAAATAATATCAAGCAAGTAATTTCAAAAAAAGTTTCACGAAAATAAGACAATCCAAGATTTTACATTTCCCGAAAGAAGTGGGATTCTACTCAAAAATAGGAATAATTGAACCATAGTTAAAATCTATACATATACATTTTTTATTTTCTACCAAACTACCACTACGAATCCAAAACTTAGTTGGCATTATATGACCCGCATGTTAGACTTATAGGAAAAAACATAATTTTCTTTTTTAAAAAAAGTGATCGTTGCTAGGAAATAAATATATATTTAATTAAATCTACCGTCCGCCAACCTAATAATACCCCACCCCGGTCTGTAATCTTAGTCTATTTTTAAATCAGATTTGAAAAAGCAAAGAGGCTGAAATATATTTATATCTGATAACTTTAAATTTTTCATTTACACACACATATATATAATATATATATATATATATATATATATATATATATATATATATATTATATGTAATATAAAGATTTTGAAGGCAATTTACAATGCAATATGTGTTGAATTTATTTGACTTTTTTTTTTTTTTTCAAAACTAAATATTTTCGGGAGTAAAATTCCATCTTCAGAGTTATTGAAAGTTGAAAGTATTGAAAGTACTAGGTGATTTTTTATAGTACTTATCCCACGGCGATATTGTAATCTTCTGTTGTTTCAGAAGTTGATGAACGCCGTATATTTGAAAATTTTTCCGTGATGTTAAATCGGCTAATTCCGTGATGTTAACTTGGCTCGGCTGTTCCCGCGCGTGGTAAATGTTCGAAATTCTTTTAATTTTACTATAAATATAAGCCTTGCTCGGCATATTGAAATAAAGTTTGTTTGTTTGTTTCTTTATAGTATTAAATTAGCCGATTTAACATCACGGAAAAATTTTTCAAATATACGGCGTTCATCAACTTCTGAAACAACAGAAGATTACAATGTCGCCGTGGGATAAGTACTATAAAAAATCACCTCGTACTTTCAATATTTTCAACTTTCAATAACTCTGAAGATGGAATTTTACTTCCGAAAATATTTAGTTTTGAAAAAAAAAAAAAAGTTAAATAAATTCAACACATATTGCATTGTAAATTGCCTTCAAAATCTTTATATTACACATACACACAATGCTTCAATGATACTATAAAGAAACAAACTTTATTTATATATATATATATATATATAATGTGTGTGTGTGTTTGTATGTGTGTGTGCATACGTGTGTGTGTGTGTGTGTGTGTGGTGTGTGCGTGCGTGCGTGTGTATGTGTGTGCGCGCGCGCGAGTAAGTGAGTGTGTTTTAGTTCAAATATATTGGATGGCAAAATGCTTTTTTATGAATGGATATAAAGTTAGGCGGCATTCTTTCACTTAAGTTCGTTTTAGCAATTTTTATTGATTATTTTCTTGTCATCTTACAAGATCTTTTAAGTCTGGTTCAATTTTAAAGGAAAAATCTGTCTGAAATTTTCTTCACAAGTTCTTTCTGCCATCAGTTAAAATTTTCAAGGGCAAAATAAGACGAGTAAATTGTACTTCTGAATGTCTGAATAGCTTTCTGCTCTGAGTGCGCCAGGAGATGTTGAATATTTGTAGGTTTTCTATAGATTTTTGGTGAGTTAGTGTTTGAAATTTAAATTGTCGAATTTCCATGCACACTAATGTAGTGAGCGACAGGACCATTATAGACTGTTAACAATGGAATAACTTTTAGAGGGTGGCTTATTTTGGCTATGAGTAAATCTAATATACCGGTTAATAGGTTGAAACCTTTTTTAATACTGTATTTTTTTGTAATGAAGTGTATAAAATTTTGCAATAGCTTTTGGAGTTCATATTAAATTTATCAAAGTATATCTTATTGACGATTATCTATCTATCTATCTATCTATCTATCTATTCTATCTATTTATATATATATATATATATATATATATATATATATTATATATATAATGACTAAGCGACTAGAGAATAAACTAGATGGGAGCTGCACAAGAATGCTGCGGGTGATCATGAACAAGGCGTGGAAACAGCACCCTACGAGAAAACAGCTATACCGCCACCTACCACATATCACCCAAACCATCCGAGTAAGACGGACAAGAGACGCGTGACACTGCTGGAGAAGCAAGGACGAACTTATAAGCGACGTCCTCCTGTTGAAGCCAGCACATGGACAAGACAGTGTGGGCCGACCAGCAAAAAGTACGTTGATCAGCTCTGTGCGGAGGCAGGATGCTGCATAGATGACCTCCCGAGAATGATGAGCGATAGGGACGGATGGAGAGAGATTGTCATGGATATCCGCGCTGAAATCGCGACATGATGACGATGATATTCGTTTAATATTTATAAATAAATTTTGTGGTGCTGACCCCAGATGTCATTTAAGGGGTATTATATATAACAATTAGTTCAATTTAATTATATAATATATAAAATAGGTAAGAAATAGGCAAAAAATCATTTAAAAATCGTGTTAAGATAACAAGAAAATGGTGACAAATTATTAGTGAATGTAAAACAGAAAAAAAAGTTATTTTAAAATAAATTCAAAGAAAATGAAAATAGTGAAAGAAAAAGTATATTAAAAATCTGAATGATTTAGTCGAAAGTTTCAGTAATTTCCCAAAGCCAAAATAAATGTAATTATAATAAAAATGTCTCAATTTTTTGTATTCAAAATTTGTACAATTTCTTCAAGAATGACATTTTCAACTCACTCTCTCTGTCTCTTATTCTACTTCTCACCACTCTGTCTGTCTGTCTGTCTGTCTGTCTGTCTCTCTCTCTCTGTGTATCTGTCTGTCTGTCTGTCTGTCTGTCTGTCTCTCTCTCTTCTGTCTCTGTCTGTGTGTGTGTATATAATATATATATATTATATATTATATATACACACACAGACAGATATTGTATATATATATATATTATATATATATATATAATATATAATAACAATATCAGTTCCCCATCGGTGAGTCACACTTTAAAATATTTATCTCCGTGAGACCGGCCCAGGTGTGCTAGATAACGTGTAACATGTTACAGATAGCACACTAGAAGTGATGTTTTGCATTGTAAATTCGTTTTTCTCTCAGCTACTGTCCTTTTTAGATAACAACACCTCTTTTCGTCCCAGTGCCATTCACGAACAGTGTTACATGAATTGGACAAATCTGTTTTTGTTTTGTGTGGAGGGAGAGAAAAAATATTTGTGTAGTTTATCTTGAACGCAAAAGAAAACTTCTTTCTGGTGTTTGCTATCGGATTCTTATCGTTCGCAACAGCCTACTTCAGTTTCTTAAGAGTTGCTCTTGAATGTCAAATATCTTATGTGGTAACTGTGTCTCAGGTCATCAATTTCTCTCAATTGGTCTAATATGGTGCTTGCAAATTAACCCAACCAACTTACTTCCACCGTCGGTTTGAGAGTGTGGATTACAACGACTGTTATACATCACATGACATTAATCGATTACTTATACATTTATTGTGTGGTTGAGAGGGTAAGCAAGAATCGGACGCAACAAGAAGTTAGTGACAAAAGAAATCATTATCACTGACTCAAGTGAATACCATAGAAATCGATATCACACGTAGCAGTCATGTATTCATCACTAAAATTGAAAGTATTTATATTGCTAATAGGTTAATATTATTATATTGGTTGGTTGGTTGGTTGGTTGGTTAGATTTTACGGCATCTCAACCCTGGTGTAATTTTATGCCAAAGACGTTTCGTTTTTATTCATTCTTACTGGATATTCAAATTTTTAAAACTCAGTTTTAAAAATATTTTTTCAAAACCATTTTTGTTTCTTTAACCCATAGATGGGACCCTAATATGTACTACCACTCCAGATAATTTCAAAACTCATTTTTAAAGTCATTCTTCATCTATCTAATCCATATATGATATCACACGTAGAAGTCATGTATTTATCACTGAAATTGAAAGTATTTATATTGCTAATAGGTTATTATATTATATTAGTTGGTTGGTTGGTTGGTTGGTTGGTTGGTTGGCTGATTAGATTTTACGGCATCTCAACCCTGGTGTAATTTTATGCCAAAGACGTTTCGGTTTTATTCATTCTTGATGGGTATTCAATTTTTTTTTTAATCAGTTTTTTTAAATATTTTTTTCAAAACTATTTTTTTCTATTTAACCTATAGATGGGACCCTAATAGGTAATACCACTCCAGATAATTTCAAAACTCATTTTTAAACTCATTATTTATCTATCTAATCCATATATGAAATCCTTACAGGTTGGTTGGTTGGGTTTTACGGCATGTCAACCTTGAGGGTTATTTTATAGGTTTTTTTAATTCATTCTTGATGGGTATTCAAATTCCTTTTAAATTCAATTTTTTAAAAACATTTTCTAATCTCATATTTCTATTTAACCATAGATACCACCCTAAGGGTATTATCACTCTGGGTCAGAGTGGAGCCGAGAGTAATCGCTATGAAGGAGGGGTTGGACTTTAGGTGGATTCTTTACAGATAGTCGAAGTAAAAAGTAGAATCCGCTAAAAATTAAACTAAATCTCCAACTATTATTCATAAGAATATTATTGATAAATGAACAAAAGTTAGAGTGAATATTGGAGTCATTTTTTCTTGGCTGCAACATCACATGACCTTTTGAATACTAAAAGGTCATCAAAAGAAATTAAGAGAACGAAACATTACATTTTGTGAACTCATACATGGAACGGAAAAGAATAGTTTGGACCAGTGGAAAAACAAACAAAAAATCATTTTGTGAAATAAAATCCTGATTTTGTCACGTTTTCGAAGAAGTTAATACCACACACACACACACACACACACACACACACACACACACAGAAATACATACACACACGCCCATGCACATAAATAAGAGCAAATCATTTTATAAATTTATTACATATTTTATATCAGCGCATTTTATATGTTCAATTTTGTATTTCGAATGTAGGGAAAATGTGCGCAGTCATCATATATTTGAATTAACCGATATAACCGGTGGCGGAGTGGACTATTGTCTTTATCAGCCGGACAGTGAGGGAGTCTATCCCCTTTCGATAGCGCTAAACAATGGAGATTGTTTTGTAGAGGTGGTGCGCCACATCTACCATCTGATATCCGCTTTAATAAAATCCTGATTTCGTCACGTTTTCGAAGGAGTTAATACCACACACCACACACATACACACATACACACACCATACACACACATACATACACACACACAACACACACACAAAATATATACAAACATGCTCATGCACACACACATACATTTGACCAAACTATTTCATAAAACTATAACATATTTTTATATCAGCGCATTTTATATGTTCAATTTTTTATTTCGAATGTATGGAAAATGTGCGCTATCATCATATATTTGAATTAACCGACGGCGGAGTGGACTATTGTTTTTATCAGCCGGACAGTGAGGGAGTCTATCCCATTTCGCTAGAGCTAAACAATGGAGATTGTTTTTCAGAGGTGGTGCGCCACACCTAACATCTGATCTCCGCTTTACCGCACAGCTGTGCTACTCAAGGCCCGAACTATCGGGACCAGTATCTAAACGGGAAATCTGTGATTCCTAGACCGTTGCTGTACCGAGTGAGAGAACAATTGTAATCCCTGTTCATTTCATTGAAATTTTCGTTGTTTTGTTGATCTAGAAGCCGGGTTAGCTCAGTCGGTAGAGCGTTCGGCTAGAATCCACATGGTTCCTAGTTCGATACCAGTCCTCGCCAACTCAGCGTATGAGTAGCACAGGGATCTGTGCGGTAAAGTAAGGGGCTGATGGTAGGTGTGGCCGTCCACCTCAGATGCTAAAACATTCTCCTTGGTCTAGCGCTATTGAAAAGGGGATAGACTGACTGGCTGATGCCGACTTTAGGCCGCCCCGTCGACTTTACTTTTTTTTTACTTATATCTAAAATAGACAAAGCGCGTGGTGTAATGGATAAAGTCATGGGAAATGGACTCGTCGCCCCGAGTTCAAATCCTGGACGTGGTAATTGCATTTCACTTAGTGCTAATACCCTTGGGAAAGGTATGAATCCTACTCTCCCTCCAGCTATGGGTAAATAGCAGGGCAGACTGGGCTCTTTAGCCTTGGTTAGGCAACCAGTCTAGGAGAAGGAAAACTCTGAATTCAAACCTGTTAAACTCCGCTTAAGAAATTGACCTTGTGTCTCATCCTGCTCGTGTGGAGGGGTTGGTAAATATATATATCTAAAATAGACTGATGTTTGTTCTTTGATTATGAATCAACCTGGTCACCAGATCTGAAAAATTCCTTTTCAACAATATAATCAATCAGTTGACCAGTTCTATTACTTACGGACAAACAATACAATTGTGTTTATTTTGGGAGTAAGCTGTAGAGGAAAAACTTGACGTGAGAGAAGAAAACTGACTGCAGTTTTAAAATCACATGACAATATTAGTCTAAATCAAATAGAAAATCAAAGTCAACAGAAAGTCCCGGTTCATTTCATTAAAATTCTCTTTGTTTTGTTGATATAGATCTAACACTTGTTTTCGACAAACTTTTGGGCTCTGAATCCAAAAATTACCCCATTTTTTCTCTATTACATCAACGTTTTGGGATTAAAGGCCTGGGCCTCTATAAATAAATTATCGGTCATATGGAAATCCAATCTCACAGACAAGTTAAAGAGACAGGTCTTCCAGGTCGTTGTCGTATCAGTGCTGCTATATAGCTGCACCACCTGGACCCTAACTAAGCGACTAGAGAATAAACTAGATGGGAGCTGCACAAGAATGCTGCGGGTGATCCTGAACAAGACGTGCAAGCAACACCCCACGAGAAAACAGCTATACGGCCACCTGCCACATATCACCCAAACCATCCGAGTAAGACGGACAAGACACGCGGGACACTGCTGGAGAAGCAAGGACGAACTCATAAGCGACGTCCTCCTATGGAAGCCAGCACATGGACACGCCAGTGTGGGCCGACTAGCAAAAACGTACATTGATCAGCTCTGTGTGGATACAGGATGCTGCATAGAGGACCTCCCGAGAATGATGAGCGATAGGGACGGATGGAGAGAGATTGTCATGGATATCAGCGCTGACAGCGCGACATGATGATGATGATGATGATGACATCAACTTTTTAAGTAGCAGGATACCTTCGCTTTGTCTAAAAAAACACATTAAAATACTGCACGTGACAGATTTGAGCTTATCTTATAGAATGTTTTAAGAATTTACAATGGAAACTATTTTTTTTTTTTAGATATTTGACTCTAATGTTTTTAAATTCATTTTGTTCCTACAAAGGATATTGTTAGTGTAATTCAAATTATGTACAAGTAGTTAAAGTAAAGATTGACACAGTTTTTGTCTAGTGTGTTCAATATGTGGACAATTTCCTTTTATTCCAAACTACACCATTCTACATTAAAACTATATGTAACAGAGTAACCACACAACGAATGCATCTATTGAACTTACTGATTAGAAGAAGAGTATTTTTGTCAAACATTATGAGTTTAAAACATAAATAAATAAAACAGCTTCTTAGTTATCGGCAAGGTGAAGACGCAAAATAAAAATGTCGATTTTGTCAGGATGAGCACGTGTTATTGTAAGGAAATCACCTGTTCTTCACGTTGTATTTTCCTTTATTCTAAATAATAATAATAATAATAATAATAAATAATAATAATAATAATAGACAAATACCTGGATCTTGCCAGAGAATATGAAAGAAAACTGGATGAATTAGATATCAGAGGAAGAATCGGGATCATCTAGACCACAGCATTGTTGAGATCAACTAAAATACTTAGGAGAGTCCTGGAGACCAAAGGAGACTTGTTGTCACCCATGCTCCAATTGAAAATTAATAGTTAAAACTGTTGGGAAAAACTCGCAAGAGGTAAATAATAATAATAATAATAATAATAATAATAATAATAATAATAATAATAATAATTTATTTGGACAAACTACATCAAAGCGAAAATTGATAATAGAGATGAGACTGAAACAACGAAAATACAATGCTAGACCCGACTAGGTTAAGAAATTAATCCGCTGGGAATTGTGCAAGAAAATATATTTCAAGCATAAAAACAAATGGTATATGGTCAAACCAGAATCCATTCTTGAGAATGAAATGCATAAACACATATTGGAATTTGAGATATATATGGATCACTTAATCCCAGCCAAAAGATCAGAGCTTGTTTTGATTGACAAGAAAATTACATCTTGTCAACTGGTAGATTTTGCAATCTCAGCAGGCCACAAGGTGAAGGCGAAAGAAAATCAGAAGATAGACAAAATGCTTGAAAATTGTTAAAGAATTGAAAAAAAATCTGTTGACTACGAGGGTGAAATTGATACCATTTGTAATTGGAGCCCTTGGAACAGACCCCAAAGAGTTAATGTTTTAAGTCATATACCCTATAGACTAATGGAATGCGCCGACAGTTACTATAAGTAATAGGGACAATTATGGCTTGGGAGTAAGCCAATGCTAGTCAGCTCATAACTCTATTGTCGGACGTAATTCCCACTTCTCTGTACTGTAATTGTCTACTCTTTTGTTAATACAGTTTCCTACACTTTTTTACCCGTCGTTTTGTTCTTATTTGACGCCTTTAAACCCCACAACATTTTTAAAAAAAAAACTAGAGAAATAAAAAATCAGAGAGAGTTACCTAGATGACTTCATTGTTAAGATTGTCTATAATACTCAGAACAGTCTTGGGAAACCTGAGGACACTTGTTGTCACTCGTAATCTAGGGGAAAACCACTTGTTAAAACGGGTGTAAAAATTTTGCAATGAATAATAATAATAATAATAATAATAATAATAATAATAATAATAATAATAATAATAGTTAAAGTCTGCAGGCTCATCGGCCGACGATACAATTTATTTTTCCCGGCTTTTCAAGCAGCTTTTCACCATCATTAGAACGTATTATTATGATTAAGAATCCGTTTGCGCAGGTGATATTTTCAAAGTGCTCGTTGTTAGTCTGTACGCAGAAAGGAATTGTCGCAGGTTTTTTTCCCTATCAAAAAAAAAAAATAAATAAATAATAAAAATAAAGATAAACATAAAAAAATCACTGATATAGTTGCAAACTCGTTCGTGCCTGTAGAAGATGACAATCAGCTTAACATGTTCGTAGAGATTAAATTAATGTCAAGGACTTTGCCGAACTACATTTACACGAAAACTATTTGACAAGAAAAATATAAAAAAGGAATAGATTAAATGTAATTTCCCGATTTAAAAAAAAACAGACAGTTTCAAACGGATTCACTAGAAAGTACATTTAAAATTAAAGCATTTTGAATTTGGGATTTAGCAAAAAATTCCTAATGGATAACCCAATGCAATTTATTCTGCTAACATATATATAGGTATGCGTGTAGAGGATTTATATGTTTGTATATGCGTATTATATATCGTATTTAGTTAAATATACATACATGTATATATTATATATATATATTTACCAACCCCTCCGCACGAGCAGGGTGCGACACAAGGTCAATTTCTTATGCGGAGTTCAGCAGGTTTTAATTCAGAGTTTTCCTTCTCCTAGACCGGTTGCCTAACCAAGGTTAAAGAGCCCAGTCTGCCCTACTATTTACCCATAGCTGGAGGGAGAGTAGGATTTATACCTTTCCCAGGGATATTAGCGCTAAATGAAATGCAATTACCACTCCAGGATTTGAACTCGGGGCGACGAGTCCATTTCCCATGACTTTAACCATTAACACCACACGCTTCCTACATGCATGTATATAGATACGTGAAAATAATCAGAAATTAAGAGCTTAACCCAGACGACAGCAGTCTAGTAGTTGGTGGAGTGGTCTATTGTTGGTATCAGCCTGACATCGAGGGAGTCTATTCAACCTTCGTAAGCGCTAGACCAGAGATATTGTTTTTGCTTAGGTGGATCACCACTCACACCATCAGCTATCCACTTTACCACACGGATCAGATTACCCAATCTGTGATACTTATGTGTAAGGTTGGCGGGTACCGCTATCGAACCAGGAACCTTGCGATTACCTACCGACTGAGCTAAACCACTTCCTTTAGGAGTAGTAGCACCAGAATAATTTTTGGGCCGGGGGTTTTGGTGAAAACCAAGAAACATTAACCAAAAGAATAAATTTAACCAAAAATGAAGATGTATTATTTAAATTATACGGAATATTGTCCTCATATTTATTGTTATCTGCACAATGTTTCGGCCAACTTAAAACATTTAAAACATCTGGAATACCTGGAGAAGACCGAAGTTCACATCGACCGTAATATTTTAGATCCCTTTCATGCTGATTATATCAATATAAACGCGAAAAAACCTATTGTATTTTCTGACCAAGAGGGTTTTTTGAGTGGTACAAGTGGGAAGAGTGATATTAATCGTATGACTATATCGAACGAAACAATGATCGTTAGAAAAGCTGTCTATTGTTTATTTTGAAAAAAAAAAGCTAGAAAGACACGGAATCATTGAATCTGTTATCTGTGTCTACAATGTTATCTCAACAGAAAACTTGTGACGAATCATGGAGGCTGGTGGTGTTATTGTTAGAGTCGTATGAAATAGACTCGTCGACCCGAGTTCAAATCCTGCACAAACCTACAGTTCACATAGCGCTAATACCCTTCGGAAATGTATGAATCAAATTACTCTCCAATCAGCTATGGGTAAATAGCAGGGCAGAATGACTCTTTAACTATGGCTAGGCAACCAGTCTAGGAGAAAGAAAACTCTGAATTCAAACCTGTTAGTCAGCTTGAGGTGGTCACTACTAGTATAGCCTCGTAATCAGTGATCTATTCCACTAATTAATCTATTAAATAAGATTAATCATTATAAAGGATACACATGAATATGGAAAACAATATTCAATCAAGATGGCATATTGTAAGTAAAAACTTCTGCAAAAAAATGTTAAAGCCAAAACTGTAGAAATAATAATTTTAAAAACAAAAACAAAGTGGGCAATTCCATGTCAAATCATCAGGAAAAAATTAAATTGTAATCCATCCGCTTCAATTTTTCTGAAATTTTGTACAGGTGTAGACTAGGGTAAAATTAGACAATCCCCGAAATTTGAGCTTCGAATTCGAAAGATTCGCCGAGTTATCTCGATTTTAAACTCGAAATATTTGAGAGAGGGCGAGAAAGATGGCGATATTTTGTAATCTATTTTTGTCTATAAAATTTGTTCTTGAGCTCCCCTACTCCTAAAAATTGGATTATACAAGATTTTAGGTCTGAAAAATCAAAAAAATTTATCAACATAGGCATAGAATTAATTCTTTTTACGTTATTAATGATTTCTGATTTTTTCAATGCAAGATCAATAAGTGAAATATCACAATGTGGCACTACATATAATTTTTTTCATTTAAATTATTATTCTACATATATTGAACATTATTTGTACCAAAAATGAAGTTTGGTTTTTGCTCATAAGCGAAGTTATAACATCAGTTAAAATTTTTACATGGGATTACCCAAGTATAAATGTTTGAAAATGTCAACGATTCTTTATTAATATTTAAAATAAGAGAATAATTTGAATTAATAGAATATTATGTTTATGAACTTATGTATGAATAAATAGTTTGATTCAATTAGCATACGACACTCCCCAGGAGTCTATAAAAATAAATATTAGTAACTGAAAGTCACTCAATGCACTGCATATAAAATGTATCCTGAAAATGTGTACAAGATTAACTGGTTAATACTAAACTTATAGTGAAAAACAATTACACTATAATTTAATAAACACATTATGAAAACCTTATGAAAATCAAGGACTATACCCAATAAAAGACTTATTTGCAAACAATGGAATTACAATAAAATTCAACAATTACAGAAAACTATCAATTACAAAAAGAAAAGAAAGATTGAAAGACAAGCTAGTGAAAAATACCTAAATTTAAAGAATAAATTATGACTTGAAATCTAAAAGAAATTCAAAGCTAAAACCGGTTACGTTGAATAGATCAAATTAAAAATACAGTAAATAAATATTTATGTTAACAAAATGGCTTGGATTTATCTTTACATAATATAAATATATATACACATTCACTATCACCAGATCTTGCTTTTGAGTAAAAATAATGAAGATTTGATTTACAATCGTGAAGACAATAACAAGAAATAAGATTTAAATAGTAACAGCATGGATTTTTTTTAAATTTAATATTTTAAATAGGATACATTAATTTTTCTTTTCAGAGTGTCGGTACCATTTTTTTTTCTAACGTCCCACGCAATACTTTTTTTTTTGCAGAGAGATTTTAATGGGGCATCCTGCAAGTATTCAAATCGTGATTCAGTAATAATGGATCTCCAAGACTAACCTTCTTTCTCCTCCTACATAGGCGACGCCGGGTCGTAACATATAATTCTGTAAGCATACTGTAAACATGTGACCATTGGATATCGCACCGGAATCATTTTCTACCGGCTAAATAAATAGTACGTTTCATATACTATTTTAGATAATGATCATGAATACTTAACGACAAATCCTTCAAATAAAACCATATCATCATCCGCTGGAATGTTACTGTTGACGAGGACCAGTGTTTGCATCGCATGAGATTGTGAAGAAGGTTTATTTCTATTGTGTGCCAGCTGATCACAACTATTGATTATTTTAAAGACAGGGCTCATATTAGAATCACCCTAAAAATCAGGCTTATTTTAAATGTCTTTTTTTAAATGTAGGTCTTATTCAAGTGGAAACACTGTATATATTTTTAATTATTTTTTAAGTTTTGTTATCAATGACAAGGATTGTCTTAATGTTTCTTAGCGATGTATTTGTTTTTATTTACCATACTTGACTTAGGTATGGCACACAGGCATCAGGTGTCTTTCAGTAGCTGATGTTACTTAAGTAGTCACCTATCTAATTATTGAACACTCATCTTTTATTTTGTGATATTCGGTTATTTAGGGAAAATCACTGGTTTATATGTTACTTGAAGTATTAAATAAACGTCACCAGATTATCTAAATTCACAATCTTAGATGATTTGGATTGTCTCATTTTTAACCAGAGGGTGTTGCAGGATGATAATGGACGGAAGATTTACAAACAAGCGTATTGATGAATAGATGGACAGTGTGAATAGTTGTAGCTATTGGTTACTATAATCACATTTGGCCGTTGGAACTCCTCTCTCTCTCTCTCTCTCTCTCTCTCTCTCTCTCTCTCTCTCTCTCTCTCTCTCTCTATATCTCTCTCTCTCTCTCTCTCTCTCTCTCTGATATCACTATGAGACTTAATAAAGTTGAAACAGTCTGTACGATGTTCTACACACAGAATAATTACTTACCGAAATTCACTTGTCATTATTATCTTCTATAATTATCAAATGTTATGCGATATACGCATTGTAATTGCCTTCAAGCAAAAATATAAATAATAATATATACTTTATTCAACAATGCTTCTAAAATAAACAAACATAAAAATCTATATATATATATATAATATATATATATATATATATATATATCCATTAACTCCTGCAGTTAGCTGGAATTAATCAATATCTTGATTAATTCAGTGGATTTAACCCTGAAGATCCTTATGGTGAAACTCGAGTAGGTTATTTCTTTAAACACCATAATAAAAAATCGTTCTACTTACATAATGAGCACTTTATATTTGTTATAATGCTGACTTATCCGAGTAACACTTGCACCAACCACATATTGAGACCAACCTAATATTTTTACCGGTAAGTGACCATTCATATTTTACATCAAAAGTAATTTCTTGAAATATTTAATATAAACATTTTTATTCTGAAAATATCGGTTACTAATTGACCACGGGCGTGATACAACTCTCTTTTTTGAGATTTTTTTTTCTGTTTTTTTTTAATTTGAAGTATTTATTTTTCTTATAAAAACTGTTACACCGAAGAAACATGCAATAGCGAAAGAACGTGACACAGCGAAAGAGCCTGACGCAGCGAATGAACGTGACGCAGTGAACGCCCGTGATACATGCTTTTGGAAACATAACAATATTTCCAGTTTGACTTCAAATTATTCTCTGTTTCTCTCTTGAAGAATCTGAATAAAAAGACATTTACATCTAAAAACGGACCTAATTATCATCTTGCTCTGATGAAGATTTTTTTAATGAAATCGAAATATTGACAATATCAGCAATAAAAAGATATAAAATGTATTCAATTTAACAACATATGTGTTTTTCATACCATTTATATATATATATAGTATTTGTGGAAAAGGTGACTTACCGGTGAAAATGGTCACAATGGTTAGTTGACGCAAGTTTCACAATGATAAGACAATGATAAGAATGTTAATTCAATGATAATAATGTATATTAATATACGATTGTAATTAAAAATAAGGCTTAAGGGTCTATAGTTAGGGTATAAATGTAATGAAAGGAGTTGTGATGTTGTCTATTGTTTTAATATTTTGGAATAAGTATAGGACGAATGTAGGTAGGCTTGTTGTCACATGTTTTTGCATTATGTTGAGTTATGCTGGGAAACGGTTAGGGTTATTATACTGCAGGGGATGTTTAAAGGATAAGTTAAGTTTAAATTTGATGATAGGTGTGTATATATATATATATATATATATATATATATATATATATATATTATATTCCTCAACTTCTTAACAACAGATGATTACAATATCGCCGTGGATAAGTACTATAAAAAACCTAGTACTTTCAATAACTCTGAGGATGGAATTTTACTTCCGAAAATATTTAGTTTAAAAAAAAAAAAGTTTAAATAAATATAATTTTCAACACATATTGCATTGTAAATAGCCTTCAAAAAAACTTTTTTATATCATGCTTCAAAGATGGCTAATTTATAGTAAAAAAATTAAAATAATTTCGAACAATTTCCACGTGCACTGAAGGAGCAGCGAGCTGAATTAACATCACGGAAATAGCCGATTTAACATCACGGAAAAATTTTCAAATATACGGCGTTCCTCAATTCTGAAACAACAGATGATTACAATTGGGATAAGGTATCTGGGATGAATTTTACTTCCGAAAATATTTAGTTTTGAAAAAAACAAAAGTTATTGTAAATTGCCTTCAAAAAATCTTCTTATATATATAATTAATATATATATAAATAATATATATATATATATATATATATTCTCCTCCCCTCTCCTTTTCCCTCTCCTTCACGAGACCAACAGTCGCTATTTCATTGTCTCATCAACCCCCTCTCTCTCTCTCTCTCTCTCTCTCTCTCTCTCTCTCTCTCTCTCTCTCTCTCTCTCTCTCTCTCTCTCATCAATCAAATATTCACTTCCTCGGTTACTTTGTTCACCTTATTCTTAAATATTTAGAAGGCAACACCAATTTTACTGTTAAATAAAAGAAAAAAAAAGAATCACAAATAACACATATGCCATTCAGAAGTATTTGATGTAACCCAAATTCGTAGAATTCTGAAGAAGAGATTGACTGAAATCGTATGTTAAAAGCAGAACTATTAAAACGC
>CM042149.1:60908897-60918897 GCA_023376005.1 Doryteuthis pealeii | reverse complement strand
AGAAAAAAAAAATCAAAAGAAATTGAAAATATTTAAAAAAAAAAAAAAAAAAAAGAAACTGTATTGTTTGCCTTGCAGTTGTTTTGTTTTCTGTGCAACACAATCCGATGCTGATTCTCTTCGTGGAAAAACTGATTTTTCAAAACAATCGCTTGTCCATAAAACAAAAGAATTTATTAGACAAACAGGGAGAAAGAAACAAACACACAGAACACTGGCCTTTTAGTTGGCGCTACTGATTAAAAGAAGAAAAAAAAAAAGCCAAAAATGCAAAAAAAAAATCTACCTGTGTACTTTTACATCATACACATCTGCGTACAGAGATTTATGGAAATATTCACAACCGAACGCACCGCTATCAACAGATTTTTGAGATGAGATACACACAGATTTACACTCAATCGCACAAAGCCCAAACAAAACAGAATCACACGCACTTGATCTGATAACCTTGTTTTATTGCAAAGAATATCAACAAAATTCATTCGTTCATTTTATGGTTTCTTTGAATTGCTGGCTTCCAGTTTCATTTCTCTATGAGAAAGTCAGGCGTAATAACGGTATGAGCAATATTTTGGCTAATATAATATACATATATATATATATATAGGGCGTATAGTCTGTATGTATAGTATGAAGCGAGTGGTGTATTGGTTAAAGTCATGGGAAATAGACTCGTCGCCCCAAGTTCAAATTCTGAATGTGTTAATTGATTTCACTTTGCGCTAATATCCTTGGGAAAGTATGAATCCTAATCTCCCTCCAGCTATGGATAAATAGTAGGGCAGATGGCCTCTTTAACCTTGGTTAGGTAACCGGTATAAGAGAAGGAAAACTCTGAATTAAAACCTGTTGAACTCCGCTTAAGAAATTGACCTTGTGTCACATCCTGCTCGTAGGAGGGGGATTATATATATATATATATATGGGTGGGTTTAACTCAGTCGGTAGAGCGTCCGAATAAGAACCACAAAGTTCCGGGTTCGATACCGGCCCTCAGCAACTCAGCGTATGGTAGCACTGGGATATGTGCGGTAAAGAGGAGCTGATGGTAAGGTGTGGCACTCCGTCCCAGGCACCGAAACAGTTACCTTGATCTAGTGCAAATAAAAAGGGATAGACTCCCTTTCTGTTTGGCTGATACCGACATTAGGCCACAACGATGACTTTACTTATATATATATATATATATATATATATATATATATATATATATATATGCGTGTGTATGTATATATGTATGTGTATATGTCAAATTATACGAGTAAGACTATTTCCTATTCTTTCCTTTTTTCATACCTGAGTACCAGTATGAAGTGTCTTCTTGATAAATCAAAAAAAAATACTAAAGGACTATATTTACTAATTCTCAACTCGTCCTGAACACTCAAGTTACTGCCAGATCCCTGAAGTTAAGCAGTGAGGAGCCTTTTCAGTATTTAGATGGGTGACCACTTTGTAACAGCAATTACTTTACTTTAAGCAACTTCAGGCATGTAAGCCAGACTTATCAAATAATAAGTTAAGAAACATTGAACCTATTCAATACTTAAATGGGTGACTACATTGTAACTAAGTACTGTAAGTAATCTTTGGCATCTGTACCAGACAAAACAAATCTACCTGATAACATGATTTGGAGTTTTTTTAATTTTATTTATTAAATTGGCTATTAAATCATTAATATTTGAACAAGTATGAAGCGTTTACTCGTAAAAATTGACTTTCAACTTTATCAATAAATTAGGGCTTAAAAACTTGATATTGCAACTAAATATGAAATGATCTCCTATTCAAAATGATTGTCACCATCAAATCAACTGTGTTAGTAAAATAATAGTACACATATATAACTAAACTGGCTGGAGTTGCGTGGTGTAATGGTATGAGTCGTAGAAAATGGACCTGTCGACCTGTGTTCAAATCCTAGACGAGACTGCTTGCATTTTACATAGACTTAATACCCTTGGAAAACGTATGAATCCAGCTACTCTCGTTCCAAATAGTAGGGCAGACAAGGCGCTTTAACCTTGGCTAAATAACCAGTCTAAGAGAATGAAAACTCTGAATTCAAACCTGTTAAACTACACTTAAGAAATTGACTTTGTGTCACATCCTGCTCCTGAGGAGGGGTGGTAAATATATAAATATGTATAACTGAACGGCTGGGTTCTCAAACATCGAAAAGAGACGCTGTCGTGTGTATGTATGCATATATTTGTATGTGTGTGTCAGTTTATGTGTCCGTGTATTTGAATAATAACATAATCTTTTTTACGGTAAGCTAGCTAGCTCGCCAGATTTATATTGAAAGGCTCAGACTGATAGGCCGATAGATATAATAACTATCATATATATATATTTTTATTTGTTGAATTTTTAAAATATAAAAGTTTTTCATAAGCAACTACCCAGGTTTCAGGTTATTTAACCATCGTCAGGCTTCTAAATCTCCTGGTGTTTATTTGAAGACTTTTTGTGCTAAAAACTTTTATATTTAAAAAATTCAACAAATAAATAAAGCTCCTACAAATTTGTGGTTGAGCACGGTGATTTCTTTGTTTCATCCCAAAACAAATTTTTAAATATCTATATCTATATCTATCTATATATATATATATATATATATAGATAGATAGATAGATAGATAGATAGATAGATAGATAGATATTGTGATTGTGTGTTTGTGTTTTTATATATGCCCCCGATGATGTTGTAATATATTTAATGTATATTTCTAAAAAATAAAAACCATCAAACGTAGGGAAAAAAAACATGAGTCGATAAACACAAACAACAAACACACACAAACCCCCCGTATATATATATATATATATATATATATATATATATATATATATATATATACAGAGAGATAAGTAAAGGAAAATTTTAACAGATGCATAAAATTGATTTTATTTGATTTTAAAATCACATATACATAGATTTATGTAAATAGATGTCTATGTAGATATACGAGCCAACAGAAGTGTATTGAACTTTTTTTTCTTAAGTAGTAAAATATATCACAATTTTTAGCAAAAATATTTGCTTTTGATCTTTCTTAACTTTTATCATCTTCGCGACACACTTATTAATAATTTCACTTACAAATGCACACAAACATTCTCGCACACTTCATCGCACGCAAAAGACACACAGGCGCGCGCAATCACACACAAACACAAGCACATACACACACACACACACACACACACACACAAGCACGCACGCGCATGCTTTAAGTAATACATACTAAGTTACACATTAAGAAATTTTCGTTCTCACCCATACGACAACTTGCACTCATATGTTCACACAGTTCATACATTACATACTTATATATACATACAATCACATCCACACATAGAGGCACTCATATTTTATATGATGTTCATTTACAAAAATTGTCTTCCATACTTATATCCAATGGATAAATAATTTTTTATGTTTATGTTTATTTAAGTGAGTACGTTTGTATGTATGTATATATGCATGTGTGTTTGTGTGTGTTTGTGTTGTGTGTGTGTGTGTGTGTGTGTGTGTGTGTGTGTGTGTGTGTAGAAAGGTAAGCGTTATTTATTTCGTTATTTACTTTTTACTTCTAGAAAGTAATTTTTAAGTAAAATTATTGGAATGCTTTTACCGTGAATTTCATTTTTTTCATCTGAACATTCACCAAAAAGACTAAAGAAAAAAAAAAACAAAGAGTAAACATAAAAAAAAGAAAGATTTGGAACGACAGGGTAATGCACGTGTGCTTTTGTTTCTTATAA
The DNA here is from genome assembly GCA_023376005.1 of Doryteuthis pealeii. Classification (NCBI taxonomy): domain Eukaryota; kingdom Metazoa; phylum Mollusca; class Cephalopoda; order Myopsida; family Loliginidae; genus Doryteuthis; species Doryteuthis pealeii. The sequence goes on along the minus strand of CM042149.1, from coordinate 60,915,121 downwards.
AGTCAGTAAAATAATGATTGGAAATGAAAGAAAAAAAACTTTAGAAATTGAAGTTTGTTCAGAAAGAAAGAAAGAAAGAAAGAAAGAAAAAAAGAAAATGAGAGAAAGGAAAAAATAAAGGATAAAGGTGTGAAGAAATTAAAATACCCCAAAATAGATAACGTCGTAAAAGATACTAGAAACATTAGAATAAGGTGAAAGAAAGAAAGAAGAAAAAAGAAAGAAAGAAGGAAAGAAGGAGAAAAAATCAGCTAAGATAGAAAAACCAAAGATAAAGAGATATTTAAACCTGAAGTAGAAAAAATAGAAAAAAAATGACGAAAAAAAATTCTGAAAAAAATACGAGAAAAAAGTACAAGAAAAATTGAAATTAACAAAAAAAAAAATTAAAGAAAATTTGAAATAAGAAAGAGAACGAAATTTCTAAATCTTATAAGTTCGTTTTTTTTTGTTTCGATCTGAAAGCAAACATTTCTTGTTTCTCCCATTTTTATAGCTTTCTGCATTATTTTTTTTTTTCAATTGATATACAAATAAAAATTTTGAGCACAAAAAGAGATTTCATCTGAAAACATATTATTTAGTGAATGCTTTTAATCCAGTTCTTCTTGTACGGCTTGAACTAAAAACATTGAACTAAAAGACACGAGAAGCTGCAGGTTGTTTAATAAAACATTACCAAGAAAATTAACGACCTTTATCAATACTGATTTTTAAAAAAAACATCTCTTTCTTCCGTCAATAAATATAACTTCGTCCAAAATTTCAAACCTGATTAGGTTTTCCTTGATAATAAAAGTTTTAAAAGAAATAACCAAATTATGTAGTTTAGCATTTGCAACTGGAAATGGTTAATTACGTTAGATTTCCAAGTTACTGGATATGGCTTATATCTCTATTAATAATGGAGATTCGCTTCCGGTTTTTGTCTGTAACAAAATTACGTCACTACTTACGTCACATTACCCAAAATCCTCATAACATAGAATAAATACACTCAAAATTTGAACATGCAGCATTAGACAGTCCTCATTGTTTTTTTAAAACAAGTTTTAATAAATACATGACTGGTATTATATATCTATATATAGTTTGTTTTATCTTAATATATATTTAAAGTTTACATTTTAAATTGTTTTATTTTTTAATCCATTAATGAATTTGATGATTTTACTTACTTCGGGTAAAAACTCGCTGACATTGAATTTTTTACTCCCACCCCCAGGCAGTATGTTTCAAAAATCTATTTTTACATCGCCCGAGAGGGTTTTATATTTTGTACTAGTACATATAGAGAAAGAAAAACTCAACAAAGACATTTGGCTATTATAAATCTATTTTGGCTAGTAACTTCATAAATGAGCCCAGTTTCGTCAGATAGCCAACACCAACTGGAGAAAAAATATACTAAATTCGAGGAAAAAAAACAAAAACATTCTTTTAACCTTTTTTCTGGTAGACTCATCCCCAACATACCTGCCATTAGGACACTTTTATCTTTACACACACACAGACACACACACACACACAAATACATATATATATATATATATATATATATATATATATATAATATATATATATATAGAGAGAAGAGAGAGAGAGAGAGAGAGAGATGAGAGGTATTTTTTAAATTTATTTTTTCTTTGAGAAGTAAAATTTTTCAGTTATGCAATTCAAATAACCTGATCGTCCATCTGATGAGACTGGATTTTGGGAGCTATATTAAATCAACTTAGATTTATATAGGCCCCCAATTTTGGTCGAAATAAATTTATTATGGAATTAAGGTGTTGAGTTTTTCCTTCCTTTCTAAGATATATATATATATATATATATATATATATATATATATATGAATGTATGTATGTATGTATGTATGTATGTATATATAAAGGTGGGATCTACCTATATTGCGTTTGTGCGTATGTGTCCGCCCGATAAATTGCAAATTTGTGTAGCTTATTATGATTGTGTGTCTGTCTGTCTGTAACCGATTGTGTGTCTGTCTGTCTGTCTGTCTGTAATCGAAACTACATCACTACCAACGTTCCAATTCAATTAATTATTTACGTTATATTCTCAATAATCATTATTTAATCTTAATTATCATACTGTATATTAAAAATGTCTCTTAATGTTTAGCTGAGCTATATTTACCTCAAAACAGTTCATACTATTAATGTTTCTGGGATGTGTGTTATATATCATTAAGAAATAAATGTTTACATAGTATATGGTGTGAATAATTTGCTACCGTTTTTAACAAGACCGTGTTTAATAAATAATTACTGGGTGTTATTGATTTCTAATATCATTTTTTTATTCTCAAATGTATTAAAAACAATCCTATGTATAATTCTGTATTGAAACCAATTATAATAAAGTAATAATAGGAGTTGATTTTTGTGTTCGTGTTTAATTTTCATTAGTCTTTCTAATTTAATCTAATATCTTATTATATTAAAACGTAAATACTTGTGCCTGGAGGTGAATTTTTGGGGTAGTTATAAGAATTATAAAATGATTTATTTCTTAAACTGGCTATTAAGTATTCAAATTCAAGAATTGAACATATTTAAATCGGGAAAATACACTGACATTATCTCAATCTCAAGAGATTAACTTCTAATCATATTTAGTCCGATCAATAGACAATGCTTAAATCAAAAGCCGTATCGATCTCATTGTCTTCTCAGTTGAACAATGTATTCTTTGCCAATAAATCGGCGAGAGATTTAGATGAAAGGAAACAGAATACATGGCTGTCCAACCATCGAATCGTGTTCAATCTGTTTCCCCACTTAAGTCAGACGGTGAATATCAGACCAAAGGAAATGCGATTGTTTACAGGTGTTGAAAATATGCTTCTATTCTGTTCCGGTTATATTAGAACATCCGCCTCCGAATCAAAAGGTTCCGGGTTCGAAACTGGTCATCGCCTACTATGTGTATGCCTAGTAGAGCTTGGATAGGTGCGGTAAAGTGTTGAAAATATGCTTCTCTTCTGTTCGGTTTATCTTAGAAAATCCGCCTCCGAATCAAAAGGTTCCGGGTTCGAAACTGGCCCATCGCCTATATGTGTAGGCCTAGTTCAGCTTGCGGTAAAGTGTTGAAAATATGCTTCTGTTCTATTCGGTTTATCTTAGTCGGTAGAACATCCGTCTCTGCACTAAAGAATTCCGGGTTCGAAACCGACCATCGCCTACTATGTGCATGAGTAGCACAGTTTGGATCCGTCTGGTAAAGTAGGCAGCTTGAGATGAGAGGAGTAGCGTATCACTTCATATGCAAAAACAGTCACCATGGTGTAGCTCTAATGAAATTTAAAAAATCGTCGGGGTGGTCTAAAGTCGGTATCAGCCAGACAGTGAGGGTGTATATCCCTTTTTCACTGGCACTAGACCAACGAGATTATTTTGATGTCTGAGATGTTGTGCCACACCTACTATCAGCGCCTCACTTTACAGCACAGATTCCTATGCTACTCATACGCTGAGTTGGTGAGAGCCGATATCGAACCAGGAACCTTATGATTCCTAGGCAAGTGCTATACCGCCTGAGCTAAACCGGCCCATTAAATTCCCTCGCTTTCAGGCTGATACCGGCAATAGGTCATTCCGTCGACTCTATTTACTCTTTGGAACATGCAGTACAATGAATATGTATAATGATTCCCGAGAAATAAGCATGGGCGTGTTATTTTTCTTATTTTTCTTGTTCGCTTTAATGGGTAGATTTAACATAATCTAAAGATTTATATACTTTTCCGAGTACCCTGGTACCTTGCCTTACGGATTCCCCAAACTTATGAATTATCCGAGTTACCAGCTGTCACTCAGTCGTTTCTTTTGGTTTGAGTTGAGAACTAAAATTTCAGGTACGACCGTTTTTTCAGATACGCTTATGTTAATAATTTCACTAAAAGCATTTAAGTTTTAAATGTAAGCGCCAAAGGGGTGATATAGGACATTAGTCCGAAAGTGAACGTAATAGAACGACTGGACTGGTTGGTTAGTTGATTGATTTTAACGGCATATCAACCCGTCTGGGGTTATGTCATGCCTAACAGCTAGGAAGTAATATATGTTGTGGATTTATATTTAAACTTTTGTAGTATTTGGTTTTAACAATGTGTTAACACCATTGGGGATCATGTTGTATGGTATTGATTAAGTTCATGTCTACATTCTATGGTATAATTTTATTTATTTTAAAAGGACAGAATATCCTCCATGTTGATATTTTCAAATAGATCTTTCATGAACGACTGGTGTTCAATGTTGCAGTTCGGTACTTTAGCTCGTACGCCACATGCGTTCTGCCCTTGGAATATCTGCATCGACGTTAAACGTCAGATATTGAATGTTACGCTGGCGAGAAATACGAACATGTTCCTAATAAAATTACATTTGATTTCAGTTTTTGATGAAATATGATAAACTTCCTCGTTTCGTTTCCTGATATTTATTTTTCTAATATGATATTCAATATTGACAGACCCAGGTGATTGTTTTTGCGTCTAAGATGAGGCGCCACAACTACCATCAGATCCCCGATTTATTACGAGATCCAACCTGTGTTGCTCATGTGAAGAGATGGCGAGGGGCAGTTATTGAACTCGGAACCTTGTGGTTACGCGCCAGTTGCTCAACCAACTGAACTAAAGAACAGTAGTGGTTAATTTAAGATTTTTCGGCATATCAAACCATTCTGGGTCATTTTATGCCAAATCAAGTCCTATTCATAAATAAATGATTCAGGTTGATTATAGTATATGCTTTTGCTTACATGGTCACCCAATTAATTAATGAACTGGTTATCGTTGCTTAACTTCGGGGATATAGTGGGAACCTGTGCTTTTAGCGTGACTTGACCCCAATAACAATAGTGCTAATATTTAACCCATAACTGGAGGGATGAGAGGTTTCATAACTTCCTCAAGGGTCAGGAAGTGATCGTAATAGCTTGACTGGAGTTCGAACTAGCGTTACAACGATGTCCCAGTTCCGTGCTTTAGCCACTGCGCATAGGGGACTGAGCCTCACCCTTAAAAAAAGAAATCAAAACCGACGTCAAAAATCAGATTGTGTATGTCACGATGCCAAGAAATGTGGATTTATCCCGAATAGAATACCCTCGGTATTAAATAGAAAAATGTATTTATAAAAAAATTGTATTATCCATTAAGAATTGATTTATTTCAAAACTTTATCGGCATTAAATGACCCACTGGGGTTGATATGCCGTAAAACAAAACAAACCAAACAAACCGAACCGAATAGAATAATCTTTCTCTTCAGTTTTTGATAAAATATTATTAGCTTCTCTTTTATTTTCTTCTTGATATTTATTTTTCTAATATGATGCCTTGCGAACAAACACGCGGATCCACAGACACACACACACACACAGAGACACACAACACACACACACACACATACCCATGCATTCATGTATGCTATTCTATATGAATTATGTCCGGAAACTATCGACCGACCTTGACTATATCAATATCCTTTTACATGGACATTAACAAAAATTGACATATTAATCAGGAGGAATATTATTGCGCAGGTGTGAAAAGGGATTTTTTCCTTGGGTTAGAAAATCTCACAGTGAGGTTCCATTCATTGATGCTCTGTAGAGTATTATCCTCGAATTCATTAGGACAACACACCTGTCAAATCTTTCACGTCTTCAGAGCTTTTGTCTTCCAGGTATGTCAGCTGTTGTACATTCCATATTTGGCAATAGGGTAGAAAAAGTACAATTTTCACACACACCATTCAATTTTTCTAAAATTCTGTTTATGTGTGAACTATGTTAAAGTAAGACAATCCCCACAATTAGAACGTCCAATTCCAAAAACTGGCAGAATTATATCGACTCTTAGCTTTCCACATTTGGTGGGGGACACGAAAAATGACGACTTTTTGTAATATATTTTTGTCTGAAAATTGAGTTCTAGAGCTTCCTCACCCCTACAAATTGGTTTGGTTTGTTTTGGTTTGTTTTACGGCATATCAACCTCAGTGAGTCATTTAATACCGATAAAGTTTTGAAATAAATCAATTCCTAATGGATAATACAATTTTTTTATAAATACATTTTTTTATTTAACCCATAGATGGGACCCTAACAGGTACTACCACTCCGGATCAGAGTGGCCCAGGGAGAAATGGTGTGCCTCACATTCCCCAAACCTCCAAAACTGGAACCTC
>CM042149.1:60898897-60901397 GCA_023376005.1 Doryteuthis pealeii | reverse complement strand
TTCATGATATGCAATACTCCACTTTGGCCCTACCTTGGTCTAGACGGGCGGTCGGAGAGGCCCCCTCCGATCAATTGGCTGATCACGTCAAGCCCTAGCACCTTTATGATTTTCCCAACCCTATTGTTCTTATGGCAAGCCCCAACCCCTTTTTATCATATGGGTGCTAGAAGGCGGTGGCTGCGGGTCTACATGTCCTGGGAATGATGTTAAACTCTATCTGATGGTGAGGTTCCAGTTTTGGAGGTTTGGGGAATGTGTAGCATCCCTTCATCTTCATCTTCATTTTATTGCTCCCTGGTCCACTCTGACCCGGAGTGGTAGTACCTGTTAGGGTCCCATCTATGGGTTAAATAGAAAAATGTATTTATAAAAAAATTGTATTATCCATTAAGAATTGATTTATTTCAAAACTTTATCGGCATTAAATGACCCACTGAGGTTGATACGCAGTAAAACAAAACAAACCAAACTAAAGTCTTCAAAATATTTAGAAATTACAGAAATGTTTATTGTTTATTGTTATGGTAATTTATTACGCATCCATGGACTCTTCTAACTATAAATAGCAGCAGGTACTGCTCTTAAACGAGAGTCAATATTTCAGCGGTATGCTCGGACAGTTGATAGACCGCCTCGCGTGTGACCTTCTCAGTTGTATATGTTTGTACTACTGTTCTTTGTTAATATATTTGTTGGTAATTTATGAGGAAGTGCTTCCCGGTCTCCTGCCTCAGAAATTGCTACCAGAAATTGCTATGTCGTCTCGGCGGTGTTACTTGAACGAAAACAACCAACTTAGGGCGTTAAATGTATTTTAGAGGGGGGAGCTTCTCTTTTTTGATATGAACAAATGGAGATGGGTGGATAGATATATATATAAACAAAGTAAAAAATGAACAAATTGAGGTAGATAGATAGATAGATAGACAGATATCCATCTTCATATCTAAACAAGAATTACGACAAATTTCTATAAATAAATTTCTAAACAAATTACGATAAATAAATAAAAATTACGACAAAAAAAAGAGAAGCCCCCCGCCCCTCTAAAATACATTTAATGCCCTAAATTAGTTGTTTTCTTTCTAGTAACGCCACCGAGACGACATAGCTGTGGTCGTTATTTTAATAGTCACCGGGTAGCACTTCCTCATAAATTTCTGAGGCAGGAGACCGGGACGCACTTCCTCATACATTACCTATTTGTTTAACTCATTTCTTCTTTTGTGTCTTTATTCTGTCCCCTAACCAGGCCACCACAGTTCGACAAGCAGTCTCTGAGAAAAAATACCCTCTGAATGCAAACTCCCCTTAAAAATCGACCTTTTGCCACATCTCCGCGTTCCTTTTTTTTCTATTTTTTTATAATTTTCATTTTGTTTATTTTTTCTTTGTGCAGAATGTGTTTATTTTCCGTTAGAATATTTCGGTAATTAGAGTGGGGGCATGAATGTAATTTTAGGTAATTTTTTAAAAACTGGAACACATCACCCCTGATGATGGCACTTCGAAGTGCCGAAAGTACTCGGGACCTGAACTTTGGTGGACTTATCCACGAATTCCACCGAAAAAAAAAATGGTCAGAAAACTCGAAAAGATCAAAAATAAAATTGTTAAACAGGAGATGTGTCTTTTGTTTAATTCTACCTATATATAATATAATATATATATATTATATATATATATATATATATATGGTGGTCCTTTCCTGGATTCTAGGTGAGAGAAAGTGTCCCAGCTCTCGAGGACTCCCTGAGTATTCTCGACGATCTTAACAATCCGGCTGTCTTGATGGTCTCCATTCTTCCTGTGATTTTCAATTCCTCGAATCTCCTTTCCAAACCCTTCCTGGCCGTTCCAAAAGCACAAACAACAATTGGTATCATCTTCACCCTCGTGTTCCGCAGTAAATAATTATCAATAGTATGTGAGTTTTCCATACCAGTGTTAGCTGATGGTCTATCATTGTAGTCTGAGAGAAAACAAGTCACCCATGTCTCCAGGACTCTTCTGAGTTTTTTAGCTGATCACAACAATGCTGTTGTTTGGATGGTATCAATTCTTCCTCTGTTTTCTAGTTCCTCTAGTCATTTTTCTAAACCTTTGGGGTTCGTTCTAAGTGCACCAATTAAAATTGGTATCACTTTCATTCTCATATTCCACATTTTTTCTTCAATTCACTGGCCTTTTTATCATATGGAAGCTAGAAAGCGGTGGCTGCGGGTCTACATGTCCTGGGAATGACGTTAAACTCTATCTGATGGTGAGGTTCCAGTTTTGGAGGTTTGTAGAGTGTGGAGCACCCCTTCATCACCATTGCTCCCTGGTCCATTCTGACCCGGAGTGGTAGTACCTGTTAGGGGTCCATCTATGGAAAAATGTATTTATAAAAAAATTTGTATTATCCATTAAGAATTGATTTATTTCAAAACTTTATCGGCATTAAATGACCCACTGAGGTTGATATGCCGTAAAACAAAACAAACAAACAAATCAA
>CM042149.1:60888897-60893897 GCA_023376005.1 Doryteuthis pealeii | reverse complement strand
TCATCCAAGCATAAATATACTATTTAAACCTCAATTATTAATAAAATTGTTCTTCATTATTAATACTGTTGACCATATCTACATGATAATAACATGCAACTGTATTTATATATACGACAAAATATAGGCTTATAGTGTAAACGGAAAGGTTCATTTACATATTTATATTAAAAAATTGGTTTGATAAATATGTGCTTAGTATTGTTGATTTCTAATTGTTTGGTTTTATCTTAATGAATATGAGCAAAAATCTATTCAATAAACCTTAAAATAAAGCCATTAACAAGAAGAAATGACACTTATTTTATACTTTACTTCGTATTTTAAGTAAATAATTAAATTAGGAAAATTTAGCAATGAAATATGGGAGTGATGGAATAGTAAGTTTTAGTTCTTCTATATTTCGAGTATACCCTACCTCTGTTTCAGATCTTTTTATCTGCATTCTTATTTAGTTTCATTAGCCTTTCTAATTTAATATAATATTTTATTACATTAAAACTTAGATACGGATGGTGCATATATTTGCTAGTAAATGCAATACAGCAAAATGTGTACTTAATCTGAAACGATAGTTAGGCCTTCACGTGGACAAATGTGTCAGAGATTTGAATTGGAGTTTCAAAAGCTTATAGCTGCCCATACTCACGATTGATTGACACATAGTAGATAATTCTGTCTATTGAAATATATCTGATAATCTTCATACAACGACTGCTGTTTACACAGTAGCATTGCAACCAACAAAGCCTTCATCAGATGATGACTCTGGGTTCAGGCATGGTTTCGGGGCCGAAGCATCATTACCACTAACCCAGAGCGCCCCAGCAGTATCTCACGATACCACCAAACTTTGTCGGTTTGATGTCACAAAATAGGACTGCCATATCCACGCTGATGCGGTTAGAGCTTTCTCCTCCTGGATCTTATTTAAGTATTTCCTCTTGTCTGGTAGAGAAAGTCCAAGTTAGAGACAAAAATGCCGAGGTTGAGTTGGCAATAAACCCCCGACATCCGACCTCAATGGGAAATACATCCGTGATCCATCCGTTTCTGGCGCATTGTTCACGTAGGTCTTCATATTTTTCCAACTTCCGCTGATGGGCCCAATCCAGATTTTCTTCAAATGGAACTGTCAACTCAATGATAAAAATGATACATATTGTTATAACAATAAACAAAGAAAGTATGACAAAGATATACTATAAATTCATAATGACGCTATATTATTTAAAACTGATTTGAATGGGTAATGAATTGTTTTGAATTGAAATTATTTTATGACAGTAAGATAATCTAAAATTAAAATCTAGATTGTTTATATATATATATATATATATATATATATATATATATATATAATATATATATATATATATATATATATATATATTATTTAAAAAAAAAGAAGGTCCGCAAAATGTATTATGTTCTCAGAAAAAGTGTTTTATTCTTTTTATCTTATATACGCGACACATGTTTCTGATCTGTTGTCTTCTTCAGGCATTGAGTTATTGTGTTTCTGCAATTTTTCAATTGTAAATTACAATAGAAAAATTGCAGAAACACACACAACCTATCAAATATCGGACATATTCTGCCAAATTAATAAATTAATAACTCAATGCCTGAAGAAGACAACAGATCAGAAACACGTGTCGAGTATGTAAGACAAAAAGAATAAATCTTATTTTTTCTGAGAACATAATACATTTTGCGGACCTTCTTTTTTTTTTTTTATAAAATATTAAAATTTTCTCCCGTTGGAACCAGAACAACATTATATATATATATATATATATATATATATATTATATATATATATATATATATATATATATACAGCAATGTGATTGACACTACTCAGTTCGTCATTTTCATTATGCATTGTCGACCAACTATTTATTGATTCAATATCCAACATTAGTTAAATATTAACATATATATATATATATATATATCACTTCTCTTCAGTGAGGCTAGACATTTGTAAGCTACCTACAACCAGGATGTGTCGCACAGCTTAACCACACAGCTATCGTCACCTACAGAATGGGAAGGTGATTTTAACTGTTTTAATACACATATCTGTCTGTATGTAAAGGCCATCATAAAGTGTTCCATCCCTTTAGGCTTTAGTTAGCGGTCGTCAGCGAAATCCCCTCTAAAGTGCTCAATCACCTGCGGGAAGGGGAGCATATATAGTCATCCACAGACACCATGTTTCAGTGTGGCTAGACATTTGTATGTTACCTACAGCCGGGATAAAAACTCGAACGATTCAGCATTATATATATATATATATATATATATGTATTCGCATCTGATGAGTCGGGAGAATTAGACACTTTGTCTAAGCTCCCCGAAATAGTCTATAATGCAAAATCTCTAAGTCTTTTGTTATTTATTTAATTATATATATATATATATAATATATATATATATATATATTATATATATATATATATATATATAGTCGTAGAAGAAGTTATTTCCCGACTGATAGGTCTCATCTGTGTGTTAAATAGAAAAAGAATTGGTTTAAAAATGTGTCAAAATTGAGTTTAAAGAATGAATACTGTAGCGTAATTATTAACGTCTACGGGGAATTTGGGGATTGAAAATAAAACAGTATTCGGATTTCTGGAGAAAGAGAGGAAAAGAAATAAAAACAAAGAGAGGTTTGGAACTCAATTGACCGACTAATGAACCAAGAGTTAAAGTTAAAAATTAAATTAGAAGTTCTAGTTTCTGCAGAGAAGCGGAAATTACCCTCCCATCCCCAGGACAACAAACGAAAGTCTCTTTTTTGTTTTTTGGCTAGGCTTCGTGGAAGGCAGACCGGGGCTTTCCGGGTTCCCCCATATGGGTTTCGCATAGTAGTACCGAACATGGTTTACGATAGAATAATTTGTCCTTACCCTCTTTCCCTCTCTCTTTCTCTCTGAAAAATAATCCACGAGCCCAGGATGGCATAAACCCTTTTGTGACTATGCAACATGCGTATGTTGTTTCTGAACTAACGACGATTGCTACTACTAACGACTACTACTACAACTCGAACTTGGCCATATGCAACAATACCAAACATAAATGAATAAAAACAAAACGTTTTCGAACTAAAATAATCCAACAAAGGTTGACATGCCGTAAAATCTAACCAATCAACTATTGCCAGGAAAAAATAAGTGGGAATTATAAACTGAATATATTAACCATTACACACCCTAATGGCAACTGAAATGGCATAGTTGCTACTGTTCATAGACCTAATTTACATTCTCTCACCGCGAATAGCGCCAGCGCTGCGGCATTTTCAAACCCGGGAAATCATTCTGTCGTACACTGTACGTATGGATTTCATGTGTTGTACTGGCTCCTGGTGTCGGCATTAAAAAGTGCTTCTTTGGAATATATATGAATAAAACATAGTGACATACATGAGACGAGTCAAAAAGGTTCTGTCAATGGAGGAAAAATAGAGGCGTAACATAAGAATAAAAAGACGGGGACTGAAATCGAATAGGAAATATTCAAATAAATATTAAAATTTATAAGAAATAAAACAACTCGGGAAAACGACAAGAAATTAAATCAAAATAAACAAAAAAAAAATGCTTCACTGAAAAAAAAGTCGAAAAATCTTGGAAAAATACACTCGAACAAGCATGTAGCAAATTGTATATGAAGTCTGAATAAATGAATGGCAATAAGATATGAAAGGGAATAAAAACTGATATATATATATATGTATTATATATAATAATATATAATATAATATATATATATTATATTATATATATATATATATAGAGAGAGAGAGAGAGAGAGAGAGAGAGAGGGAGTTAGCCGAATTATTGCATATAGTTTCCTACTATAAAGTAGACTTCATTCTTCCGGCTAATATTTTAGGAATAAACCAGCAAAACATCTATGAACTCACGTCGGATCATTTTTCAACCTTTGAGTTGCTCATAGGATATTAGCGATAGGAAAAAAAAATGTATGAGTGAATGTAAAGATATATATTTTCTATTAAATTAGGATTTTTTATATATTTTTTCCTTTCTGTCTGTCTTTATCAATTCTCTACATAATCAACATTTATATACGTCCATGCGCCCACCAGCACACACACACACACACACACACACACACACGCACACACATACATACATATATTGGGAATAAAATGAAGAAATACACACACGCACAGATACACATACACACAGACACAGAAACAGGCACAACACACACACACACACACACACACCAACACAAAATAATATATATATATATATAATATATATATATATATATATATAATACTAGCAAATATATGCACCATCCGGTGCAAGTATTTAAGTTTTAATATAATAAATATCATGTTAAATTAGAAAGGCTAATGAACTGAATAAGAATTCAGATAAAAATATTTGGAACAGGGGTATAATCGGAAAATAGAACAAATTTGAAACTAACTGTTTCCACCCATTTTCCCTTACTCCCGTCTTTCAGTGGTAAATTTCCCTAATTTAACTATTTAGTTAAGATAGGAAGAAAAGAATAAAATTACAGTTATTTCTTTATGTTAATAATTTTGTTAAGATTTATCCCCGGATTTTTGCTCATAATTTTATTAAGATAAAACCAAACAATTAGAAATCAATAATACTAAGCATATATTTATTAAAATCCAATTTTTTTAAGATCAATATGCAAATTAGCCTTCCATTAACACTGTAAACCGCAATTTCGTTGAATATATAAATATAATTGCATGTTATTAGTATGTAGATATTGTTAACAGTCTAATGATGTAAACAATTTTACTAATAATAGAGGTTTAAAAAAAATAAAATCATGGAGAATGTGATGTAAATAACAAAGGGAATTGTGACTTGAATAGTAATATAGTTTCGGTTACAGACATACAAACCCACAATCTCCATTATAATAAGATATATAATATATAATATATATATATATATATATGCATT
>CM042149.1:60881650-60888887 GCA_023376005.1 Doryteuthis pealeii | reverse complement strand
AGTAGAAGTACCCGGTCAATAACCGGATCAAAAAATTCTAATTGCTTGAAGAATTGAATTTATAATTTTTCCATGTGTGTAAAAAAAATTGTTTACCAAAATGAAATTAGGTCTTCAAAAGTACTCAGGTGTTTTATGTTCACTTTAAAAAATAATATTTTAAAATATAAAACAAAAATCCCAACAGTTACTGAATAAATGTAATAACATTATAATGTGCTGATTCTTAACGCAATTCTTTTAAGATATAAGAGATTTTACTTAATTATTTTCTCCACTTAAGAATTGACCTTGTGTCACATCCTGCTCGTGCGGAGAGGTTGGTAAATATGTATGTATATAGAAATCACTTTTAATGGATGAGGAATGTTATGAAAAAGTGAATAACAACCATATTCTGATGAAAGCTTCTGAGACCAACAGAGCAAAATATTAATTGAATTGTTTGTGTTCATTATCTCACTTTTCCACAACTTTTCCACACAATTGTGGATTTTCTAATCTGTTAATTCTTCATAATATTCATCATATAATTTTCCAGGACACAGGTAATTCTGCTAGTATATATATATATATATATATATATATATTATAATATATATATATGTGGTGTGTGTGTGTGTGTGTGTGTGTCTCCATCATAATACCATCTGCTGAAGGTTATATTGGGGAAATCTATACTCAGTCTCTCGATATAGACTATTATGCTCATACTCTAAATCTTTTTATTTTTCTATTTCCATATATATATATATATAAAAAAATATAATATATATATATATATATATATATATATATATGTGTGTGTGTGTGTGTGTGTGGTGGTACTCTATCTGTATGGGCGTGAATAGATAAGTGATATATATAATATGATATATATGGTGTGGTGTGTTATATATATAATATATATATTATATATATATATATATGTGTGTGTGTGTGTATATGTATCTATATATGTATAACAGTATATTATATATATATATAAATATATATATATATATATATATACATTAAATATATTATTATATTGTATATGTATATGCTAGCATATTTGGTATACATATATGTATATATATATGTGTATGTATACATATATATTATAATATAAATATAATTATATACATATGTATATGCAACCATATGTGTGTATATATATGTATGTCTACACATATATATAAAATATATTACACACACATACACACACACACACACACACACATATATATATATAATATATATATATATATATATATATAGTGAGAGAATAGATAGATAGATAGATAGATAGATAGATAGATAGAGAAGAGAGAGAGAAATGATACACTGGTTCGTATACCGTATTTCTGTGTTCAGACTTTTGTCTCCTCGTCTCTCGTTTTGCTTCGTTATTCAATGTGTAAATGGAATTATGTTATGCACGCAGTTTTAAACAGAAGTTGTGTGAGAGGAAAATTCAAATCTCATCCGATGGTGCTTTTAAAATTACAACAGAATTAGTTAGCCCGAAGAATATTTCGGACAAAAAATATTTCCTACCGAAGAGCAGAATTGAAATAAGTTACAAAAAAAAAAAAAAAGGAAAAAAAAAAAAAAAGAAAATACAATAAAAACTGTTGCAACGATTATAGGCATAATTTGCTCTACAAGAAAAAAAAGAAAAAATACGGAACTTAGCAAATAAGACTTGTATGTTATTTAAATATAATTGTATGACTTTACGGTCGTGTATTTAAGACTTGCTGGAAATAAAGACGGAACTAGATTTCCTTATCTTGTTCGATCGAACCAACCTGTTTGAAAAGAAATTTCTATCGTTACTTTAAGAGATTTGCAAGATATATATCTCCACGTTTTTTCCGGAAAGTCTCGTTTTATCCATATGGTTAAATCTTCCTCCTGACTCGGTGCCGTTTCTTTGACGTCAGACAAACTTGTTATAATTTCCACGGTGAAAATCTTTCAAATAAATAGACAATTTACATTCGATATTAACATGTTGTAAATCCACATGCAATATTGAGTTATTACTGTTATTCATTTATTTACTTTCAAAGGGAATTGAAAGTGAATTATATCATCTTATTATAATAGAGATTCTGTGTTTTTATATCTTTAACCGAAACTATATTCCTACTCAAGTCACAGTTCCTTGGGTATTCATGTCATATTCTTCATTAGAGTAGTATTTACTTTTAAGATTTACAAATGCCGGACATTTTTAAGAAGAATTTCAATGATATTTCTATGTATATTTTAATTTTTAAAGATATTCGAATATGTTGATTTCTAATTGTTTGGTTTTATCTTAATGAATATGAGCAAAAACTCTCCAATAAATCTTAAAATAAAGCCTTTAACAAGAAGAAATATCACTTATTTTATACTTTACTTCGTATTTTAAGTAAATAATGAAATTAGGAAAATTTAGCAATGAAAGATGGGAGTGATAGAATAGTTCTCTACTAAGACAACGTCGTCTTAGATGGCTGGGTCATGTACGTCGGATAGATGAAGGCCAAATCCCGAAAGACATCCTCTATGGAGAGCTTTCGTCTTATACCGAAACACCAACGAAATAAGTGTTGCATTGAAATGAAAGAATAATTAAAGGATAAGTCACCATGTCGGATGGGGCAGAATAATACACTGACTGCACTTCTGCAGAGGGGTAAAATCCCCAATGGGTTCACCTTGAACGGAATCTTGGTGACTGAGTAGTCCATGACATGCAACACTATACATAGGTCCTTACTTATACTAGACAGTCGGTCTGAGCCCTCCCCTGATCAATCGGCTAGTTACGTCAAGCCATAGCAACTATATGAATGTCCCGTCCCTATTACTCTCATAGCAAGCCTCCAGCACTTTTTATCTTATGTGTGTTGGAAAGTGGTGGTCAAGGGTCTTAGTCTTGGGTGTGATGTTAATCTGCATCTAGAGTTGAAATTCCAATTCTGGACTTCTGGGGAGTGTGGAGTACCCCTTCATCATCATTATTACTTCCAGGTCCACCCCGACACGGGGCGGTAGTAGCTGATAGGGTCTCATCTGTATGTTGAATAGAAAAAAGAATTGGTTTGAAAATGTGTCAAAATTGAGTTTAAAAATGAATACTATAGCGTAATTATCAAGGTCTACGAGGAATTTGGGGATTGAAAATAAAAGAGTGTTCGAATTTCTGGAGAAAGAGAGGAAAAAGAAATAAAAACAAAGAGAGGTTTGGAACTCAATTGACCGACCAATGATCCCAGAGCTAAAGTTAAAAATGAAACTGGAAGTTCTTGTTTCTGCAGGGAAGCGGAAATTACCCTCTCATCCCCAGGACGACAAACGAAAATCTTTTTTTTTCGGCTAGGCTTCGTGGAAGGCAGACCGGGGCTTTACGGGTTCCCCCATATGGGTTTCGCATAGTAGTACCGAACATGGTTTACGATAGAATAATTTTACCTCACCCTCTCCCTCTCTCCTTGTCTCTGAAAAATAATCCACGAGCCTGGGAAGGAATAAACCCCTTTGTGACTATACAACTTGCGTACGTTGTTTCTGAACTAACGACGATTACTACTACTAAAGACTACTACTTCAACTCAAACTAGGCCATATGCAACAATACCAAACATAAATGAATAAAAACAAAACGTTTTCGGACTAAAATAACCCAACAAAGGTTGACATGCCGTAAAATCTAACCAATCAACTATTGCCAAGAAAAAAAGCGTGAATTATAAACTGAATATATTAACCATTACACACCATAATGGCAACTGAAATGGCATTGCTGCTACTGTTCATAGACCTAATTTACATTCTCTCACCGCGACTAGCGCCTGCGCTGCGGCATTTTCAAACCCGGGAAATCATTCTGTCGTTCACTGTACGTATGGATTTCATGTGTTGTACTGGCTCCTGGCGTCGGCATTAAAAAGTGCTTCTTTGGAATATATATGAATAAAACATAGTGACATACATGAGACGAGTCAAAAAGGTTCTGTCAATGGAGGAAAAATAGAGGCGTAACATAAGAATAAAGACGGGGACTGAAATCGAATAGGAAATATTCAAATAAATATTAAAATTCATAAGAAATAAAACAACTCGGGAAAACGACAACAAATTAAATCAAAATAAACAAAAAAATGCTTCACTGGAAAAAAAAGTCGAAAAATCTTGGAAAAATACACTCGAACAAGCATGTAGCAAAATTGTATATGAAGTCTGAATAAATGAATGGCAATAAGATATGAAAGGGAATAAAAACTGAATATATATATATATATATATATATATATAATATATATATATAGAAGAGAGAGAGAGGAGAGAGAGAGAGAGAGAGAGAGGGGATTGAGGAGTTAGCCGAATTATTGCATATAGTTTCCTACTATAAAGTAGACTTCATTCTTCCGGCTAATATTTTTCGGAATAAACCAGCAAAACATCTATGAACTCACGTCGGATCATTTTTCAACCTTTGAGTTGCTCATAGCATATTAGCGATAGGAAAAAAAAAATAATGTATGAGTGAATGTAAAGATATATATTTTCTATTAAATTAGGATTTTTTATATATTTTTTCCTTTCTGTCTGTCTTTATCAATTCTCACATAATCAACATTTATACGTCCATGCACCCACCAGCACCACACACACACATACACACATACACACACACACACACCACACACACACACACACACACCATTGGGAATAAATGAAGAAATACAACACAGGCACATATACACATACACACATACACACAGACACAGGCATACACACACAGACACAGATACAGACACATACATACATATATATATATATATATATATATATATATATATATATTGAAGAAAATAGACTGAAGCATAGAGATCGGCTCCGCCTAACTTTAAAACAAAAACATTTAACATTTCGTTTGTCAGTGTGGCTTCATGGCTCGCAACAGGGCTGGGCTGCTGTCACACTCAAGGAAACATAAAATGTCTTCTTGACAGCATGCACAACATGGGAGTTATCAAATCACTCACTGCTGACCCTCATCTATCATTCACGATAGGAGAGTCCACCATTTATATATATATATGCATTAGCAGAAGTACACGGTCAATAACCGGACCAGTTTTTAATTGCTTGTTCAAAAATTGAATTATAATTTTTTCCATGTGTGTAAAATAATGTGTTTACCAAAATGACATTAGGTTTCAAAGTACTCAGGAGATTATGGTTACACTTTTAAAAATAATATTTTAAATGTAAAAAATATCCCAAACTACTGAAGTTTCTGAAATAAATGTAATATATTATAATGTGCTAATTCTTAAACAATTCTTTTAAAAAATAAGAGATTTTTAAAAACAATTTTCCTTTTAAACACTCTCTTACTCCTCTCTGTCCCTTTCCCTCTCATTCCCTGGTGATTTTGGTGCATTGGTTGGTAAATTTTACGGCATGTCAACGCCATGGTTTATTTTATGCCGAAGTTGTTTTGTTTTATTCATTGAAATTGGGCAATCAATTATCTAAATTAATTTTTGAACACATATCTTATCGAATTAACACATCTTCAAACATCGTTTATCATCTACATAACCCATAGATTGTATCCTGATAAGTATTACTACTCTGGGTGAGAGGGGACCTGGGATAAATGGCAATTAATGGGGACTCCATACTCCTCAGAGATGAAAAGAAATGAAACCTCACCGCTAGATACAGTTTAACGTCATAGTCATACTCAGGATACCGGTATTTCGGCTAGTATATATATATATATATATATATATATATATATATATGTGTGTGTGTGTGTGTGTGTGTGTGTGAAGAGATGGAAGTGAATCCGACAGTATGTAGTATATTAAGAAAATTGAAAGAACACAGGTTTAAATAAGTTGAGTGGTAAGTTTATTAGCCGACGCTGCAGTGTTTCGATCTATTAATCAGATCATCTTCAGGACATTTGTCGGTATAAGGAAGGCGATAAAAAAATTTCAATTTCTCTCTCTCTCTCTCTCTCTCTCTCTCTTATATATATATAATATATATATATATATATATATATATATATATATATATATATTAGTAAATGACTTCACCATAATACCATCTGCTGAAGTTTATATGGGAAATCTATACTCAAAATCTCTTGATATAGACTATTATGCTTGTCCTCTAAATCTTTTTATTCTTCCCATATATATATATATATATATATATATATATATATATATATATAATATATAATATGTAATATTGAAAAAATTGAAAAACCCAAGTTCATGAACGAGTAATGTTTATTTCGCCTACGCTGCAGTGTTTTGATATGCTAAAATAGATCTATTTCAATAGATCTTCATCAGGGCTGTAGCGTAGGCAAAATAAACATTACACGTTTATGAACTTGCGTTTTTCCTTTTTTCATAATATTACATACTGTCGGATTCACTTTCCACTTTTCTTCACACACACACACACACACACACGTATATATATAGTATATATATATATATATATATATATATATATATGCGTATGTTTATTCATATACCAAAATATGTAACCACCAAGAAATAATATGAACGTATGAGAAGTTGATCATTGAAACTGAGACTTAAAGAAAAGAGATGCCCGTCATAGACCAATAAAATAATACATAGACTCATTTCTTTGTTTTCGTTCAAATCAATTCCATCTTTTTGGACTTCGTCTTTCTAAATGACTTACGTAATAACCGACATGTCTGAATTGTATCTGTTTGGAGACGAATCCGTTCCTGTTGTTCCCAATCATTTGTGTCATTTTTACTAAATTATTTTGATGAGACTCTGCATTACACAACTTGATGATCAGTGTCTCTACAAAGCAATCTGCAAAGGAAAAACGGAGTCGTATTCGTCCTCTTTTAGTTTAATTCGAATAAAACCATAGAAGACAATCTTAGGAAGAATTTCGTCTGACTGGCATCGAAAAGCCACCAAATATCTTCTACGCAGCTCACACACCAACAACAAAAAAAACTTTAGGTTATTGTTTCATAATATATTGAATATCAAAATTAAAGTCAGTTTAACCAACTTACCAGCATTTTGAGAAATTCTTACATGCACTTCTGTAATATTGTAAAGAATTGAAGAAAAAAATACAAGTTTATAAACGAATGATGTTTATTTCGCCTACTCCCCAGTGTTTCGGTCTATTTCGATAGAACTTCATCAGGGATTTCGTTGGTAAAATCATT
>CM042149.1:60844150-60876650 GCA_023376005.1 Doryteuthis pealeii | reverse complement strand
GTCGGGGTGGTCTAATGTCGGTATCAGCCAATCAGCAAGGGAGTCTATCTCCTTTTCACTTGCGCTAGACCAAGGAGATTGATTTTGCGTCTGAGGTGGAGCGCACACCTACCATCAGCTCATTACTTTACCGCACAGATCCCTGTGCTCATCATACGCTGAGTTGGCGAGGGCCGATATCGAACTAAGAACCTTGCGGTTTCTATCCGAACACTCTACCGACTGAGCTAACCCGGCCCCTAAAGTAAACATATCAAACATTGTTATAATTGAATTACAATACTGTGGTATATGCACAGGTCATGCTAGTGTTTACATTATTATAAAATGTATATTTGTGCGTACATTTTTTTTTCATTTGAACCAATGTATCTCATATTGCAAACCAACTTAAGTTGGTCAAATTATTTTTTCTTATATTTAATCTAAGGGTCCGGTTTAGCTCATCGGTAGCGCATCTTCCTTGATAATCACAAAGATCCGGGTTCGATACCGTTCCCCGTCAATATAGCGCATGAGTAGCGCAGCTTGGGTAATTAGATCTGTGCGGTAAAACATCTGGGAGCTAACCGAATGTGTGGAGCTCCACTTCAGCAAGAAATAATCTCCTGTGTCTATCGCTTGCAAAAAAGGGGATAGACTTTCTTGTTGTCATGATGATATCGAAAATAGACCACCACACCCAATTTTTAAAAATATCTTATCTTCATATTTACAGATGTTTACAATTTTGGCCTCACAATGTAAACAGGTCTTTAAAACATCACATATTCTCTTAAGGCTGTCGTTAAAACCAATTGCGATTTCTTAGAATGAATTTAATCTAAGTTAATCTAATCTATTGTGTTTCAATATGTTTTCATGTAATTATTGTACATATATTTGATAAAGTGAGATTTTAGATTTTTTTCGAAATTCAGACACCAATATACCCATCACGCCATGTACACACACACACACACACACACACACACACACACACATAATATATATATATATATATATATATATATATATAATGTTTACTAATTTTAATACCTCAGACTGAACAGGCAAATAATGCCAAAATAAATTTATATCTGAACTAAGGTATCCATTAATTCATTTATTTGTAACACTCCAAATATGTAAAAAAGATATAGGCAGATCTTTTTATATACGTTTGAGTCCTCAATTTTGATGCTGGTTGAATCCTTGATATCATCTCTCTCTCTCTCTCTCTCTCTCTCTCTCTTCTCTCTCTCTCTCTCTCTCTCTCTCTCTGTGTGTGTGTGTGTGTGTGTGTGTGTGTGTGTGTGTGTGTGTGGTGTGTGCGTGTGTATTTATTGCCAAGCACAAACATATGTATACAGGATACAGTTTGGGCATATACATAGAAACTCACAATTTCTCCACTATAAGTCAAGTAACGATTCCCTGCCACAGAAAAGTTTGATCATTACTTTCATTGTGCACGTGGAATGTCCGTATATTATGAGACGTAATGATTTATTACAGCTTTTATTGCTTTCGGCACATTCCCAATGGGTCAGAGATATATACATATTCTACATTCACTGACCATTTAAACAGGTTGGCCAATTCCAGAAAATGATGTCATTGCTTTTGAAATTTCAGGTTAGATAATTAATATCACATGAGTCAATTGGAAGTGTTCCCGTGGATGTACGTCCTCGCATACTCCCTACTCAGTAACTCTTTTCTTGGATGATGGAAATATCCAAAGAAATCAGTTATGAGTTTAATAAAATGAATCTCCACTACTCCCTACTCAGAAACTCTTTTCTTGGATGATGTAAATATCCAAAGAAATATATATATATATATATATATATATATATATTATATCTTATTATAATGGAGATTGTGTGTTTTTCTGTCTGTAACCGAAACTAAGTCACAATTCCCTTAGAAATTGACGTCACATTCACCATGAAGTTATCCTTATTTTAACCTCAATTATTAATAATATTGTTTTACATTATTTATACTGTTAACCATATCTACGTACTAATAACATGCAATTGTATTTATATATACAACAAAATAGCGGTTTACAGTGTGAACGGGAAGCCTAATTTGCATATTGATATTAAAAATGTAATTTTAATAAATATATGCTTAATATTATTGATTTCTAACTGTTTGGTTTTATTTTAAAGAATATTAGCAAAAATCTCTTCAATGAATCTTAAATGAAATCCATTAACAAGAAAAGATAAGTGTCATTTATTCTTTACTTCCTATTTTAACTAAATACTTAAATTAGAAAAATATAAAATGAAATGAAAGACGAGAGTGATGGAAGAGTAAATTTCAGTTGTATTTTTCGATTATACCCTCCTCTGTTTCAAATCTTTTTATCTGCATTTATTTTTAGTTTCATTAGCGTTTCTAATTTAATACGATATTTCATTACATTAAAACTTAAATAACTTGCACCCGGAGGGTGCATATATTTGCTAGTATATATAAAAGAGGGTCTGAACAAAAGAGATACATATTATTATATTGCTAATTGTTTTATCAGGGCAAGTCCTTGTGTGATCATCTCTGTAATTGAATGGCAGTCGGTCTCCATAACTTTATATATATATATATATATATATATATATATATATATATAGAGAGAGAGAGAGAGAGAGAGAGAGAGATAGAGAGAAGAGAGAGAGAGAGAGAGAAGAGAGAGTAAAAACATATATATCGACATAACCTGAAGGAGGAAAATGTGATCTAAACTGCAATAAAAATTCAGAATCGCGTTAACTTTCATCTACCAACTTTCCCCCCCCCTCGGCTCTACCAAATTTTCTTCGTATTTTCTATCTGTATTATTGTATATTTCAATGTTCGCTATCTACTTACCATATATATATATATATATATATATATATATATATATATATATATATATATATATATATAGTATTACAGTGTGTATTTAAATAATCTATCTCGAGTTTCCAGTTTATTTCGAGTTTATTTCAATTTGCAGGGTAATATAAATCCGCTCTACTAACGTATTGAGCACTTTATATTAGTTATAACACTGACTTATCCGGTTAATACTTGTATCAACCATCAATATTGCAATTAACTCAATATTTTTTTTACCGGTAAGTCATTCCCTTTATCATAGATAGGATATCTATCTATCTATCTATCTATCTATATCATTCTATTGACATATATGTATGTATGTATGTATGTATCTATCTATCGATCTATCTATCTATCTATCTATCTATCTATCTACCCCCTCTCTCTCTCTATATATATATATATATATATATCAATCTATCTATCTCATTCTATTGACATCTATGTATCTATCTATCTATCTATCTATCTATCTGTCTATCTATCCAAGTCTGTTCACATCTATCTATCTATCTATCTATCTATCTCATTCTATTGACATCTATGTATGTATGTATGTATGTATGTATGTATCTATCTATCTATCTATCTATCTATCTATCTATCCAACTCTGTTCACATCTATCTATCTATCTATCTCATTCTATGACATCTATGTATGTATGTATGTATCTATCTATCTATCTATCCAAGTCTGTTCACATCTATCTATCTATCTTCTCATTCTATTGACATCTTTGTATGTATGTATGTATCTATACTATCTATGTCTGTTCACATCTATATATCTATCTATCTCATTCTATTGACATCTATGTATGTATGTATCTATCTATCCAAGTCTGTTCACATCATCTATCTATCTATCTATCTCATTCTATTGACATCTATGTATGTATGTATGTATGTATCTATCTATCTATCTCTATCTATCCACTCTGTTCATCTATCTATCTATCTATCTCATTCTATTGACATCTGTGTATGTATGTATGTATGTATCTATCTATCTATCCAAGTCTGTTCACATCTATCTATCTATCTATCTCATTCTATTGACATCTATGTATGTATGTATCTATCTATCCAAGTCTATTTACATCTATCTATCTATCTATCTATCTCATTCTATTGACATCTATGTATGTATCTATGTATGTATGTATCAATCTATCCAAGTCTGTTCACATCTATCTATCTATCTATCTATCTATCTATCTATCGTATTGAACACTTTATATTAGTTATAACACTGACTTATCCGGTTAATACTTGTATCAACCATCAATATTGCGATTAACTCAATACTTTTTTTTTACCGGTAAGTCATTCCCTTTATCACACACACACACACACACTACACACACACACACTCACAACACACACACAAACACACACACACACACACACACACACACTCATATATATATTGACAGTTCCATTTGAAGAAAATCTTGATTGGGCCCATCAGCGGAAGTTGGAAAAATATGAAGACCTACGTGAACAATTCGTCAGAAACGGATGGATAACAAATGCATTTCCCATTGAAATTGGATGCCGGGGATTTATTACCGACTCAACATCGGCATTTTTGTCTAAACTTGGATTTTCTCCACCAGACAAGAGGAAATACTTCAAAAAGATTCAGGAAAAACTCTAACCGCATCAGCGTGGAAATGGCAGTCCTATATTGTGACATCAAACCGACAAAGTCTGCTTGTATCGTGAGATACTGCTGGGACGCTCTGGGTTAGTGGAAATGATGCTTCGGCCCCGAAACCATGCCTGAACCCAGAGTCATTATTTGGTGAAGGCTTTGTTGGTTGCAATGCTACTGTGTAAATAGCAGTCATCGTAAAAAGATTATTATATATAAATATATATATATATATATATTATATATATACATATATATATACATACATTTATTCACACACATACACATACACATAATATATATATATATATATGTATGTGTATAATAATATATATTATATATACGTGTGTGTGTGTGTGTGTGTGTGTGTGTGGGGTGCGTATGCAGTTTCTATGAGGGACGGAGAAAGAGAGAGACAGAGAGAAGAGAGAAGAGAGAGAGAGAGAGAGAGATTTTGAACGATTTATACTTGCTTTACAAACAGATATCTCATTTATTCAGCTCAATAAAAACAAATATGTTCCAAGTTCCAAGTCATCAAATTGAAAAGGTAAACACTTATGAAAACAACGTGGAGAACATTAAGTTTTACAATTGAATGTCCCCCTCAAAAGCAACAAAATAAAAATCTATTGAACGTAAAGTTGTGTATGTAATTTAAAACACGAATGAAGTCTACTCTTAATTCAAATAGAACCGCTGTGAAAATCGACAACCTATTTATTTTGTATTTCATTTCGAAATTGACAAAGACTAAAATAATTTTCAATATTTCCCACGCAAATATGAAAACAAATACTTTCCAGCATAAAACCACAAATCTATAATAACGTCCTTCTGTTTGTACAGGCAATAATTCGTACAACCTCAGGGATATTTGACGAAATGTCCTCTGGGGGAAATTTCAAATGATTTAAAAGTGTTCAGTGACTGAAATTACTGCATTTATTGTACATTTTCTGAAATAGAATACTAAAAGCGAACATGAAATGGTTTGTTAATTGTGTAGTAAAACAATGTAAAATGTCAGCGCAGATATTTTTTATATAATAAAACAGGAAAAAATGTCACAAACCCCCAGATCGTTAAAAATGAAATTCAAAAATTCAAAGTCTAGTTTTTTTGTTGTTTTTTGTTTTTTTTCAAAATATCGAACAGCCCTGTCAGCATGGTCTTAAGAATACAGACTGCACCTCTGCAGAGGGGTAAAACCACCCCCCATTGTGGTTACCTGTTTGTCATAGTTGGACATTCGTGAATCTCAAGGATGAAATCCTGGTTACCGAGCAGTGCCATGACATGTAAAACTCTACTTTGGCCCTTACTTAGGTTAAACAGGTGGTCGGAGAGGTCCCCTCCGATCAATCGACTGGTTACGTCAATTCTTAGCACCTATATCATTGTCCCAACCCTATTACTCATAAGGGCAATAGGGTAAGGCAAACCCCCACCTTTTTATAATATGTGCTTGCGGGCGGTGGCTGAGGCTATTGATGTCCTGTGTATGACGTTAAACTCTATCTGGTAATACAATTCCAATGCTAAAGCTCTGGGGAATGCGGAGTACCCCTTCATTACCATCACTCCCAGATCCAGTCGGACCCGAAGTGGTATTTTCTATTACGGTCATATAAATAGAAAAACATGAGTTAATTTTTTTAAAATTGAGTTTATAAAAAAAATGATTATCCATCAAGAATGAATAAAAAGAATGAAATGACCCAATGGGTTGACGTGCCGCAAATTCCAACCATCCAATTAACCAATCAAAATACAGAAAAAAAGATCACACGTATATTTTTAGAGTTATGCGGGACCCTACTCTGGTGGTGGTGGTGGTGGTGGTAGTGGTCACCCCGACCATTATGGTTAGGCTATGACTTATGGAAAATGAATCTTTCCTCCATCTACAAAACAAAAGCAACCTTATTGTAGCGTAATTATTATGGTCTACGGAGAATGTGGGGATTTAAAAGAAAACCGCAATCGGATTTCTGGAGAAGGAGAAGAAAAACAAATAAGAACAAAGAGCCATTGACCGACCAATGACCCCGGAACTAGAGTTAAGAATAAAAATGGAACTCCAAGTTTCTGCGGTCGAGCGGAAGTGAATTTGACACCCCCCAACCCTGGGACCAGAAACGGACTTAAATAAAATTCGGTCCCTCTTTCGCCAGACTCGAGAAGTGTCGGACATGTTTGTTGGTGTTCTGTCGTGACATGTCTAGGGTAGCAACAAATAGCACGCATGAACGTGATTTACGATAGAACAGCTGGACCTGACCCTCTCTCTCCTCATTCTCTCTAAAAAGGAACCCGCGAGTCAGGAAATAAATAAACAACCCCTTTTTGACTATAAACTTTCGTATGTTCTTACTGAACTAATGAAGGCTACTACTACTAACGACTACTACTACAGCCCGACTTGGACCCTACTCAACATTATATTATTAATTAAAAACTTATCAATTATATATAATTTTTCACTGTAAACACAGTTTTCATAACTCTGTTGATGGGGCTTATAATATGATGGCTACGATAATGGGTGGTGCGTAGTGTAATGATTAGAGTCGTTGAAAATGGACTTTGTTCCTGCGTTTCATATAGCGATAATAAACTTGGGAAAGGATGCATCCAATTACTCTCCCTCCAGTTATAGGTAAATTGCAGGACATACTGTGCTCTTAACCATGGCTAGGTAACCAGTCTAGGAGAAGGAAAACTCTGAATCAACACCTATTAAAATCCGCGTAAGAAATTAAAGGTGTATCGCATCCTGCTCGTGTAGAGAGGTTGGTAAATATATAAAATACGACTGTGACCCTGCAGAGGGGTAAGGCCACCCAAAAAGAGGGTGCCTTGGGTATAACACTAAACTGCCTCTGATGGTGATGTTCCAGTTCGGCAGCTATGTAAATTGTGAA
This sequence comes from Doryteuthis pealeii, assembly GCA_023376005.1. Taxonomy (NCBI): domain Eukaryota; kingdom Metazoa; phylum Mollusca; class Cephalopoda; order Myopsida; family Loliginidae; genus Doryteuthis; species Doryteuthis pealeii. Next base: position 60,869,186 of record CM042149.1, on the reverse strand, counting down.
GCGCCCCTTCATAGATATTACTCCCAGGTCCACTTTGATCCTGAGTGGTACTACCTATTAGTTTCCATAGATGGATGCATGAAAATTCATCAGTATATCTCTTTTGTCTATCTATCGATCAAGTAAAGTAAAACCCGGGAGTGCTTATTGTCATTATCACGAGGACAGCGAGGGAGTCCCCTTTTCACTAGCTCTTGACTAGGGACATTGCTTTTTTGTTTCTGGGGGGAACGCCACGCCTACCTGCAGCTCCTCGGTTTACCGTACATATCCAAGCTATGTTACTCATCCCTGAGTTGGTGAGGGCTGGGATTGAACCCGGAACTTTGTAGTTCCTAGGCAACTGATCTACCGACAGAGCTAATAAGAATTTGAACGTATCCTCTATTAACGCTGTTAGATTTCGATCCCTGTCAAAAGCCCACATTTAAAATGCTGATTCTACAATCGTAATATGCATAGATATATGGATACATACATGTTTATATACATATAAATACACGCACACACACACACACACACACACACATGTATGTGTGTGTGTGTGTGTGTGTGTGTGTGTGAAATGTGCGTAGGTTTATATTTCTTAAATTATCTGCTTTTCGTCTCTTAAATAGATAGATAAATAGATAGATAGATAAATTGTATATATATATATATATAGATAGATAGACAGTGAAATAATTTTTTTATAAATCTGAGCTAGCTAGAAAGAAAGAAAGAGACTCAGTAGAATAAAGCATATCTGAGATTGATAGATAGATAGATACAATCTGAGATAAATAAAACAGATATGAGTTTGATAGATAGATAGATAGAAAAAAAGAAAGTGAATGAGAAAAATAACATAAGAATAAATAGATAGATAGATAGAAGTAGAATGAGATAAGTAAAAACATATCTGAGATAGATAGATAGATAGATAGAGATAGATACACACTGAAATAATAAAACATAGAATATATCTGAGCTAGCTACATAAAAGAAAGAAAGAAAGAAAGAAAGAAAGAAACTGAAAAAATAAAGAGACTGATATAGATAAATAGGTAGATAGAAGCAGGCTGGGAGATATATATAACATATATATATATATATATATATATATATATATATATATATATATATATATGTATATGCATAGATAGATAGATAGATAGATAGATAGATAGATATAAATTATTGTATTCCTACTTATTACATAGAGTTAAAGTAGCAATCTACAAAGGAAAAACTTTTGCAATCATAACCCTAAAACATTGCATTCAATCAGTGAAAGTGGATCGTGGACTGAATATCATTAGATTTACGGCGCGACGAATATAACCTAAATGTGTGTGTGCGCGTATGTGTACATCTCTGTGTGTGCGTGTGTATTTCCGTGTGTCTTAATGTGTGGTGTGTCCGTATGTGTATGCGTGTGTGTGTGTGTGTGTGTGTGTGTGACGTAATCTGAAAATTCATTTCAGATTAAACTTATCCGACGCTTCCCTTACTTTTCTCATTTCTTTCGCTCAGAAGCAGAGACAGCAATATCATCAAGCCGTGTAATTTGCCGGACCCAATCGTCCCCACCCCCATACACACACCACCACCACCACCACCCACTGTACACCCAGATATCAAAAATCGCAATGCAAGACAAAGGAAAATGAAGAAATATCTAATTCTTTTATTACACAAACCTCTTTCTTTTATTCAAGATACGGAATTTCCCTCCATCCACTAAATATAATAAAATACAAAAAAACGCAATGAGATTACAAAGAGAAAAAAAAAGAAATACAATTCCAGCATTTTTTTCTCATTGGTTTTATTTCATTTGACAAATACAAAACAGAAATTGGGAACTTTGTAATTTTCTACTTTGCTGTACTTGTAAAATTCAAAGCAATAGTTTCAGTTAGTTGTACAGCACAAATCAACCTAGTTACGTGTTCGTGTTTTGAATTATATACAATATCACCCACAAAATAAGTACTAGATGGATAATTTTTCTTTCAAATAAAACATAGTTTTTTTTTCTCCGAAACCAAAGTTACAATAATTTTATTATTTCTAGCGAAACATTATACATTCAAACATATATTATTATATTTTATACATTACCAAACTCTACAATATTGGGTCAATGTAAGCAAGAATAAATATATGTTAAACAAGTAAATGTTCCCCACTCTTGAGTTCATAGTGGTGCAGTCACGCTCCGACTATGATGGTACTGTGGTTTTATAGCTAGTACGTTTTTTATGGGTGAAGCTGTTAGTACCCTGGTTTTAATTTCAGATTTTCCTTCTACTAACTTAGTTGTCTTAACAAAGTAAAATAATCCTATCTGTCTGTGGGGATTAAAATGAAATTAGAATAAAAACAATTTTAAAAATAACACATTTCCATGAGCCTTCACCGGAAGAACCCCCCGGGCATGTGCTAGAAAAAGGACCCACTTCCTACACCGAGAAAAATCTCTCGGCCATTCGAGTTTAGGCCTTAATTGGGTCTAGTCGCTACGATTGTCCGCGATCGGAATGAGTACACTTCAAATCCGTTAACGAGGACCAACCGTAGGGCAAGTCTGGTGCCAGCAGCCGCGGTAATTCCAGCTCCGGTATAGTATATTAAAGTTGTTACTGTTAAAAAGCTCGTAGTCCGAACTCGGGTTCGTGGTCGCTCGCGCGGCCACGGGGGAGCGGCCCCATCGTCCGTTGTTGACTTTGGTCGTCCGTTCGCATTCCCGGCCCTTTCCGCCGGTGTCAACTGCCGTGTACATCCGCCTCGTCGCTCGTCGTCGTCGTGCGCGTTCTCCTCCAAGGGTGCTCTTAACCGAGTGTCCGCGGCGGCCGGTACGTTCACTTGGAAAAAATTAGATTGCTCAGGCGGCTATGACCGGTGAATAATATGAAATATTACAAGTAAATAAATGTATAAATGAAAGGATATATATCTTGTATAAAATAGAAATTTATTTCGACATATTGTCTCTTCAGTCCTATTTTTGTTGTTTTTTTTTTCTTAATATTTCACACGCTCTTTTACTATAGGTTAGCTCAGCCGGTAGAACGTTTGCTAGAAGTCACAAGGTTCCTAGTTCGATACCGGCCCTCGCCAACTCAGCGTATGAGTAGCCCAGGGATCTATGCGGTAAAGTAAGGAGCTGATGGTAGGTGTGGCGCTGCACCTCAGACGCTAAAAACAATCTCCTTGGTCTAGCGCTATTGAAAAGGGGATAGACTCCCTCGCTGTCAGGCTGATACCGACATTAGACCCCCAGATGACTTTACTTACTTTACTATGAAATATATGGAAATGAATCCGGCAGTATGAATAGAACTTTTTTTTTTTTATAGAAAAACAAAAGGTGTTATTAGTTTTGCTGACAGATCTGTTACGACCTTTTGATAAAGAGGTCTTTTTCAAAGCTTTGAAAAAGACCGCTTTATTAAAAGGTCGAAACAGATCTGTCAGCATTACTTTACTATATATTCCAACAAATGTAGCAATCTGAACACTGTCCTGGTGCCGTTTAGTCTTCTATATCATTTATTCTTTTTTTACATATTGTCGACATCGCTTCTGGGCGGGGGCTAATATCTGTGCGCGGTCATTAGGATCCTCGTCCGTCCGCCCGTCTGTCCGTTCGTCTATTGATTTCTGTGCCTCTTTTGTCCCTGTTATCTCCTCTTCGTCTCATTCTGCTTTATTCGCTCGCATTAAAATGTTTCCCAGATATTTATAGTTCGCTCATTTGTGATTATGCTTTGTCTTGTCTTTTCGATTCGATTTCTAGCCACGACCATTTCAAGTAGCGTGAATTATCATATACCAAATTCTATTCCGATTTCCCCACTGCAAGTTTCATTTATACTCGTTAAAAACTAAACCTGATATCGAGTTATATTATATTTGTAGAATGTATATCTTCTATTGATAATGGAGATTGGGTGTATTTCTGTCAGTAACCAAAACTACAACACATCTTACTTCACAATATTCTCAATGATTGCGTAAGTCTATTAACAAGTACTAGCAACAGTAAACACCCTCCTAAAATACAATGTGAAAGGGTTTGTATCATAAGTAAGCAAAATCCTCATATTTATTAAAGGAGTAAAAAAACAAAAAAAAACAATATGAAATGAAAACTGAGCCCCGTCCCTCTGAAATAAAATGTTGCGTGCATGTAATAATCAAACAATTATTTGAATATTTTCCACATCAATTTTACAGAAAATCGTAGGTATTTATTTATTTGTAAACTTTTTAGTTAACTTCTTGTTACTGTGAAAAAAAATGGGACTAGAGTAAAAAACAATTTTTAAAATTGTTTACTCAATTTTGTTGGTGTATATAGCATAAGCATATTGTGACGTAATCTGTGACGTAGAGCTATGACGTTGTTTTTGTTACAGACAGAAATACAGACAATCTCCATTATTAATAGATTTAATTCATAGTCAAAATCTTTGATACAGAGAATAAACCAATTTTTAATTATTTTTTACACTCGCCTAATTTTTTTCAGTAACAAGAAGTTAACTAAAAAGTTACAAATAAATAAATACCTTCGATTTTCTGTAAAAAGTATGTGAAAAATATTCAAAATAATATTTTTTATGATATATATATATATATATATATATTATATATATATATTATAATATATATATATATCAAAGAATAAATAGGGCTATTGGTAGCTGTAAAATATATGTTAAATACCGGCGAGGGGTAGCTGTTAAAAAAGTCGAGCCGCACTGATGAGACGTAAACGTCGAAACACGTGTCTATGGATGACTTATATATATATATATATATATATATATATATATATATACGCATAATAACCCGGCACACACACCACACAGATCAACACACACACACACACACACACACATATATATATATGCGTGTGTGTGTGTGTATGTGTGTGTGTGTGTGTGTGTGTGTGTGTGTGTGTGTGTGTAATTAACGGTCAACACCTACGCCCTTGATTTAAAGGTGCAAGGTTGGGTTTATTGCCCAGTGCATGAGGCGCCCCCGTGAGGGGGGTGCCGACGGGATCTACGCATTTTTGTGCCTGCCATCCCACGAGGTTCGGTTTGTGGGTGGTCCCACTTTAAACCTGGTGTCATACCCGCATAAGTGGAATGCGAGGTAAATGACAAAAATATATATAAATGTCGTGGTTATGGAATGAAATTGCATCTTGTGTTGAGGTTCAATTTCTGCAGCTCTGGGGTGTGTGGAGCACCAATTAATTGCCATTACTCCCAGGTCTACTCTGACCCCGACTAGAAGTTGCATTTAAGTAAGGTTTAAATACAAAAAATGATTAAAAATGTGTTTAAAAAGAGCTTACAATTTTGAATACCCAACAAGAATAAATAAAACAAAAACGTCTACGTAAAATCCAACCAACCTACTAAAAATTGATTTTGTAGCAAAATTCAAAAGTAAATACACCCCTATGGATTACACTAATATCATTTGGAAAGGTATGCACCCAACTAGTATTCCTCTAGTTATGGGTTAATAGACGGTAATTTGTGGGATAATTGCAAATAAACGTGTTGAAAATAATGTGTACAATATGTTATTGGAAAATTCCATTAGAAAATAATTGTTACATAATTATTAGATTCCTAATACTTATGTACAGTAGTATAGAAACCAAAATGGCTGTTATAAGTTCAGCCGAGGGCCTTGAAGGATTGAATGACAAGGCTTGACCTCAGTCCTGATCCTAAACCGGTGGATACCGTGAGAATCGGTGGAGAAGACCTTCTTCCAGTTTAGATTAGAAAAAGATTTTAGTGAGTATTGGGCAGACCACGACGGTGGTCAGTCGTGTTATGCACGCCGCCAACTCAATCTGCGCAGGTAGTCTGGTGGGGATTTCGAAATAAAATATGATCTAAAGCAAATCGAAGTCTTGTGTTATTATCTAAAAATTACCAATGACACAGGGCTTCTGATAAAGAGAAATCCCCAATGGAAGACCAGACACGAAGTCCCCAAGACGAAGTCCAGACGCTAGAAGAGACGCTAGAAGAATAGAAGTAAGAAAGTAAAAAGAAGAGTTTACAACAGAATTAGCAACAGCAAATACCCCGGGTTTCACTGTTTTAATACTGCTAGAATATGACTAATTCCGTATTTCATTCTTCCGAATTCTTGAGACGATTGGATTCCCGATATTATTCAACAGTCATGTCTCGAAATATCCAAACTATAAGAGATATTGTTTGTTTATTTTACAACATTTCTTGGGAATTCAAAAAAATTTTATTCTTAATATTTGTTTTTAGAAATTTATGATTGGAACTTAATATTCTTCGTTCTGCTAAGTGGAAATGAATTCCAAGAGACGCCCATTAAACTCTCGTCAGTAAAAAGTCAACATTAAATCTGTTCAGCTATTCGCTATTAATTAAATATCTAAGATGGCATGTCCACAGCTTGACTTGCGATTTCAAATAAGAACAAATTAAAGAAATATATTTCCAGTGGATTTTAGACAATAAGAACAACTGTTACGTTTGCAAGGTGAAAGAAGCAGTACATATGTGACTATCATAAAAAGAGACCGAAGAATTATTTCTACTGCGAAATCGTTCTCCATGAATATGGCAATTCTCAAGATAACAATAATGTGACTAGTAAAACCATGTAACCCATGTCCACATATGTGTATGTGTGTATGTGAGTACGTGCGCGTATATATATATATATATATATATATATATATATATATATATATATATATGTAGAATTAAACAAAAGGCACATCTCCTGTTTAACAATTTTATTTTTGATCTTTTCTAATTTTCTGGCCAACTTTTTAATGTTTGGGTGCAATTCGTGGATAAATCCACCAAAGTTCAGTTCCCGAGTACTTTCAGTGCCGAAAGTGCCTTAACAAAACGGTGCAGAAAAAACTTGGCATTGACTATCTGACCATGGATTCCAATTGTTTAGTTCCAGTGCTCTTTTAGGTACCGTTCTTCTATTCAAAAAAATACATTCCTACACCTATTGTTTGCTTATGGGTAGTTCGCTCCATCAATTCAGGGACCTTTCCAGTGTTTGACACAGATTTTCATGTTAGAGGTCGACCTTGCAGTCTCAAAAGAAAACAATTAAAATAAATGATTTTCATACACGTGGCTCACTAGTTTCTATGTGCACATGGTTCTTTCTCATTTAACTTCGTTACCTTCTTATCCACAGGGACATATCGGAAATGTATGATTGGAAGACGCAGACCCACACGCACATGCACACAGACGCATAGAGGAACCCACATTTTTTCGTTGATTTAGAAGCTTGAAAACAATCAGTGTTTTCTAAAACAGTCGATTAATAAAATCTGATTTTTTTTCGAAAATAATCTTATAATTAGATATAAACAGACACACAATCCCGATGATAAACCACATGCAGTGAATTGATATATAAGAAATGGTTCTTTTCCACTTATCTATTTGTTTAAATAGGACAGCTCCGGAAGAGAAAGAAATAAAGAAAGACAGAAAGAATGTATCTCCTGGAAACGAACAAAGAAAAGAAAGAAAGAAAGAAAGAAGAAGAAGAAAGAAAGAATGCATCTCCTAAAAAGGAAAGAATGAAAAAAGAAGAAAAAAGAAAGGCATATCCTGTAAAGGACAAAGAAAGAAAGAAAAGAAAAAGAAGAAAGAAAGAAAGAAAGAGAGAAAGAAAGAAGAAAGAATCTCCTGAACACGAACAAAGAAAGAAGAAAGAAGTCATTTTCTGAAGACGAGAAAGAAAGAAGGAAAGAAAGAAGTTATTTTCTGAAGACGAAGAAAGAAAAAGGAAAAAAGAAAGAAGGCATATCCTGTAACGGACAAAGAAAGAAATAAAGAAAGAAATAAAGAAAGAAAGAAAGATCTCCTGAACACGAACAAAAAATAAAGAAAGAAGTCATTTTCTGAAGACGAAGAAAGAAAGAAAGAAAAGAAAGAAAGAAAGAGAGATAGAGAGAGAAAGAAAGAAAGAAAGAAGAGAGAATCTCCTGAACACGAACAAAAAATAAAGAAAGAAGTCATTTTCTGAAGACAAAGAAAGAAAGAAAGAAAGAAAGAAAGAAAGAAAGAAGAAAGAAAGAATCTCCTGAACACGATAAAGAAGAAAGAAAGAAGTCAATTTCTGAAGACGAAGAAAGAAAGAAAAGAAAGAAGAGAAGAAAGAAAGAAGAAAGAAAGAAAGAAGTCATTTTCTGAAGTCGAAGAAAGAAAAAAAGAAAGAAAGACAGAAGGAAAGAAAGAAGTTATTTTCTGAAGACGAAGAAAGAAAGAAGAAAGAAAGAAAGAAAAGGAAATTTCCTGAAGTCAAATAGATAAAGAAGAAAGAAAGAAAGAAAGAAAGAAAGAAAGAAGAAAGAAAGAAAAGGAAGAATAACGGCATCTCCCAAAGAAAAGATTGAAAGAAAGAAAGAAAAAAAGAAAGAAATCATTTCCTGAAGAAATTAATAAGGAAAGAAAGAAATTAAGAAAGAAAGAAAGAAACATCGACCGAAGACAGAAAGAAAGAGAAAGAAAGAAAGAAAGATCCACATAATAATTGTTGGCATTTTCTAAAGCCGTAAAAATGATACAGTTACAATTTCCCACTGTTTGTATATAGATAAAGGAAAAAAAAAAAGAAACACTTAATTTAACTAACACAAAGCAGCAAATAGCAAAAAGAAAAGTCAAATTAAAATTTTTTTTTTAAATAGAAAAATTCTGAAAGCAAGAACCATGAAAAAAGAAATGTGAAGTAGTGGATGAAAAGAAGACTAGAAGAAATAAAAGGTAAAGAAAAAAAAAAGGCAGATTTTGATAGAAATATTAAGTGGAAAGAAAGAAATGGTATGAAATAAATGCAAGTGTCCATGTATGTATTACTCGTGTGTGTATGTTGTGTGTGTGTGTGTGTGTGTGTGTGTTACTGGTGTGTGTGTTACTCGTATGTGTGTTACTTGTGTGTGTTTATGTGTATGTTTGAAAATGTGAGTGAATGCGTGTTTGAATCAATGAATCCTCAAATATTTGATCTGAAATTTGATCTAAAATTGTCAGTTATCAAAGAACAGTTGGGTAAAGTACGTTAAGAAGAAAGATTTTTAAAAGTACGTATGTTATGTAAAAACGAGACACGAAACCATACCATCGTTTCCTACCTTGATGATGGCAAACTGTATTGCCGAAAGCGCTCGTTTTGAAACCTTGGGTGGACTGTTACACCAGTTACACCCCGACACCAAAAAGATGGCCCGAAAATTAGAAAGGATCAACCAAAAACTTGTCCGACAAGAATTGTCTGTACAATTCAACAAAACTTGTATAAAAGAAAAAATGATGCCAATATATATATATATATATATATATATATATGCATTTATAAAGATAAAAGGTGGCTTACCGGTGAATATGGGCACGATCGTTGGAGGTGCACAAAATCCAGGGGTTAAGTCAGCGATATAACAAATACAAAGTGCTCAATACGAAGTAGAGCAAATCATCTTATTCAAATCATCTTATTCAATGAACACACGTGTAATCGGCTGCAATTAATCGGTACCTCGATTAATTCAGTGGATTTAACCCTGAATATCCTTATGGTGAAGCTCGAGTAGGTTTCTATTGTATCCATTTCTTTAATATATATATATATATATATATATATAATGCATCTCCTGAAAAGGAACAAAGAATGAAAAAAGAAAGAAAAAAGGAGGCATATCCTGAAAACGGACAAAGAAAGAAATAAAGAAAGAAAGAAAGAAAGAAAGAAAGAAAAAAGGGAGGAATCTCCTGAACAACAACAAAGAAAGAAAGAAAGAAAGAAGTGATTTTCTGAAGACCAAGTAAGAAAGAAAGAAAGAAAGAAAGATATATATATATATATATATATATATATATATATATATATATATATATATGTGTGTGTGTGTGTGTGTGTGTGTGTGTGTGTGTGTGTGTGTGTGTGTGTGTGTGTGTGTATATATTGAAACTCGCAGATTACATGAATCTTTCTGTAATACAAGGGAATTTATTCCGGGCTTTTCATAAGTTAAAATTTCATGTTTTATACCAACTCTGTTTTGATTTCGGAGATAACTTCATTTTTAGAAAAAAAGCTCCCCGGATATATTATCATATATATTAGTCGTTTTGTATTTCGGTTTTTATATTTTGTATACATATTAGTTGTCTTGTAATTAAATATTCATTTATTTAAGGGTGAATAAAAATTAAATTTAGTTATAAATGGAGCATCATGTAAAATGTTTCAGAAGCTCTGCTCTAAACGTTAAGACATTGTAAATAATTCATCGAAAAACATACAGCCAAATATTTTCTAATGAAATAAGTAAATGTGCTTATTCTCATGAATTTTAGAATAGAGCAAATTTTTCAGATGTTCATAAGAATTAAAATTTGATTTTTGTTTTTAGAATAAAAAACAAAATCTCCGAATTAGAATGTTGAAAACTACTTTGGTATAACTTTTTATTTCATTCGTAATTTTATTTCATAATTTTACTTCATAATTCATTAAAAATCAAAACATTGACAAACTAGCATATATTCAAAATAAATTAAATCTAAAAACAAAAAGACAATATTTATTTATTTATTCATGTATCTATTTATTTGTGTGGCGCCTGGAAAACATCTAAACACGGATTTTAGATAAATCATAAAAACTTGAAATTTTACATTAAAAGTTTTCTATTATTTAAGTAGAGCATCTCATTCGTTTTTAACGATAACTTTTTAAAAATCGCTTTAAATTTATACAATAATAAAAATAAATAAAACCATATATCATAAAATAAATCGAATAAATGAAATTATTATTTTATGACCAATATTTAAAAATATTTTTGTGTTTGTCAGCAATAAAAACATTTAATATATGTTAGATTTTCAAATATGTAAGCAATTGTTTTTCCATTAAATAAGTAGAATATAACCATTAGTTTTATTACCTGTGTGACAAGAGAAAATGACTCTAGTTGAATAACTAAGAAATTCAATTTTCATTTTTTGAATATAAAATAATCTATTCCAGAATAGAAATGAATAACAAACTACATATTTTCATAAGTTGACATTTAAAGAGAAATAGCTTTTTTTATTTAGCTAGGATTTAACAAGCGTTGTGCTAGACATACTGGTTAAGAAATGTACACAGGTGATATGAGGACGTCGCATATGTTCATTGTTACAGACAGATAGAAATAGACAGCCACCCTCGTGTTGACAACTTGAAAATGTGATATACTGAAATCATTTCGTTGGAGTAAACAGAAGAAAGAAGTGAGGAGAGTGAAGTATGAAACGTTAAAAAATGAAGATCGAAAAGAAGGGAGAAGTTAGAAATATAAAAAATGAAACGGAGCTAAATTACGATGAATAGCGAGGGATATATATATATATATATATATATATATATATATATATATATATATATATTATATATATTAAAGAAATATATGCTATGTTACGTAACATCTTATTCAATGAACACACGTGTAATCGGCTGCAATTACTCAGTACCTCCATTAATTCAGTGGATTTAACCCTGAAGATCCTAATGGTGAAAATCGAGTAGATTTCTATTGTATCCATTTCTTTGATAAATTTGCTCTACTTTGTATTGAGCACTTTGTGTTTGTTATATCGCTTACTCAACCCCTGGGTTTTGTGCACCTCCAACGATCGTGCCCATATTCACCGGTAAGCCACCTTTTATCTATCTATCTATCTATCTATCTATCTATCTCTCTCTCTCTCTCTCTCTATATATATATATATATATATATATATATATATGATGGACTCTCTCGTCGATCGACGTATGAGTGTTTATACAATGAACATCTCCGCAGTGATTTCTTTATAGTGGTGAAGGCTTGTGTTGGACCATCCACACTTTTTGCCACACTCGATAGCAAAGAATTGGCGCATCTAGGGTTGCCACAAACCCAATCAACGACCTTTTTCTACTACAGCCGGCTTAATTTTTTTAAGTCAGTTATTTTACGTTAAATAACGGATTTATTCGCCGAGTTGGCTTGTCATGATTATTTTCAATAATTATCGAATTTTATACGATATACGCATTGTAATTGCCTTCAAAAATATAAATAATGATATACTTTACTTAACAATGCTTCAAAAGCAAATTATCAAATACTATTATCCATATATATATATATATATATATATATATATATATATATATATATATATGGGTTAAATAGTAGGGCAGACTGGGACCTTCAGCCTTGGGTTGGTAACCAGTCTAGAAGAGGGATAACTCTGAATTCAAAATTCCTGAGGTCGGTCGTTGATTGGGTTTGTGGCAACCCTTGATGCACCAATTCTTTCCTATTGACTGTGCTAAAATGTGTGGATGGTCCAACACAAGCCTTCACCACTATAAACAAATCACTGTGTGGATGTTCGTTGTATGAACACTCATACGTCGATCGACAGGAGAGTCCATCATATATATATATATATATATATATATATATATATATATATATATGTTTCAAATTCTGGACGAAGCTGTGTGCATTGCCTTTCACATACCACTAATACCCTTGGGTATGCATCCAACTACTCTCCCCCTAGCTATGGGTAAATAGTAGGTCAAACGTGGCTCTTTAACCTTGGTTACGAAACCACTCTAAGAGAACGAAAACTCTAATTTCAAACCTGTGAAACTCTGCTTTAGACATACACCCATATATATATATATATATATATATATATATATATATATATAATTTCATAAGTTTACTAAACAAAAATAATGATTTTCCCAACCCTATTGCCCTTATGGCAAGCCCCACCCCTTTTTATCATATGGATGCTGGAAGGCGGTGGCTCCTGAGAAGGACGTTAAACTCTATCTGATGGTGGTTCTGTAGATTTGGGGAATGTGGAGCACCCCTTCATCACCATTGCTCCCAGGTCCACTCTGACCCGGAGTGGTAGTACCTGTTAGGGTCCCATCTATGGATTAAATAGAAAAACGTATTTATAAAAAAATTGTATTATTCATTAAGAATTGATTTATTTCAAAACTTTATCGGCATTAAATGACCCACGGAGGTTGATATGCCGTAAAACAAAACAAACCAAACCTAAACAAAAATATACCAACCTATGTAGGTGTGAAAGTTCGTTTTTACAAATAATAATTATATGGTTATGAACTGATATCTTATTATAATGGAGATTGTGTGTTTTTCTGTCTGTAACCGAAACTATATTACTACTCAAGTCACAATTCCCTTAATTATTTACGTCAAATTCTCCAAGATTTCATTCTTTTAAACCTTCAGTTATTAATAAAATTGTTTTACATTATTAATACTGTTGACCATATCTACGTACTAATAACATGCAATTGTATTTATATATACAACAAAATAGCGGTTTACAGTTTGAACGAGAAGGCTAATTTGCATATTGATATTTAAAAATTATTTTTAATAAATATGTGCTTGGTATTATTGATTTCTATTTGTTTGGTTTTATCTTAAGAAATATAAACAAAAATCTCGTAGATAAATCTTAAAAGAAATTTATTTACAAGAAGAAATAACTGTAATATTATCCTTTACTTCCTATTTTAACTAAATAGTTAAATTAGGAAAATTTACCAATGAAAGAGGGGAGTAATGGAAAATGATGGAATAGTTAGTTTCAAAGTTGTTCTATTTTTCGATTATACCCCCTCTGTTGCAGATCTTTTTATCTGCATTCTTAGTCAGTTTCATTAGCCTTTCTAATTTAATATGATATTTTATTATATCAAAACTTAAATACTTGCACCCGGAGGGTGCATATATTTACTAGTAAACCTAATAATAATTTTAATGAACGCAAATCCATGTTGAATAACAATGAAATCGACACGTCACGTTTTCAATAATCGGTCAGGAAAAAAATAAACAGAGGGCAAGTGCACAAAAATGGAACAAAAAACAACAAAACAACAAAACACATATAACAAAATAACAACAAACAACAACAACAAACCAAAAAAACAATTGGTTAGTCTACGAAAACAATATCTGACAAAAGCGATATGAAGTTACCAGATCAATAATTGTAATTTTTTAAAAAAAGTTTCGCATGTAGCAGTTTTTACGTTTTACCGAATCGATTGAAAAATTGCATCTGGTTTTCTGTGGTGTCCGCAAGAGATTTAATTGAAATTTCCGTTTTATTGGGTTGATGTTTTTTTTGTGATTTTTTGTGTTTTTTTTTAAGTTTTGCTTACTGAGAATATAGATTTTCTAACACCGATTTGTGAGATTGTTTATGAAGCAGTTTATTCCCCTTCATTTCTGTTTCTCTCTCTCTCTCTCCGTCTCTCTCTGTCTCTCTGTCTCTGTCTCTCTCTCTCTCTCTCTCTCTCTCTCTCTCTCTCTCTCTCTCTCTATCTATCTATCTATCTATCTATCTATCTTTCTCTCTCTCTGTCTCTGGCTGTCAGTACGTATGTCAGTCTCTCTGTCTCTCTGTCTGTCTGTCACTCTCTGTCAATATGTCTGTCTGTCTGTCTCCCTCTCACAATTTTTCTTTCTATGTCTCTGTCTGTCTCCCAGTCTTTCCCTCTATTTTTGGGGTCTCTCTGTATCTGTCTATCTGTCTGTCTGTCTGTCTGTCTCTCTCTCTCTCTCTCTCGGTCAATATGCGTGTCTGTCTGTCTGTCTGTCTCTCTCTCTCTCTCATAATTTCTCTTTCTCTTTCCTCTATCTGTCTCCATGTCTTGCTCTCTATTTGTGGGTCTCCCTCAATCGATATCTTCTCTCTCTCTCCGCTTTTCTATCTACCGCTCTCTCTCTCTCTCTCTCTCTCTCTCTTCTCTCTCTCTCTCTCTCTCTCTCTCTCTCTCTCTCTCAGTTTGTACGTCTGTATATCTGTCATCCTCTCACAATTTCTATTTCTCTTTCTCTATCTGTCTCCATGCCTTTCTCTCTATTTTGTGGGTCTCTCTCTATCGGTCTCTCTCTCTCTCCGTTTCTCTCTCTCTCTCCCTCTCTATCTATCTATCTATCTATCTATCTATCTGTCAGTATGTATGTATGTCTGTCTGTCTGTCACTCTCTCACAATTTATCTTTCTCTGTCTGTATCCATGTCTTTCTCTCTATTGTGTGGGTCTTTGTTTATCGGTCTCTCTCTCTCTCTCTCTCTCTCTCTCTCTCTCTCTCTCTCTCTCTCTCTCTCTCTCTCAGGATACGTATGTCTGTCTGTCTGTCTCCCTCTCACAATTTCCATTTCTCTGTCTCTTTCTGTCTCCATCTCTCTCTGTATCTTTCTCTCTCTCTCTGTCTCTGTCTCTCTCTCTCTCTCAATATGTACGTCTGTATGTCTGTCTCCCTCTCACAATTTATCTTTCTCTGTCTCTGTCTGTCTCCATCTCTCTCTCTCTCTCTCACTCTGTCAATCTCTCTCTCTCTCTCTCTCTCTCTCTCTCTCTCTCTCTCTCTCTCTCTCTCTCTCTCTCTCTCTCTTTGCCATATCTGTTATTCAATCAGGCAAACGTATCATATTATTTTACATTTGCTTCTATTTGTTTCGCTTACAGAGAATAAGAAATTTCTAACACCAATTTGTGAGATTGTTTATGAGAGTTTTTCCTTTTTTCTACTCTCTGTCTGTCTGTCTGTCTGTCTGTCTGTCTGCCCTCTCTCTCTCTCTCTCTCTATCTCTCTCTCTCTCTCTCTCTCTCTCTCTCTCTCTCTCTGTCTCTCTTGCATTTGTTACATTTGCTTGTATTTGTTTTGCTTACAGCGAATATAAAGTTTCACTGATTTGTGAGATTATCTGGTAGTTTCTTTCCCTTAATTTCTGATTGTCTGTCTGTCTGTCTGTCTCTCCCCCTCTCTCTCTCTCTCTATATATATATATATATATATATATATATATATATATATATATCACTCGCTCTCTTTCTCTTTTTTCTCTTTCTCTTTGCCATGTCCGTTATTTCTGTCAGGCCACAATATGAAGTATTTGCAATAAAACAGTAAACCTTATTTCCTATTCTCTGTTTCCAGTTTCTCTCTCGCTCTCTCTCTCTCTCTCTCTCTCTCTCTCTCTCTCTCTCTCTCTCTCAATCTCTCTCAATCTCTCTCTCTCTCTCTTGTCTCTTGATGATCTCGCTCTATCTTTCTTTTTCATTTCCCTGTTCGTTATTCCATTTGCCAAACATTTTATGTTGTATTTGCAATAAAACAGTTTCATATCATTAACTTTACACATAAATCAATTCTTGAAATTTTAAAGAATAATCAGAAATGTCCGTAACAAAATGTATTTGTTTATGATTCCAATGGGTTGTGTTCTGCAAATAACTAGGGAAGTTAAACAGATCGATTAGTCTCTTGTTCATCAATTTACACGGCCCTAACCCACTGATATTTCTCAGATTTCAAAAAAGCATTCCACAGAAACAGATTTTCGTTTAGCTTTTCAAATATCTAGGGAAATTGAACAGATCGATTGAAAAAGGTACGATAGAAGTTGAAAAAAGGTATGAAAGAATTCAGAAAATTCTACAAGAGTAAATTAGTCTCAACTCTAATAATGCCTCTTTTGCTAGAAATAATGTTGGTATTACTATTTGCATGTTTGGTAGGACAGAGTTTACAGAATACCATTCTATATTTTTAAATAAATACACGTACACATTTCTCTTTCCAAACTTAAGGAAAAGATATTAAAAACAAACACACAATAATCCTTTTTTACAAGCTTAAGGAAAAGTAATTAAAGCAAACACACGAACACAAATCCTTTTCCAAAGATTTAAGGAAAAGTGATTGAACCAAAGGTTTACACAAAAATCAGAATCGATTGGCTGGGGTCGTATTGCTTTCTACTACGTCCGCGCGTTAGCGCCAAAAAGTTAATTACTTTTTGATCCGACTAAAGTGTTATAAATGATGGATAAGAAATCAACAATTAGGGAGAATTCATTTCGCTAGCAGACGAGACAGACTTCACCACACACTCAAACCGGACATACCCAACGACAAACAAACACCGAGATCTCGTCTCGCTGCCACATAGAACCCGACCAAGAAACAGGTGTCAGACCCAACGATTCCACCGTCCTCAACACAATTACTACTATTACCATTCAATCATACCACCGCAGTCAACATCAGGAATCCGTTTCAGCCGGTCAGATACACAGACTTGACTCTCATTTCTGTCCACATCTAAACGAACTTTTCCAAACTTAACATACAAACTTTTACATTTTACATTACAAATATCACCTACACTATTCCTTTTGAACATTTCACATATCATTGCAAATTATTCTTTGAATAAATTTATTTGTTAATTGTATGCATTTGTTTTATCATTTCTCCGTCTTTTCTGCCTAGCTGTCATATTTTTATTCGTCATTTAATGTTCTTTGCGAACCTCTACGACAAGGCATCTACAAGTTTAAAGGGTGTTTAAATTCTCACTTGGTGCCCACATACACCTGGCCTTGTGCCAAAACTTGCATGTTTGGCAGGATAACCGACAATGTTCAGACAGGAACAGTAATATTTTTCTGAATTATCGAGATGAAGCTTGATTATTTGAACCATTTGGATTAGTCGTTGTATAATTGGACATATGGCACAACGGACATAGGCGCTGGGTTAATACAGTTCTTAGTGACAGTTATCTCTGGGCTGCAGGTTCAATCCTGATCAAGGGCAACAGTAACATAGAATAATTAACACAGCTTAACATTTGTACCCGGTCATGGTTAACTGAATGAGAAGAGTCTACTCCGGAAATTGAATAAATGATTCGGTTCGAAGTTCCATGAAAACTACCGATTACGACGAATGCTCCCGATTACGACATGAAGGTTCCCGAGTTCAATAAGAAGGTTACCGAGTTCAAAGAGAAGGTTCCACAGTTCGAGAAGGTTCCAGAGTCTGACAAGAAATACCTGAAGACGACAGGAGGGCACATCGGCTGAAACGTTGTGTAGGTAACAATAAAGATAAGTTCAATAGTCAGAATAATCCCTAATAATATAAATAAATAGTATTCGATTAAATCAAACTTAATGGACCTAAATACCACCATCATATGTCACTCCACTGAAAGAAAAAAAAAACCAAAAATCAGGGAATTAACCGAATTTAATGAAATTTTCAGTGTTGATATATTAATGAATAAAAGATATAATGCACCAGTTATTTTATTTAAAAACTTTTACATTTTTTTAGGTCAGTTAACTTTGAACCACGTATCTCAAAGGCGTAACACAGATTCTCAAAGATACGTGGTTCAAAGTTAACTGACCTGAAAAAATGTAAGAGTTCTTAAATAAAATAACTGGGACATTATATATATTTCATTCATTAATATATAAACACTGGAAATTTCATTAAATTCGGTTAATTCCCTGATTTTTGGTATTTTTTTCTTTCGGTGGGGTGACACATGATGGTGGAATTTAGGGCCGTTAAATTCGATTTAACCCAGTATTTTTTCTTTCTTCCAATAGCTTCTTCGTTTTTCCATTTCAATTTAGTCTTATCTCTCCATTGTCCATCAATTTACTCGGCTCTACCTCACTGACATTTCTCAGATTTCTCAAAACCATTTCACAAAAACACATTTTCATTCAGTTTTTATATTAGACATAAATTCAACGGCGCTTGGTAACTGTCAGTAATTTGCCCATGCTTCCAGGAAAGCATAACTGAAGCCTTTGACACTCATTCAGCTAGAGCAGTAGAATAACAGTAGATTGCACATCTGCAGATGGGTAAAATCCCCCAATGGTGGTGACATATAGTGTAATGTCTAGGGTCATAGGAAATGGACTCGTTGACCGAGTTCAAATCCTGGACGAAGCTACAGTTCACATAGCGCTAACACCATTGGGAAAAGTATGAAACCAACTACTCTCCCCCAGCTTTGGGTAAATAGTAGAGCAGACTGGGTTATTTAACCTTGCTTAGGCAACCAGTCTAGGAGAAGGCAAACTCTGAATTCAAACCTGTTAAACTACACTTGGGGTGGTCACAACTAGAATAGGCTCAGACATAATTAGTGATCTATTTCACTAATTTAAAAAGAAATTAAAATTTTAAAAAAGGACGGAATCCTGATGGCTTAGCAGTCCATGGTATACAACATACCACTTTTGCCTTTGCTTGTCCTAGACGGGCGGCTGGAGATGCCGCATCCGATAAATCGGTTTGTCACGTCAAACCGTATTACCGACATAATTATCCCGAGCGTATTCCACTTTTGGTTTTTTGGTTTGGTTTGGTTTGGTTTTACGGCATATCAACCTCAGTGGGTCATTTAATGCCGATAAAGTTTTGAAATAAATCAATTCTTAATGGATAATACAATTTTGTTTATAAATACATTTTTCTATTCAACCCATATATGGGACCCTAACAGGTACTACCACTCCGGGTCAGAGTGGACCAGGGAGCAATGGTGATGAAGGGGTGCTCCACATTCCCCAAACCTCCAAAACTGGAACCTCACCATCAGATAGAGTTTAACGTCATTCCCAGGACATGTAGACCCGCAGCCACCGCCTTCTAGCACCCATATGATAAAAAGGGATTGGGGCTTGCCATAAGGGCAATAGGGTTGGGAAAATCATATAGGTGCTAGGGCTTGACGTGACCAGCCGATTGATCGGAGGGGGCCTCTCCGACCGCCCGTCTAGCCCAAGATAGGGCCAAAGTGGAGTATTGCATGTCATGAACTGCTCATCCACCTGGGCTCTATCCTAAAGCATCGCGGGTCGCCACCAACGGCCAACACGTGGCCACATTGGGGGAGTCTTACCCCTCTGCAGAGGTGCAGTCGGTGCATTCTTCCTCTTTTGGGAAATCGCCAACTGTTTTCAGCATAGATGTGATATAGGGCAGTGGATGGGGATCTTAGTGTCCTTTGTGTGACATTAAACTGCATCTAGTGGTGGAGTTAGAATACTGGAACCCTGGGGAATATATATATATATTTAATATACTAGCAAATATATGCACCCTCCGGGTGCAAGTATTTAAGTTTTAATGTAATAAAATATTATGTTAACTTAGAAAGGCTAATGAAACTAAATAAGCTGCCAATAAAAAGATTTGAAACAGAGGGGGAACAACTAAAACTTGCTTTTTCTTCACTCCCGTATTTCATAGCTAATTTTTTCTAATTTAACTATTTTGTTAAAATAGGAAGTAAACAATAAATTACATTTATTTCTTCTTGCTAATGGATTTCTTTTAAGATTTATTCCCGAGATTTTTACTCATATTCATTAAGAAAAAACAAACAATTAGAAATCAATAATACTAAGCATTTATTTATTAAAATCAAATTTTTGATATCAATATGCAAATTAACCTTCCCATTCACACTGCAAACCGCCATTTTTTGTATATATAAATACACTTGCATGTTATTAGTATATAGATATGGTCAAAAATGTTAATAATGTAAAACAATTTTATTAATTATTGAGGTTTAGATATGAATAAAATCATGGAGAATGTGATGTAAATAACAAAGGGAATTGTGACTCGATTGGTAATATAGTTTCGGTTACAGACAGAAAAACACACAATCTCCATTATAATAAGATATATATATATATATATATATATATATATATTAAACGCAAATATTCCCAGGTCATCTGACCCAGAGTGGTAGTACCTGTTAATTTCCGATCTATGGGTTGAATAGATGAAAAATGTGTTTTAAAAACTGTGTTCAAATCATTGGGTTTCAAAAATAATATGCCCAAATAGAATGAAGTGAAAAACACTTTTCGGCAAAAAATAACCCAACAAGGGTTGACATGGCGTAAAACCCAAGTAACTGTCAATTTTCTTTCAGCAAACCATACCTGACAATATTACTTTATGTTTACGCTAACCTAACTATATATATATATATATATATATATATATATATATATATATATATATATATATATATATATATATATATATTGAGCACTGCTTATTTATAAGCATATCAAAATATATATCAAATATATTTACAGCCAAAATTCTTTTGTTTATTCAAAAGAATATTTTTGTAAAAACAGAATTCAAACCATTTTGCAGACCTCTTTATAACCTATCTATCTATCTATCTTTCTCTCTCTCTCTCTCTCTCTCTCTCTCTATATATATATATATATATATATATATATATATATATATATATATATATTATATATATATATGGAAATACGGTGAGGAAATTAATCCGACAATATGAGAAGAAAATATTTGTTTGTTCTATTTTTAAAATATTCTTCTCATATATATATATATATATATATATATATATATATATGTGTGTGTGTGTGTTATGTGTGTGTGTGTGTGTGTGTGTGTGTGTGTGTGGTGTGAACGTATATCTAAAAGTAATTGTATTGGTAAATATACACTTTTTTATCAAGCTATTATGAAATATTATGAATGTTTATTTTTTTTTTACTGTTTCCTCTTTTATTTTATTCTCTCTACAATATACACAGAATAATTTTTTTTTTAGTTTAAAAAAATTGTTAAGTAGGCAGATAAGATAATGGGCTTTTGTTTATTCAATTTTTGAAAAATTCACGAGAGGAAATTGTTTCTGCGAACAATGAATGAATAAAAAAAAAAGAATACCATTGAATCAAAAAGAATAAATAAGAATCAATTGAAGTGAGAGGACATCTCCATATTTAAATGTGTATTAACGAGTATCGTCTAATGTTGTCGAATGTACTTTGTCAACAAGGCGCCATTTGATTAAGCCTAGGCTGCTTGACGCACAGTAATTCTGACCCTAACAAAGAAGAAGGGTTTATTCTATTATAATTTATTATTTTATTATTATCCCTTATTTTGCAGTTACAGGCAACACGTCTGTGATAAAAGAAACCTATTTCAATGTTAAAAACATATCTCACCTCTAACGAGTTTTTTCACACCAGCGTATGCTAATGGTCTTTTACTGGAGTTTAAGTGACAACAAGTCTGCTAGATATCAAGGATTCTTCTGAGTATTTTAGACGATTTCATTATTCCAGTCACAGGAAAACAGCTGTAATTAAAAAAAAAATTTCAACGTTAAAAACATATCTTACCTCTAACGAGTTTTTTTCACACCAGCGTATGCTGATGGTTTTTCACTGGAGTCTAAGTGATAACAAGTCTCCTAAGATCTCAAGGACTCTCCGGAGTATTCTAGCTGATTTCAATAATGCCAGTTACAGGTAAAACAGCTGTAATAAAAGAAAAAACATGTCATCGTTAAAAGCATATCTCAACCCTAACGAGTTTTTCACGCCCGCGTTCGCTGATGGTCTTTTACTGGAGTTTAAGGGACAACAAGTCTCTTCAGATCTCAAAGACTATTCTGAGTATTCTAGCCGATTTCAAGAATGCCAGTTACAGGGAAAACGACTCTAATAAAAGTCAACCTATTTCAACGTTTCAATCATATCTCACCCTAACGAGTTTTTCACACCAGCGTTCGCTGATGGTCTGTCACTGGAGTTTAAGGGACAACAAGTCTCTTCAGATCTCAAGTACTCGTCTGAGTATTCGAGCCGATTTCAAGAATGCCAGTTACAGGGAAAACGACTCTAATAAAAGAAAACATATTTCAACGTTTCAATTATATCTCACCCCTAACGAGTTTTTCACACCAGCGTATGCTAATGACCTTTCACCCGAGTCTAAGTGACAACAAGTCTTCTAAGATCTAAAAGTCTCTTCTGAGTATTCTAGACGATTTCAAATATGCTGTTCTCTGGATCGTCTCAATTATTCCTCTAATTGTTCTCTTGTCTGTTCTCTAAGATTTTGGAGCCGATCCAAGTGCACCAATTACAATTGTTATCCTTAAACCCCCATATACCAGTTTTTTTATTCTCTAGCAAGGTCCAGGTATTTGTCTATCTTTTCGTTTTCTTTCATCTTCACCATGTGATCTGTGGGAACTGCAAAATCTACCAGCTGACAAGTTCTCTTTTTCTTGTTAATATTTGGTATGCTCTTCTGATTTGGATAAGATGATCCGTCTAAAAGTCCCAATTATCATTATTTTTTTTTTATAGTTTTTCACACCAGCGTTATCTGATGGTATTTCCCTGAAGTCTGAGTGACAACCAGTCTCCCAATTTTCCAGAACTTTTCTGAGTATTCTAGCGATTGCAGCAATGTAGTTGCCTGGATGGTTTCAATTCCTTCTCTGATTTCCAGATCCTCCATTCTTTTTCCAAGTTTATTGGGACCGTTCCAAGTGCACAAATACAATGGTATCACTATCACCCTCATGTTCCACAGCTTTTTCAATTCTCTGGCAGGTCCAAATACGTCTCTATCATTTCGTTTTCTTTCCTCTTCACCCTGTGATCTGCTGGAACTGCAAAGTCAACCAATTGACAAGTTCTTTTTTCTTTTGTAAATCATTACTAGATCTGGTCCCCTGGTTGGAATAAGGTGGTCCGTCTTTATCTCGAACTCTCAGAGTATTTATTATTTTCACTCCTTTTGAGTTTTTCACATAATCGTTATCTGATGGTATTTCCCTGGAATCTGAGTGACAACAAGTCTCCACAGGTCTCCAGGACTCTTCTGAGTATTCTAGCCGATTGCAATAGTATGGATGGTCTCAATTCTTCTTTTGATATTTAGATCCTCCAATATTTTTCCAAGTTTATTGGGACCGTTCCAAGTGCACCAATTACAATTGGTATCCCTTTCACCTTCATATTCCACAGCTTTTTCAATTCTCTGGCAAGGTCCAGGTATTCATCCATCTTTTCATTTTCCTTCAACTTCACCCTGTGATCTGCTGGGATCGCAAAGTCAACCAATTGATAAGTTCTCTTTTTTTTGTTAATCATAACTAGATCTGGTCCCCTGGCTGGAATAAGGTGATCCGTCTTTATGTCAAACTCTCAGATAATTTATTATTATTATTATTATCATTATTATTCACTCTTTTTGAGTTTTCACACCAGTGTTAGCTGATGGTATGTCACTGGAGTCTGAGTGACAGCAAGTCTTCTCAGGTCTCCAGGACTCTTCTGAGTATTCTGGCAGATTGCAGCAGTGCAGTGTTCTGAATGGTGCTTTTGGACCGTTTGCAATTGAATCACTTTCACTTTCATCCATAACTTTTTCAGTTCTCTTCCAGATATTTGTTTTCATTAGCTTCATTGAATTATTATTGTTGTTGTGTTGTTGTTGTTAGTTTTTGTTGTTGTTGTTGTTTTGTGGTGTACAAATCTCTGAGTTATTTCATTCCCGCAACGTAGTTTTTTTTTTCCCTCCAATTAACCCTTTCAGAATAAACCTCTCAATATCTACAAATACAAAGTATACAAACACACTTACACAGTTCTGTTGCATTGTGTATATTTGTATTCATTTTTGTCTGGAAAGTCACCGGATTGGTTGGCAAAAGAAAATTAAAATCATCTCCATTCCTGGAGGCTACATTTAATAAAAATGTGTTGGAGGTTTGCAACTGATTACCGGGCTTGAAAATGTCAGTCGAACACATTTGAGGGTTGTATTAAAAACTGACAACTGTTTCTAACCTTTGGCGTCCATTATGAGTAAAGAAAAAGAAGTTAAGTGAAAGCTTTCAGAAGCCATACAATCAAAATAGGAAAACGACAATGAAAACAGAAAAATAAACAATACAATATCTTAAAAAAAAAGAATCAAGAAAGTTACAAACTGTTTTAAGCTTCTTAAGAACCAGCGAAAATAAGGTGTCTCTCTGAAATGCCCATCGGCGAAAAAAACAGCGATTATTCGAGACGACTGATTAAAACGCGAACCAATATTAATAGGGCTTCGAACTTTCAGGTAGAGAGTTCAAAATCTGTCAAAATTGATTTGGGCTTTTATTTTCGAGAGGTCGATTAAATAAGCGGGAATAATATATCAAAAGGAACACTGTCTCCAATTCGACGGGACAGACTGTATTTACCCT
>CM042149.1:60834150-60836650 GCA_023376005.1 Doryteuthis pealeii | reverse complement strand
GAAGCCATGTTTTAATGTTTTATTTTTTATTTTTTTTTTTTTTAGAGTTTTTGGAGAAAAAAAAAACACACTAAAATGCACAAAAAGAAAATTTGAAATAAATGAGGGCAAAAGCGTGGGTTAATCATGGTAAGGCTTTTACGATTTAAGGGGGAAATCATTAAATGAGAAAATGAAGGACAGGAATGAAAAAAATAAAAAAAGTTGAATCCAAGAAGGTGACTATTAAATTCAAATATAAATTATGTGTTTGGAAGGAATGCCTAATAAAGGATTAGTAGGGAGGAATCAGCCTCTTTATGAAAAAAAAAAATACAATAAAAAAATAAATAAAAAAAAAAAAAATTACAAAAAAAAACGGGATGCTTATCCGAACAACGGAAGGAAGTGATGAAAAAAAAAAAAAAAAAAAAAAAAAAAAAAAAAAAAAAGAAGGAAAATACCTCCCCCCCACAAAGAGATAAAGAAAGTGTTGATGAAGGAGAATAATGGATAGGGTCGGATGAGATAAGATGAGTCAGCTTAAATGAGAGAATAATTGGGAGAGAAAAGAAAAGAAAGAAAAAATAAATAGACGATAAATATTAAGAAAATATGAAAAGCAGAAGAAAAAAAGTTGCGTTAAACAAACTAAGCACACACATATTCAAGGCGGCCTATCATTAAGTACACAACTCGGAATTTCTATATAATCTCAATATTTTCCCAAACTAAACGCGCGTGCGCGCACGCACACGTACACACACACACACGTGCGCACACATGCACACACGCACACACACACACTCACACACGCACACGCACACACACACACACTCACACATGCACACACACACACACATTCACGCACACAGGGAGCTGCGAGATGCTATGGTTATAGTCTTGAGAAATGGACTCGTTGACCCGGGTTCAAATCCTAGACGGGATTGTTTGCATTTCACATAGCACAAATCCCGTTGGGAATGTTACGAATCCTCCAGTAAATAATAAATCATACGATGCTCTTTAATCTTGGCTAGGTAACCAATTTAAGAGAATAAAAACTCTGAATTCAAACCTGTTAAACTTCGCTTAAGACATTGATCTTGTGCCACACCCTTCTCGTCTGGAGGGTTTGGTAATATATATATATATGTGTGTGTGTGTGTGTGTGTGTGTGTATGTGTGTGTGTGTGAGATGTATGTGATATATATATATATATATATATATATATATATATATATATGAATGAGGAAAATGGGATTGGAATGAATCCGACAGAATGAGTAAAATAAGGAATGAAAGAACAAAACTCAGACAAAAATGTGTAGTATATTTCGCTGGAAATAAAATACCGCTTCTTCGGCCTTTATTGAATCATTAGGATCACAAAAGTGTTTTATAGAAGGGGGAATCAGGAAACTTACCCACCTACCTAATTCCCCCTTTTATAAAACACTTGTATGATCCTAATGATTCAATAAAGACTGAAGAAGCGGAATTTAAAATTCCAGCGAAATATACCACACATTTTTGTCTGAGTTTTGTTCTTTCATATATATATATATATATATATATATATATATATATATATATATATATATATATATATATATATATATATATATATATATGTGTGTGTGTGTGTGTGTGTGTGTGTGTGTGTGTGTATAAGGGCTCGTATATAATTGTTACCGACTTGGAAATGAACACGGGGCCACAAGTTCTAATCTTGGTCGAGGCTTGTTGCATTTGCAATAATACATTTGGTAAAGGTATGCATTAACTATTCTCCCTCTATTTATAGGTAAATACCAAGTCGGACAGGCTATTTAATCTTTGTATGGTTACGCGTCTAGAAGAAGGAAAATTGAATTCAAGCCTGTTCAACTCCGATAATAAGTGATTTTGTGCCACACCTGTGCGTGCGAGGTGGTTCGAATATATATATATATATATATATATATATATATATATATATATATATATATATCGTCCTCATCAGGTAACGCTGACAACAAGGATATCCCTGACTCTTTCTCACCAAACATCCCTATCGGCCATCTCCCCTGATAGTTCCTCCACGTAACATCCAGTCAACACTGCGACAATTCATGTAGGTTTTTCTGGTCATGTTGTATTCATGTGTAGGTGTCTGCAGGAGAATGTCGACATTAAATCCGTCCTTTATTCTCCAACAGTGACGTTGTAATACTTTGAAGCTTTGTGTGATAGGTAGCAAGTGGCCGTAAATGTGCTTTCTTGAGTGGTGCAGCTCCCAAGATTTGTTCAAGACTGCACGCACCATCCTTGTATAGTTACCATATATATATATATATATATAAATATTATATATATATACATATATATATATATATATATATATATATATATATATATATATTGTCTAATAATAGACGAGGAAAACTTTCCATTAGGGACTCTTCTCTCAAAAATAAATTTTTATCCTTTATTTTTTATTTTTGTTATGTTTCCATTCATCTCATTCATTTTTATTTC
>CM042149.1:60779150-60829150 GCA_023376005.1 Doryteuthis pealeii | reverse complement strand
TCTTATCACGGAAAGAATAAATAAAGACATGTTAGTCGACATTACAACTATAATAGAAACAGACAAATATAAATGCATAACCACTGACTCCCAATGGATTTAACGGGTAACTCATACCCACCCCCCTCGACAGATTAGGATTGACACATAAAAAACTAAATAAAATGATATGCAAACGGATCATTCACGGCTAATTTGAAATAGACTCCACCACACGATTGATAATTGATATACAGTTATAATAAATCTTTGAGGAATTGTTTTCGGTATCATTGCTTTTAGCGCCAGAAATAAGTGTTGCATATCAAATACTGAATTACCTCCCTTATTGATTTATTTTTTTTACCTTGCCTCATATTTTGATCACAAAAGTTTTTACCTTGCCTCATATTTTGATCACAGAAGTTTTTAGCTTGCCTCATATTTTGATCACAAAAGTTTTTACCTTGCCTCATATTTTGATCACATAAGTTTTTACCTTGCCTCATATTTGAACAGAAGTTTTACCTTGCCTCATATTTTGATCACAGAAGTTTTTACCTTGCCTCATATTTTGATCACAAAATTTTACCTTGCCTCATGTTTTGATCACAGAAGTTTTTACCTTGCCTCATATTTGATCACAGAAGTTTTACCTTGCCTCATATTTTTGATCACAGAAGTTTTTTACCTTGCCTCATATTTTGATCACAGAAGTTTTACCCTCATATTTTGATCACAGAAGTTTTTAGCTTGCCCTCATATTTTGATCACAGAAGTTTTTAGCTTGCCTCATATTTTGATCACAGAAGTTTTTAGCTTGCCTCATATTTTGATCACAGAAGTTTTTAGCTTGCCTCATATTTTTGATCACAGAAGTTTTTACCTTGCCTCATATTTTGATCACAGAAGTTTTTACCTTGCCTCATATTTTGATCACAGAAGTTTTTACCTTGCCTCATATTTTGATCACATATTTTTGATCACAGAAGTTTTTAGCTTGCCTCATATTTTGATCACAGAAGTTTTTAGCTTGCCTCATATTTTGATCACAGAAGTTTTTACCTTGCCTCATATTTTGATCACAGAAGTTTTTAGCTTGCCTCATATTTTGATCAAGAAGTTTTTTACCTTGCCTCATATTTTGATCACAGAAGTTTTTAGCTTGCCTCATATTTTGATCATAAAATTTATATGACTGTGACTTGCACTTTCATCTGAGTTTGTCTTTTCTATTTACATATTGATTAAATGATATTGCATTTCTGCAAGCATCGCACATTCACACTACACTAAGTAAAGTCATCGGGGTGGCCTAAAGTCACTATCATACATCCAAATATTTGGAAATCCATCTTACAACTACCTTTTAAAGTGAAATATTGGAATAAAATATTTTGGATTACTTTTTGGATTCTTTGGTGTTGTAAAACAAGGCAACCGACCAAACCAAACTAAAGTATTTTTAAAGAGTAGAGAAAATGCAAGGACCTAGTAGCTTTTTTTGATGAGAGATTATTCAGGAGACAAAAGTAATATACAAAAAAGTATTTTACAAAAAAAAAAGGGATAAACGATTCTAGATGTTTATTTGGATTCTTTGGTGCCGTAAAACAAAGGTTTTTTTTTTCAAAAGACAAGAAAATACAAGGAACCCTTAAAGTAAAGTATTGGAATAAAAATATTGCTGACTTTTTGGATTTTTTGGTGCGTTTGAATACTGATACGAGCTGCAAAAATAATCTCCCTTGTCTAGTGCTAGCGAAAAATGAATAGACTCGCTCGCTGTCCGGTCAATTTAACTTTACTTTACTTTATGAACATTGAAATCTACACAAGTTCAATTTGAGAAGTTTGATAACGAAATAAGAAAAAAGAGTCTAATAGCTTTTGTGATAAGAAATTATACAAGAGACAAAAGTGAAAAAAGAGTCTGACTCTTTGAGTCTTTAAGGATCTATCTGCTTCTTTGAATTCTATTGTTTATTGTTTGTTTGTTTATTGATTTAATTGGCATATCAACCCGCCTGGAGTTATGTCATGCCTAACGGTTAGGAAGTTATACATATCGTGTATTTATATTCATACTTTTTAGTAATTGATTTTAAAAATGTGTTAGCATTTATATTGTATGGTATTGATTTGTTTCATGTCTATATTCTATGGTATAATTTTATTTCCCTCAAAAAATAGAGAATATCCTCCATGTTGACATTTTCAAACAGATCTTTCATATTGTTTGCTTTAAAATAACGGTTTCTGATGTGAGCAAAAAACTTGCATTCCATGAATAAGTGATTAATTGTCAAAGGTATTTGACATGTTCCATAGTGTGGTTGTTGTTCTTGTTTGAGTATATAGAAGTGCGTTAGTCTTGTATGACCAATGTGTAATCGAGATACAATGACTTGTTCCTTTCTAGATCTTCAAATTTACTTTCATTAGGAGTTGGTATTTATTTGATCTATTAATACCAATACTATTAACATTACTTATGCTACACTAATCGTGTTGAGACAACTGTCTTACCGCCCTGTCGGCTCGAGCGTTAGAATGCACCGACTGCACCTCTGCAGAGGGGTAAGACTCCCCCAATGGGGCCACCTGTTGGCCGTGTGTGGCGACCCGTGATGCTTAAGGATAGAGCCCAGGTGGATGAGTAGTTCATGACATTCAATACTCCACTTTGACTCTATCATGGGCTAGACGGGGGGTCGGAGAGGCCCCCTCCGATCAATCGGCTGGTCACGTCAAACCCTAGCACCTATATGATTTTCCCAACCCTATTGCCCTTATGGCAAGCCCCAATCCCTTTTTATCATATGGGTGCTAGAAGGCGGTGGCTGCGGGTCTACATGTCCTGGGAATGACGTTAAACTCTATCTGATGGTGAGGTTCCAGTTTTGGAGGTTTGAGGAATGTGGAGCACCCCTTCATCACCATTGCTCCCTGGTCCACTCTGACCCAGAGTGGTAGTACCTGTTAGGGTCCCATCTATGGGTTAAATAGAAAAATGTATTTATAAAAAAATTGTATTATCCATTAAGAATTGATTTATTTCAAAACTTTATCGGCATTAAATGGCCCACTGAAGTTGATATGCCGTAAAACAAAACAAAAATAACAACTGTCTTACTAATTATCGAACGTGTTACATAGTTGGAGGTTAGTATCTGGCGGAAATTATTGTCATTTGCTGTTATTTCCTGATATAATCAATTGAAATATAAGACACGGCTTTTTTTCCAATAAAGAACGTTGTTCGTCTAATGCAGATGAACAAGATAAAGGTTAATGATGTGGAATTAACGCCAAAATCAATCAAAGAAAAGAGAAGAAAGAGAAATCTAAAAGCAAAATAAATAAAATTTATTCATTTCAACATAGAAAAGAAAGAAAGACGTTGTAAGCAATTTTTGTAATTTGGTGACGAGAATTGATGAGATGTTTCTTATATTAAAA
This sequence comes from Doryteuthis pealeii, assembly GCA_023376005.1. Taxonomy (NCBI): domain Eukaryota; kingdom Metazoa; phylum Mollusca; class Cephalopoda; order Myopsida; family Loliginidae; genus Doryteuthis; species Doryteuthis pealeii. The sequence continues at coordinate 60,825,709 of CM042149.1, read as the reverse complement.
ATAATAAAGAATATGATTTGTTTTCCTCGCTGAGACAAACACAACATTGTTTAAATTATGGTAAATTATTAAGTGATTTATCACAGACGAAACAGGTTTAAAGTAAATTATTTCTCTTCATATACATAACTCTCTCTCTCTCTCTCTCTCTCTCTCTATATATATATATATATATATATATATATATATATATACTAGCAAATATATGCACCCTCTGGGGTGCAAGTATTTAAGTTTTAATGTAATAAAATATTATATTAGAAAGGCCAATGAAACTAAATAAGAATGCAGATAAAAAGATTTGAAACAGAGGTGGGTATAATCGAAATATAGAACAACTGAAACTTACTCTTCCATCACTCTCGTCTTTCATTGTTATTTTTTTCTAATTTAAGTATTTAGTTAAAAGAGGAAGTAAAGAATAAAATGACAATTATTTTTTCTTGTTAATGGATTTCATTTAAGATTCATTGAAGAGATTTTTGCTTATATTCATTAAAATAAAACCAAACAGTTAGAAATCAATAATACTAAGCACATATTTATTAAATTCAATTTTTTTATATCAATATGCAAATTAGCCTTCCCCTTCACACTGTAAACCGCCATTTTTGTTGTATATATAAACATAATTGTATGTTGTTAGTACGTAGATATGGTTAACAGTATTAATAATGTAAAACAATTTTATTAATAATAGAGGTTAAAATAAAAATAAAATCATTGAGTAAGTGATGTCAATAACTAAGGGAATTGTAACTTGAGTAGTGATATAGTTTCGGTTACAGACAAAAAAGCACACAATCTCCATTATAATAAGATATATATATATATATATATATATATATATATATTATGGACTCTCTCGTCGATTTTCGACGCATGAGGGTTCACACACACAATGAACACCCACACAGTGATTTGTTTATAGTGGTGAAGGCTTGTGTTGGACCATCCACACTTTTTGGCACAGTCGATAGGAAAGGATTGGTGCATCAAGGGTTGCCACAAACCCAATCATCGACAGACCTCAGGAATTTTGAATTCAGAGTTATCCTTCTCCTAGACTGGTTACCTACCCAAGGTTGAAGGGCCCAGTCTGCCCTACTATTTAACCCATAGCTGGAGGGAATTTTGAATTCGGAGTTATCCTTCTCCTAGACTGGTTTTGTATGAATATATAAATCTTATATATATATATATATATATATATGCATATAAATTGTTTTTTCTTTTGGCCAAAATATTGTACTAATAGATTATTTTTCTTGGTACAATTATCTTGTTCTTTTCTTTTTTCCAAAAATATTTTTCTTCTCGGTTGATGTTTGGTAGTATATTTTTACAATCAAACTATTTGCTGTTTTTTTTTCTCACCGCGAGGATTTACCAACACGTTTGGTATAATATATATATATATATATATATATATATATATATATATATATAATATATAAGTGTATTTTGGCAGCATTTTCTCTTTTAAACATCTTTGGTTGAACTCGAGTGACAATTCCTGTCGTACAAGTTTCTGTTCAATCCGTTCAAGGTGTCCGGCCATCTTTTTGGTGTCAGGGTGAAACTGGTGTATCAATCTACCAAAGATTTGTCTCTACGAGCGCTTTCGGCACGTCATCATACTATCAGTTTCCAGCCTGAAGATGGCAGATCGACATGCCGAAAGTGCTCGTAGAGACACCTTTGGTAGATTGCTACACCAGTTCAACCCTGACACCAGATGTTGCAGATTGACTGTTTGTTTTGCGCGGGAAGTCGAAAAGACAAAGGAAAATTGAACAGAGAAAAACAATAGATAGGCGAGACAGAAATCTTAGTATAACAAAAGAGGTGTGACAAAGGACTCATCTGGACAAATGCTAACTTGAACAAAGGGAAAGGACTTCCGGTCAAGGAACAAAAGAATGTGTGGGCGGTCGTCGGTACTTAAGCAGACCCGGAAAGACCCCACAAGAGGGAGACCCGAGGAGACGGCGAAGAAAGCACAAGGTGTCTGACCGTCGACACGGTCGTGCGGGCAGTGATGCTCGCCCACCACCTTCCACCACATAAGTAGTCGTAGTGTCATTTTCCGTGCCCGCCACTCACCTACCACACACCGAAGAAAATAAAGAAGAGTCATCTTTTGTATACGCGTATCTGTTGTTATTGAAGTTCAAATGCTGACTACTAGATACATCATCTAGGGGTCAGGAACGATGTTCGCTGTATACCCGCAACGTATACGAGTCAGAGTAGCGTGAGTTGAAGAAACCACTATGCAACACAAAAAGATGGCCAGACACCTTGAAAAGATTGAACAGAAACTCGTACGACAGAATTGTGACTCGAGTTCAACCGTATATATATATATATATATATATATATATTATATATATATATATATATATATATATATATTATTCACCCCATAAGAGTTTTTCACGCCCGCCTTAGCCGGTGGTTCCCTGGAGGCTGAGTGACAGCAACTCTTCTCAGGTCTCCAGGATTCTTCTGAGTATTCCAGCCGATCTAAGTATTCCAGCTGCTCTAGACTGGATTGTCTTGTTTCTTCCTCTGATTTCCAGTTCATCCAGACTCTTTTTCAAACCCTTGGGGACAGTTCCAAGGGCACAGTTTACAATTGGCTCGACCTTCACCTTCATGTTCCACAGTTTTCTTAATTCTCTGGCAAGATCCAAGTATTTGTCCATTTTTTCGCTTTCTTTCACTTTCACACGTCTGGTCTCCTGGCTGGGATTATTATTATTATTATCATTAGTAGTAGTAGTAGTAGTAGTAAGTAAGTAAAAGTCGTCGTCGGGGCGGTCTAATGTCGGTATCGGCCATGCTGCGAGGGAGTCTATCCCCTTTTCACTAGCGCTAGACCAAGGAGATTGTTTTAGCGTCTGAGGTGGAGCGCCACACCTACCATCAGCTCCTTACTTTATCGTACAGATCCCTGTTCTACTCACTCTTTGGATTAACTACTAATGCTACTTCAATGAAAATGATGATACTAGTATTTATATCATATATTTATGTTCAATACAAACAGTATATAGAGACATAGATATATACATACATAAATATATATATATATATATATTTAATATACCAAACTTATTGGTAAATCCTCGCGGGGAGAAAAAAAACAGCAAATAGTTTGATTGTAAAAATATACTACCAAACATCAACCGGGAAGAAATTTTTTTTGGAAAAAAGAAAAGACCAAGATAATCGTACCAAGAAAAATAATCTATTGGTACAATATTTTGGCCAAAAGAAAAAACAATTTATATGCATATATATATATAAGATATATATATATTCATACAAAACCGCCAGGAGACTAAAGCTAATAAGTAAAAAGTTCTCAATACCTAAGTAGAGCAAATAATCGTCTGACTCATTAGAGTTATCTTTATTATTATATATATATATATATATATATATGTATATATATATATATATATATTATATGTGTGTGTGTGTGTGTGTGTGTGTGTGTGTTCAAAACGAATCTCGGAGTCTGTACTTGTTTGAGCGGGATCACTCTAAGTTTAATCGTACTAATGAAGACGAAACTATCCAATTTTTAAGTCATCCCAGTTTGAAAACGAGAAAGAACCCTCTGAGTTCTTCAATCAAAAACACGTTTGACGTTTTTCTGGGGTTATGTTAATCCTCATACTGTTTATTACACTTTCTGATTTTTCCATGTCTTTCGAGATTAAATTCATGTCTTTGCTGGATATTTTCTTAATATTTTCAGACATTTGACAAAACATGACTTGGCTAGATTTTTCTGTCTTGTTATAAGCTTTTTTTTAGAATACGCTGGTCCCTGTATAATAGGTAATCTATTTCTCTTGTTTCTTTGTGTCATTCTTCCGTTTTTTTCCGGAAGTAGTCCACGGCATACAAATAATCAATATGTTTCCTCTCTTATACATGCAGTTAGAATTTTCCACACAATAGGTAAACACGTTATTGGTCTGTAGTTGCTGGGGAAGGTATACTTTCTTTTTTTCGTGTTTTTCTGGTTCAGGGTCGATTTATTTTCTGTTTTTCAAAACAAGAATCCGTGTGCATCATCATGGCATGCGTGTTCAACTTTAGTACTTTCTTCTATATTACTCTCAACTAGTCAGTGTATTGGAGCCTCGGGGACTACTTGAAGTTCTTGCTATTCTTTTTTATGTTATTTATCTGTACGGCTTTTATATTATGTTCTCTCGTTTCCTATAACTTTCTCTGTATAATGTTGATTCCTTTGCTATTTAGTTGTTCATCTTTCATTATGATATCTCCTCCGAGTTTCATATATAATTTTCTTTCGTTATTTTGGAAGGTCCTGTTTTGCTTGAACTGCTTCATTATATCCGGGTATCTCTTGAGTTTCCGTTCTCTCGCCAATATACTTTGGTTTATTTCTTCCAGTTGTATTGTTTGTCATGTTCGTTGTTGTCTTTATTCTGTGCTTTCATTTGTGTGTCATTTGGTCTTTTTTCTTCCTTAGTGCGTTTGCTTGTTGTCGTAGTTTCTTTCTTTCTTTCTTTCTTTCTTTCTTTCTAGCCTCGTTTTTCATCCAGCTTTTGTATTTCTGTTCCGGTTCCTTGGGGGGAATACCAATTTCACCATTGACTATGTTGCTCTTAGATAAATTAGGTCGTTTAGTTCGGCGATGGGTCTGTTGACTTATTGTCTAATATTTTATTTAGTTTTTCGGTTTCTATCTTGATTCTTTCAAGTTCTAAATCTTTGGGGATAGTATTGTCACATTTTCAGTTACCATTTGTTTTATTAACTCTACAATGTTTCTTTCATTTTGTCTTACGATTGTTGTATTAGTCCTTTCCTCGCAGACGATGGTGACGTCACTCCATGTCGTTCATCAATTGTGGACACACTGGTAGCTAATTAGACCTATTCTAGATTTGCAGATGCGGTCACACACACATTGCAAGAGAAATTACCATTTCTTATTGTCTAATATTTTATTTAGTTTTTCCGTTTCTATCTTGATTCTTTCAAGTTCTGAATCTTTGGGGATAGTAATGTCACCTTATTTTCAGTCGCCATTTGTTTTATTAACTCTACAATGTTTCTTTCATTTTGTGTTTGATTAATGTATTAGTTCTTTCCTCGCAGACGATGATGACGTCACTCCATGCCGTTCATCAGTTGTGGAGACACTGGTAGCTAATTAGACCTATTCTTAACTTGCAGATGCGGTTACACACACATTGCAAGGAAATTACCATCTGCATTCTGTAGTGGATGATGACGAAGATATCGCCGCTCTGCAGCCCTATTGAGCTCAATATTGAACAGCTCGGCTCCTGTGCGGTACGTGTCTCGTCAACCCTGTCTCTTCGAGGCTATATCTTCGAGGCTTGAAGGTCTAATGGCGCATTTCTTCACAGTCGTCTTCATATGATCTTTTAACCTCTTTCGATGGCCTCCTGCCCTTTGAGTGAATTCTGCGAGTTTACCATAAGCTAATTACAAATACAGAGTATAAGAAATAAATGAATATATGAATACTTTAGATCATGTGCTAGTTGTATTTGCTCCATTTTCCCTCTGTGTTTGGAGTCAAATGCATTGGAGAAATCTACAAATACTAGGATAGCCTCAAATTTTTTTTGCTCGTACCCCTTCTATGTTTCAACAAACAGTCAAGATCTGAGAGGTTATGGATCGATTCTTGTGAAATCCGTTTTGGTTTTTTTCATGAGGACTTTCTCTATTTCGAGTTGGGCGCAATTAAGAAGGAGGGCATTATTTATCTTAGCTGCTATAACAATAAGAGTTATGTCTCTGTCGTTCTTAGCAGTTCTGAGGTGACCATTTATGAGGAATGGGATGATGCAGCGTTTTGTCCATCTATCTATTCTATTTTGCTTATATACTGCATTGCATAGCCTAATGTCATCGAATTTCCTCATTTTCCATACCGCTGGTTTCTTTTATGCTTTTTAAAAAAAAAAAATTTATATATTTACATATATTTTTTCTTTAGGTATCTAATTATTTATTTCTATTTTCTTTCTAATAATAGGTTATTGTAAGGTATAGCTACTCCCCCTCCCCCTGTATACAGGGTGACCCAGAAAAAACAGAACTTTGTAATAAAACAGTTAATTTAACTAGGGGGGTTTAGGGTTAGGGTTGGGTTTTCAGTGGAAAATGCCCTAAGTTGGTTCTTTTTTTTTTTTTTTTTTTTTTTTTCAAGTGATACCGCTTCGGATGCAGGAAGCCAGGACGGAACTCCGCAAAGATTACCATTATTTGTATTATTCAGACTATTGTCCTTGTCTTCATTGTTATCTGTACAAAGTTTCGGCTGATGTCCCTCCGGCCTTCTTCAGGTATTTCTTGTCAGACTCGGGAACCTTCTTGTAATTGGGAGCCATCACGGAACTTTGAACCCAACCCTTTATTAGGTCCACGGGGGTATCCTGTTCTCATTCCACTAACCATAGCTGCGGTACAGGTGTTAAGCTGTGTTAATTATTATTCTATGTTACTGCTGTCCCTGACCAGGATTGAACCTGCAGTCTAGAGGTAATTGGCATTTAGAACTGTCTTAATCTAACTCCTTTATCTACTAGGATATGTGTTCTATTGGACAATCCAGTGTGAATTTTTTCAATTGCAAAAGTTACAATTTATTTTGTAAAAACAGATTTTAAGTAGCCTCTTGGCAGGCATCTTGATCAAAATGGACGAAAAAAACGTTTTAAATATATCAAAAATAAATTATGTGTGTAATATTATTTTGCTTTTTTACTGATGCTCATTATGTTACTACTTTTCGACTTAGACAAAAATTTGACCTTAAATAATCAATTTAATAAATTTTAGTTCGTTTTTAAAAATGAAAAGCAGATGATATTTTGGCAGATCCTACTCTTTTCCCTAATCATCTAGCGAGAGCTTAATGGGTGACCCAACGGGTCACGTTTTGTCAAGTATATATATATATATATATATATATATATATATATAATATATATATATATATATATATTCCACATAGAAGAGGAGCATCACAGTCTAACTAGGTCAGGTTTAAAGAGTACAACCCTGAGGGTTTATAAATAAGGAATGTTGATAAAAATTTAATACTAGACAATAACAGACAGGCACCGGCATCCTTACTACTATGGTGAGAAGTCGGAATGACATCAACAACAACAAAAATTCCACCAATCAAAAAGAGGCTTAAAAGAAAAAATACACAAATATCGCCCCTGTGGCGGGGAGAAATGTATAAATGTAAACTGAATTTGGCCATTTGCCAGTCTGAATAAAATAAAAATGTGGTCAGACGAAGCTCGGTGAGCCTCAGATACCCACGAGTGGAAATGGTCCATAATCACGATACCCATGCTATTTAAGGCCTTTTTATTCACAATATATATATATATATATATATATATATATATATATATATATATATGACAGCCTAATACATCAAAATACAATATTTTATCACACTTTTATGCTAAAGAGTTTAAAATCAATATAGAATAATATACCTCCATATTAAACAAACATATTTACAAAGAGTAAGCAATTCTAGGTTGAGAAATGTCCCAGCAACCTGGAATAATATTCCATAAATGTTCCCGAGAATTTATCAATCTTTGAGATAATAAAGTGTTTACCTGTTTATAATATTTATAAGGAAGCATATTTATAGTATATCTAATTGAAGAAACTGCTTTCAATCTGAAATAACCCAACGAAGATTCATATGGCGTAAAAGCAAACGAAGATTCATATGGCGTAAAACCAACCGATCAACCCCAATGTACCCAACATGCAATGTACAACTTACAACCAAGCATATCCTTCTAAATTGTAACAGACTTAAACATATCCGCACCAATTACTATCAAGCAAGAAAACTGAGAGACATCTTTAAGAATACAAACCCTGAAAACCTTTTAAATTTTATAAAAAAAAGCAACCTTTTCAACAAGATATAACAGAACATAACCAAATAGAACATAACCGACTAGAACCACTACTTTAAAGACTGAAATCTAAAATACCCATTTTGGCATTAAATGACCCACAGAGGTTGATATGCCGTTAAACAAAACTCAAACTCAAACTCAAACCCAACCGACCAACGAACAACCATATACTTTCTTTCGTTATTCCTTCAGTTACTTGTTTCTAAAGATTTTTTTCATTAAAAATCTCATTTTTTATTTGCTTTCATGTCAAACGCAGTAATGCACGAATAAAGTGGAGTTATTAGTAGTTCCCAGATGACTGTGTTATTTATTCATTTTTCCATTTTAATTAATGGATTTTCCCTTTTTTACGTTCAATGGATTTTACGCTAAAATTGTTTAAAATTATCAAAACTTGAATTTTGCTTTTGTAATTAAATAAAGAAAGCATACAAAGTTATGTCACAAAAATATTTGTAATTTTACTATAAGATTCCGTTAAATAAAACCCGTACAAGTCATTTCACTAACAAATTATTTTAAACTTTTTAAATAATTTTTCAGATATTGCTCATCTGTTAACAATATACTAAATAACATTACTATATAGATGTTTTTACCATAAATTGTTTTATTATTCAATATCGTAAGAGTGTTTTTAAAGCAATTAGATTAAGGGTTCGTGACATTACACTTGAAGTTACAGTGAAATATCTCACTGAAACGTCTTCTCCAATGTAAAAATGTCCCCAGTGGTTCTATTATAGAATTTTCTGAAATCCAATTCGCCAGTGCTGTTTCTGAATATTAGCTTGGTATGTGTGTAAGTTATCATTATGATCGGCTCACTGGTGGAGTCGCCATCTGGTTATACATAGATAGACAGAAACTATTATTCATGTAGTAGATCATTTGTACTAGCAAATACATGCACCCTCTGGGTTAAAATATTTCAGTTTTAATGTAATAATATATTATATTGAATTAGAAAAGCTAATGAAATTAAATAAGAATGCAGATGAAAAGATTTAAAACAGAGGTGGGCATGATAAAAAAAATAGAACAACTTAAACTTACTCTTCCATCACTCTCGTCTTTCATTGCTAAACTTTCCTAATTTAACTATTTAGTTAAATTATGAAATAATGAATAAAAGTAAAATTATTTCTTCTTGTTAATGGATTTGTTGTAATATTAATCCCCGGGATTTTTTATGCTATCCATTTAGATAAATCCAAACAATTAAAATATCAATAATTCTAAGCACATTAAAAAATAAATAAAAATAACTCTAAACACATTAAAATCAAATATTTAGATTCAATATGCAAATTAGCGTTCCCATTCACACTGTAAACCGCTATTTTGTTGTATACATAAATACAATTGCATGTTATTACTATGTAGATATTGTATTATTGGCATTTCAGTCTCAGAAGACCATAATAAACTTTTTGTGCCCCTGAAGCCACAACGCCTCCTGTGTCTGAGAAGTCCGATGTTCGAAAAACATTCTCGACCACAGATTTTGCATTTGAAGGCTGTCCCTGAAGATGTTGATGTGCCGGTGCTTTGTTGCTGCTGCTTTTTTCTAGACTTCTTAGCTTCATAGTGTTACGTCAGGGTGACTTCTGACATGAACAGTCCTCTACGGAGATTCTGCCGCCACCGAGGGCGGTCTTTGCCAAATTTTCCCAGCTGGAAGGGGCAATGCCAAAGCACCTGATATAATTCTTGCAGACATCCTTGAATCGCCGCTGGGGGCAAGTAATCTGTCTTTTACCAGATGTTAGCTCTGCATAAAGAATGTGATTATGAATTCGTCCATCATCCATCCGACGTACATGACAAAGCCATCCGAGACGACGTTGCCTCAGTAGAGAACACAAGCGGGGGAGTTGAGCCCTCTCTAGAACTGGTGTGTGAGTGATCCTGTCCCTCCAGGTGATGCCCTCAATAAGTCTAAGGCAGCGAAGGTAGAAGTTATTTAGCCGAAAGCTCTTGGTGGGAGTATAAGGTCCATGTTTCACTTCCATAAATGAGGGTGCTGATAACACATGCCCTATACACTTGTACCTTTGTACGGATAGTGAGCTTGCTGTTGTTCCACACACTTGCTGTGTGCTTCCCAAAAGTTGAGCCAGCTTTTCCGATCCGGCAACTGAGTTCAGTATCAAGTGACAGGTTGTCGGTGATGGTGGGCACAAGGTAGGTGAAGATGTTTACGGCTTCCAGGGTGATGGAGGGGGGATTTACAGTTCCATGACCCGTCGTCTTGGTTTTCTTTATACTAATGGTCAAGCTGAAGTCCTGACAGGCTTGGGTGAACAGGTCCATGAGTGTTTGCAGGTGTTCCTTGGAGTGTGCTACCACTGCTGCGTCATCAGCAAATAGCATGTCCCGAATGACAAATTGTCTGACCTTTGTTTTGGCTATTAGAAGGCTTGTTGTATACCCTTTTTCCTTACTTCTATTATTATTCTGCTCATCTTTGGTATCTTACGTTCTTCTTCCAGCGTCTGGACCTAGTCTTGGTGGTTGGTCGTCCTTGATTCATTTCTTCTTCTAGGTCAGTCTTGTTGCCAAGACATTCATCAACCACAAAACCATATTATTTTTTAAAACTTTATTTACTTAACTAACATCTTCATCTAACTAACACAGCGGGCGTGTGTAGGTGAGTCCCAGCTAAGGCAGTTATATCTTCTCTGCCTGACGTCCAAGCTGAAACTGAGAGCCAACCAGGTCCCACGTGACTTCACGTATTTCGCGGGCTTTCTGTAATATTCCATAGAAAGTCCCACCTGTGATATGAAAAGGGGCCATCCGTTCAGAAATACAGGGGGGTGACAATAATCTATCCATAGATTATGTAACAGGCTGAGATTGAACAGATTACCATATGTCCTTGTATGAAGGTAGACTCCTTCTGTTGCTTTACCAAAATGTAGATAAGTCCAAAAGTGTTAATAATATAAAACATTTTTTGATAATTGATGTTTAAATAAAAATAAAATCATGGAGAATCGGACATAAATAACTAAGGGAATTATGACTTGAGTAGTAATATAATTTCGGTTATAGACAAAAAAAAACACACAATCTCCATTATAATAAGATTTTCAATATCATCTTTATTCATATCAAAATATTGTATTTTGCTCCTTTCTTATTCTTACGCGTTATTAATTTTCCTTTTTGTTTTCTCACCATTCTTCTAATTTACGAACACTTTTGTCTTTATTGTAATTTATTTCCCACTATTCTTCTCGTCAGTCTATTGAAAAAGTGAGCAAAAAAAGTTGTTCTATAGATTTTTAAAAAAAATCATACTTCTCTTCTTATTCTTCTTTGTTTTTTATTTCCATTCATTAATTTCTTTATTTTTTTTCATTCTTTATTTTTCTTTTTTAATGTATTTCCTTTTGTAAGGAAATAGAATCACTAGAAAATAGAGAGTGAAAAAAAAAAAGAAGGAAATATTCGTTGATTACAAAACAGATGGCAAAAACATTATGCAAACGAATTGGTATAAAAGAAAGAAAGACAGACAGACTGATAAAAACAAGATATATTGAATGAAAGGAAAGTCTATGGAAGAAGAATTTCCCCAGTCAATTGTGAAATATGAATGTTAGTGCTATTGCTAATGGCAAATGGTATTTAATTATTCATCGATGTCTGGCAGAAGAAGCAGCGTTGAGTAAGAGGCGCAAATCTCCAGATCCCAGAAGGCAACCCTTGTCAAATGCTAGGCGGCAAATTAAAAGAATTTCACAGACACATTAGTGCCGAATTGGACAACATACTTAAGTATTCTACAACACAAAACATCTATATCGGTGTGATAATACAAGCTGCTTTACTTTTTTGGCAATTGTTTTGACAAATTCGGTGTTTTTTAGACAAAGCGAAATAACATTTTACTTTTGATTTAAGACCTGTTAAGTAAATGTTTATATCTCGCCAGAATGAAGCCGCGTGGCCTGATGGTTAGAGTCGTAGGAAACGGACTCAGCAACGCGAGTTCAATTCCTGGACGAAGCTGTTGGTATTTTACATGGTGCTAATACCCTTGGAAAAGGTATGAATCCAATTCTCCCTCCAGCTATGGGTAAATAGGACTCTTTAACCATGGCTAGGTAACCAGTCTAGGAGAAGGAAAACTCTGAATTCAAACCTATTAAACTCCGCTTAAAAATTGATATTGTGTCGCATCCTGATCGTGCTGAGGGGTTGGCAAATATATATATATATATATATATATATATATATATATATATATATCGTCAGAATTAAGGAGTATTCTACAATACAAAACATCTGTAACATAATATATATATATATATATATATATATATATATATATATAAGAGAGAGAGAGAGAGAGAGGGAGAGAAAGAGAGAGAGAGAGGGGGAGAAAATTGAAAGAGCCAGTTGGTGAGCAAGGGAAATTCTTAAGGATGAATCAGCACAACGCCACATGGCATTTTCGATGAGTCACGTGGTAAAGTGGGAGAGAGGAAGAGTGAGAGGTGAGAATGTTAGTTGAGTTTGTAACGATGCGTTGAGAGAGTGAGACGTGGTCTCTTACTCTGTGCAGTTTGGCTTAGGGTAAATAAAATCTCATGAGAACAAATGTCGCCTTGTGTGATTCATAGAAACTATAAATGGCACAAAGCAAGATGCTCCCAGGCATCCCAAGTTTATTTCCAGACTCCAAACATCAAGGAATTGTCAGCCAAATCAGCCTCGCTCCAGCAACCAGATTCGAGCCTCTCAAAGTAGTACCGGTCCTGATATAAGTATACGGTGTTTAATCATATATGACGCATCATCACTCTATTCCGATAAGAAGGTCTTAACCTTACACAATATTATGGAATAATCCAATATTGGGAAACAATGGAATTCATTGAGAAAAAATTATAATTAATTCTTAGAATTATAATTAATAACAAAAAAAAATTATAATTAATAAGAAAAAATAAATTAGAATTAATTAGAATTAATAAGAAAAATTTAGAATTAATACTTAGAATTAGAATTAATTAGAAAAAAATAATTAGAATTAATTATAAAAATTAGAATTGATACTTAGAATGTTAATTAATTTGAAAAGAATGACTATAATTAACTAGAAAGGATACACTAGCTGATTTACCTTTTGGCAATTGTTTTGGCAAATTCTGTATATTTTTTAAACAAACCGAAAAGAACAATAACATTTTATGTTGGATTTAAACCTGTTAAGTAAATATCAATATCTCGTCCAAATTGATGTAACCATACGTTCTAGTTTCAAGGGGTATGTGTATAATGAGGGTGGAGTAACAGATTTTTGAGGTTACAGAAATAGTCACTGGAATGTGTATTTATAATTTTGTTTCTCCGTGTGTAAGCTTATTTTGGCCACAGACTTGTTGCATTTTTGTGTCCATATTTTTGCTATAAATACTGCAGCATTTTTTTGGTATTTTTTTTATTTCAAAACATAACTGTATAAATTTCTTAATAATGCGAGTTTGTGGTTAAGTTCTCAAATTTATTTGAATTCTTTCAAGGAAGCACTTAATATGTTATATATATATATATATATATATATATATATATATATATATATATATATAAAGCGGTAATACATGTTTTAAGCTTTTCCTTACCAATTATATTGCTCTGTTCAATAATATTGAACGTCGAGCTCTCAAGGGGGACCTAAACAAACTCTAATATTCCGCTGTTGGAAGAAACAACCAAATTAAAATCATCCTAGTACCAACTTACTCGGTAACATATCTACGCCTATATATATATATATATATATATATTATATAATTAATATATATATATATTCCTTCTCTTTCTCACACACACTCTTATATATATATATATATATATATATATAATATTATATATAGTAAAAGTGCATGTGTGTGAGAGAGAGGGAGAGAGAGGGCAGAGAGAGAAAAGGAATATAAAGGCTTTCATCAGAAAAGGTAGAAATAAAATGAAGCCAATGAAAAAAATAATGTATAAACAAAAGAAAAGGTTCAATGTGTGAAGATCACGGAATGAATAATAAAACGATACAAAAAAAAAGAAAACAGAAAAAAATGGGAAAGATTAAAGAAAGAGAAAGAAATGTCGAGTCGTGCACTTTTCAACTGGCTCATTTATCAGTAGACGTGATAAGTTTGAAGAGACCTGAATCAATCGAGAACTGCCCTAGATGGTTTCTCATTACTCGACTCCCATCCCACCCTACCTCCTGCATCCGAAGGTGAGGAAAACGGATGCTGGAAACATGAATAATCGCCATTTTGTTTGTTTGGGTATCGTTTTCTCAGCGCGAAACTGATCTCTCATTCCTCTTGCCAGAATCACGTAAATAAGAAAACAAAAAAAAAGATCCCGATGGATTTCTATCTATATAAGCACGAGTTGGTTCTTATTGTTTATGTATTTTTTTTCTTCTCTTCTGATCTTTCTGTACCTTCTTTTATAGGTGTGTAGAACCTGCCGCTGAGTATTTAGGAATGGACATTCTATACGAGGGTTCTCCGAAAGAAGAATCCCAATGGTCTTGTTGTTATCTCTTTCTTTTGATGATCGGTTCGCTATTGCTTCCAAGTTTTGTAATTTAGGTTGAAAAATATCTACACGTAAAATTTAACAACCTAGTTTTTTTAAATTCATTTTTAGGTGGCTATAACTAAAATATCTAAATGTATAAGAATTAGAAGCCTTAAATATATTTTTTTATTATCTCTTCTGAGCATTTATACAATCAAAATATACAGGGTGAGTCAAAATTCACGCAAATATAAAGCTCATGCGGTAACACTGCATACCTTGGTGATGAAGGATCCGTGTAAAACTGCGTTGAGGAATGCCTGTGAGTTCAGCTTCACCTCTTGAACTCGCATTGCCAAGTGGATTCGTTGACTGTAAGATTGTGATTGCCTCTACAACAGCACCCACATGGTTTTCCTCCAGTGACGGCCTGCCTCTTGATGGTAAATCAAGGACTGTTTTTGTGCTCTCGAATTTTTTATCAATTGTGTCAGAGTAGATAAAGGAAATGGATTGTTTCGCATGACTTTTATCTTTTTGTATGCTCTCATTGTTGCAGCTGCATTTTTCTTTATTCTTATAATACACTTTTACTAGCTCCAGTCTAGTTTCTAAATCAAGTGGCATGATGTAAATAATGACGTGTAAAGTATAAAAAACATTAATTATACAAACGCCATGCATATATCTATAACATACATAAAAGTAATGTTAACTAATATATGATTGGTGAAGAATTTTGAACAATATAAATTTGCGTGCATTTTGACTCACCCTGTATATAGATATACAAGACTTCGAATCAAAAAAGAAAATACTAAGATGGAACCGATGGAAAAATTAAACAAAACAAAAGGTTTAACCCTTAGAAATCCTATTCATTGGTTGACTACAATCTATGTACGGTAGAGTAGAAATTAAAAATAACTGTAATTCTGAATCATGGAACACAATCGTAAAAATAAATTTACAGAGGTTGGACTTTTGCTGCCCCCGTGCTTCTTCTCTTTTTGGTCAGTTCAGTTGTGTGAGCGGGAGGTGGAACTGGATTTGGGGAATTCTAGCCTGGTATTTAAATTAGGGAGGCGTGTCTCTCTAAGACGGTTATTTCTCTCACGCGTGATAGTTAATTTTGGTTAAATAAACAGATTTAACAAATATCCAAGTTTCTTGTGTTCGTTACTAAAAATAACAATAAATACAGGGGCGAAGAAGTCACAACAACTCTCAAGGAAGCAGACCAAGAGAGCGGAGAGAACTGCCCCTTAGTATGTAGGGCTGGACTTTCTGTATGGGGATTCCACGAAAGAAGAATCTCAATGGCCTTGTTATCTCTTTATATTGATGATCGGTTCTGTATTGCTTAAAATTTTGTAATCTAGGTTGAAAAATATCTACATGTAAAATTTAACAGCATGCAGGTTTTAGGTGGCTAAAACTAAAATATTTAAACTTATAAGAATTGGAAACCATTATAGGGGATTATCTTCCCTTTGCCTGGAAGAGTTATCTTCCCGCTGTGTTGCCGTTTTATGGCCACCAGGGGACCTCTGGTATGTAAGCGGCTGATTCAAATGCTTCTCTGTTTCTCTTTCCTTACTGCCTCTGAACGAGCACATGGGTTAGACTTATGTCTACCCCCTTCTCGGTGGAGCTTTGGCCCCCCTTACATTACTGTATTTTATACAGCATGGACTATCCTTTAGTTCCATGTCTGTAACATTTATATCTATGTACATTTGGGTATCTCGTTTATATATAAATAGTGTATCTTGTATTTACCATTCATGTAGGTGTCCTTTTATCTCTACTCTTATATCTTATTTGTATCTTATGTATCTATGTACTTTATGTATCTTATCGTTACCATGTGCTGTACACCTATTAAATGTTTTGTCTCACAACGTGTCGGAGCTGTTGTTCAATTATTAACTTTGAATCTTCCACCAGAAAGTTTTTTATTAGATTTTGTCAGCATTGATACACTCAAAATGTATATAGACATTCAAGTCTTCGAATCAGAAAAGAACATACTAAGATGAAACGGATGAAAAAAAAAATAAACAAAAAGCTTAACCCTTAGAAATGCTAGTGTTACATAATTTATAGGTTGACATCAATTTATGTACGGTAGAATAGAAATGAAAAATAACGTTAATTATGAATGATGGCAATATGTGCCTTCTTTCTTGTTTTCTGTTTTTTATTCATTTTTTTGTTATTACTGTTGTCTTTTCATTTTCTTTTTTTCCAGTGGTTTGTATTTTAGATATAATTTACCGAAGAAGAAAGCATATTTTAAGAAAAGAGAGAAAAATTGGCCACATAGTATCTTAGACGGACACGTCAAGAAGACAGAATAAGCTAATTACAATATGATAAGAATAAGACAATTAGAATATATCTTATTATAATGGAGATTGTGAGTTTGTCTGTTTGTAACCGAAACTATATTACTATACAAGTCACAATTCCCTTTGTTATTTACATCATATTCTCCAGGATTTTATTTTTATTTAAACCTCAATTATTAATAAAATTGTTGACCATATCTACATACTAATAACATGCAATTGTATTTATACATACAACAAAATAGCGGTTTACAGTGTGAATGGGAAGGCTAATTTGCATATTGATCTTAAAAATTTGATTTTAATAAATATATGCTGTTGACCATATCTACATTGATCTTAAAAATTTGATTTTAATAAATATATGCTTAGTGTTATTGATTTCTAATTGTTTGGTTTTATCTTATTGAATAATGAGCAAAAATCTCGGGGA
Source organism: Doryteuthis pealeii (assembly GCA_023376005.1). NCBI lineage: Eukaryota > Metazoa > Mollusca > Cephalopoda > Myopsida > Loliginidae > Doryteuthis > Doryteuthis pealeii. The sequence continues at coordinate 60,808,376 of CM042149.1, read as the reverse complement.
TAAATCTTAAAAGAAATCCATTAACAAGAAGAAATAACTGTAATTGTATTCTTTACTTCGGATTTTAACTAAATAGTTAAATTGGAAAATTTACCAATGAAAGACGGGAGTAATGGAAAATGATGGAAGAGATAGTTTCAAAATTGTTCTATTTTTCAATCATACCCCCTCTGTTCCAAATCTTTTTATCTGCATTTTTATTCAGTTTCATTAGCCTTTCTAATTTAATATGATATTTTATTATATTAAAACTTAAATACTTGCACCCGGAGGGTACATATATTTGCTAGTTAACAATAATAGAATTATATAAAAAATGTTAAATTGTAACATTCTAATTGCAAAAGAGATGCAGAAGTTGGGAATAATCGGCCACCCGAGTTTATATACTTCTAGTTAGAAGCACATGTAACGATCGTTAGGGTCATAGGGTTAAGTGCAAATATCACACAATGAAAAAAATAACAATTGTCAACCAAACAATCTACATAAGTAAATAATATCAATTTATCTGAAATTGATTGTAGCAGGATATGATTCTATATTTTATGTCTATGGTTTTTTTTAAATTTTACATATGTATCATCTCCCCCCCTCCCTCAAAATATGTAAATATGGGTTAGGTGTAGGATTTTCATAGAGTGAATGGAATGTTTTGGTGACTGTGGTGCGAATTGGTTTTATGGTGAATTGAAAATTGTTGAATGAATCGGGTCACGAATGAGAATAGTTAAGTTAAAAAGATAGGATAGTGAAGACCAGCCGCTTACCCTACTCCCCCTTAGGCCTTGTGCCAAATTTATGCATATATATTTATATTCATAATAAATATCTATATTATATGTCTAAGGATGGTGTAAATATACATCGAAATATGACCCACCCTGTCGACTGATGCTGTAGAATATGCCGATTGAACTTCTGCAGAGGGGTATGGCATACGCAATGGGAACATCTATCGGTCATGGATAGCAACGAGTAATGTACGAGGATAGTCGTGGCTGAGCTGTCCGTTACCCGGGTTACGCTGTCAACACGGATTCGCATGAGTCTTTCTTGCCAACCACTCCTATTTGTCGTCGCTCGGCATCCAGCAACCGTGTATAGCTGATTGATGTAGATTTTTGCTGGTCGGCCTACACGAGTGTGTCCATGTGTAGTCGTCATAGGAGATCGTTACTTGTGAGTTAGTAGTTGCTTCTTCAACAGTATCCAGCATTTCTCTGAATTCTTTAGATGATGCTTGATAATTAGTATTATTTGGATTATTCGGACTATTGTCCTCATCTTCATTGCTATCTGCCTAAAATTTTGGCTGATGTACCCTGACTTGTACCCTAGCTATGGTTATTGGAATGAGAACAGGATACCCCCGTGGACTGAATAAAGGGTTAGGTTCAAAGTTCTGTGATGGCTCCCGATTACAACAAGGTTCCCGATTTGACAAGAAGTTCCCGAGTCCGACGAGAAGGTTCCCGAGTCCGACAAGAAATACATGAAGTAAGCCGGGGGGGGGGGAGCACATCGGCCGAAACTTTGTACAGATAACAATGAAGATGAGGACAATAGTCCGAATAATCCAAATAATACGAAGTATCCAGCATGTGTTCTTTGTCTCACCTACATAGTCGTACAGTTTTTTTCTTGTAGAATACTGTTTTCTAAAATTTCTTTAAGCTCCCACAAAGTGCTTCGTTAGGGTCCTGGTAGTGCATCCATACAGTAGCACTGAGGCGGCTACTGCTTGGAAGAATTCTCGCTTTATCCTATCTGTGATCAGATTTCAAAGAGACAAACATCAACATTTGTTGTTTTACTTTCCATCACTTATTGTATTTTCGCGACTCTAAAATTTTCGAAATAAGCCTTTACAGTATGTTCTTTTCTTATTTTTACGAGCTTTTAATTTAGCGATTGACCCTCTGCTTTTCTTTCTCGTATTTGCACCTATTCGTCGCCATCTTGTATTACTCTAACTCTATTCCATAAACCGTTCATTTTTTTTTTCTCTCTGATTGTTTATTGCTTTGATAACACCATAAACAAATGAGGACATCTTGTTTAACTCTTAGATGGTTTTGTTGATGCCTTTGCTAGAATTTCTTCTGAAGAATAATGACTACGTCAAAATACCGTTTTCTTTTCTTGTCATCAGCTTTTTTCTGTTCTTTCTCTTCTTTTTTTTCTCTTTTTTAAATTTTTTTTTTTTTATGTTTAACCAAAAAATTCTCAATAAATGTTCGGCTGACAACATTGAACAAAATCAGCGCATAAATTCCAGTTTCTTTTAATATATTCAAAGAGATTTATTATTGCTGTTTTGTCTTTGTTTCATGTTATTTCAGAAATTGAATGCTGGCACCATTTTCAAAATATTCTTTCACGTGTTTATTTCTCTTAATTAAAGAAAAACAGGTCAACCAAAATAAACAACTGATTTTAATTGCATTTTCATTCAATATGCATTACGTTTTGGTAATAATTTGAGCGTGTACTATGAAATAAATTAATAACTTGATTGATTTTAACGGCATGCCAACCTGTCTAGATTCATTTTATTCAATATGCATTAAATTGCTGGTGGTAATTTGGTTAGTCAAAATGTTATTTATGTGTTTATCATAAAATTAAGTAATTGCGCGCACACTCACACACACACACACACACACACACACATATATATATATATATATATATATATATATATATATGTGTGTGTGTGTGTGTGTGTGTGTGTGTGTGTTTAGTAAATGAAGAAAAAACTCTAAACTTGCTTCATTACAATAATTTATTTCAACCGTATTAATACGGCATCTTCAGGTAATCACAAGAACATGACTCTTACTCTTTATTAAATATCTTGCTCTGTCCTTCTATTTACTGGTATTAGGCACATTGAGCTCTCCTTATGGTCTACCTGCATCAGCTTGATTAAACCACACATGGAAAGATCCTAACTACGAAAAAAACGATATATATATATATATATATATATATATATATATATATAAGTCGGTGCGGCCTAATGTCGGTATCAGCCAGACGGCGAGGGAGTCTATCCCCTTTTCACTAGCGCTCGACCAAGGAGATTATTTTAGCCTCTGAGATGGAGCGCCACACCTACCATCAGCTCCTCATTCTACCGCAAATATCCCTGTGCTACTCATACGCTGAGTTGGCGAGGGTCGGTATCGAACCAGGAACCTTGTGATTCCTAACCGAACACTCTACCGAATATATATATATATATATAAGGTATGTCAAAAAAGTATTTTTTAACTTTTTGACACACATTTTATTCGGAAAAAATAACGTTTCATTCATTGTTCATTTCCGTCTTGGTAAATACAGCTTTAAACGTGGAACTTTTTAACAAACCTTGTTTCTGATGAAAATTAAAGAATGAAATGTTATTTCTTTTTCAGAATACAAGGTGTGTCAAAAATTTCTAAAGGATCTCAATACTTTTTAACACACCTTATATATATATATATATATATATATATATATATATATATATATATATATTGGAGGATATGTGCTTAATTGAAGTCATACCTAATTTTGAAAATTAATTAGTTAATAATTAATTATTGAATTTAGGCGGGCATATATGTTCAAATGTAAGGCTAAACAAATCGAGAAAATGTCAATCCCTGAATGTACATCTCGACCAGGGATTGACATTTTCTCGATTTGTTTAGCCTTACATTGGAACATATATGCCCACCTAAATTCATTAATTATTAACTAATTAATTTTCAAAATTAGGTATGACTTCAATTAAGCACATATCCTCCAAACATTGTCGGCTAAAAGCCATATCAAATAAACACATTGTTTATTTACTCACTCTCATATGTATATATATATATATATATATATATATATATATATTATATGCGTGTGTGAGTGTGTGTGTGTGTGTGTGTGTGTGTGTGTGTGGTGTGTGAGAGAGAAGAAAATATTTTTAAAATATAGCAAACGCAGGATGTTATGATCAGGAAACAATTTTTGGTGTCAATACTTAAGCATTTCGGTATATTGTACCATCTTCAGGACATTGTTAAGTAATGTTTATGTGAGGGACAAAATGAAAGATGTTACGTGTATAGTGAATGTGTGAATATGATGTTATTAACCGTTAATTTTTATGTGTGTATACAGTGTCCTGAAGATGGTAAAATATACCGAAATGCTTAAGTATTAACACTAAAAATTGTTTCCTGATCATAACATCCTGTGTTTGTAATATTTTTAAAATATTTTCTTCTCATATTGTCGGATTAATTTCCTCATCGTATTTCCATATATATATATATATATATATATATATATATACTCCTTGTCCTAGTGGACCTGGGAGTCATAGCAACAAAGTGGAGTTTCCACGCACCCAGGATCTTCAGATCTAGGGCCTCACCCCTGAATGCAGTTTATTTGTATAAAAGGGACACCCCTTTTTGGTAAGGGGCCTTACTCTTCTGCTGGAGATGCAGTCGGTCTATTCTAAGGTTAACAGACAACCCCGTGATAATATAGAATTTTAAGGAATGAAACTTTAAAAACATTTTTCACGAAGTGTCATATATTTTGCCTTGGTTCACCGACTTCATGATCTCAATTTAGAGTGACTGCCTAGAGTTGACAAATCTTATTATAATGGAGATTGTGTGTTTTTCTGTCTGTAACCGAAACTATATTCCTACTCAAGTCACAATTCTCTTAGTTATTGACACCACATTCTCCATGATTTTATTTTTATTTAAACCTCAATTATTAATAAAATTGTCATACATTATTAATACTGTTAACTATGTCTACATACTGACAACATGCAATTATATTTTATATATACAACAAAATAGCGTTTACAGTGTGAACGGGAAGGCTAATTTTGCATATTAAATATTAAAAATCGAATTTTATAAATATGTGCTTAGTATTATTGATTTCTAACTGTTTGTTTTTATTTTAATGAATATAAGCAAAAATCTCTTCAATGAATCTAAATGAAATCCATTAAACAAGATAAAATAACTGTCATTTTCTTACTTCCTCTTATAACTAAATACTTAGATTAGAAAAATAACAATGAAGACAAGATGATGGAAGAGTAAGGTTCAGTTGTTTCCATTTTTTTATACTCCCTCTGTTTCAAATTCTTTTATTATACTCCTCTGTTCAAATCTTTTATCTGTACTTATTAGTGTTCATTAGCCTTTCTAATTTAATACAATATTTTATTACATTAAAACTTAAATACTTGCACCGGAGGGTGCATATATTTGCTAGTATTCTTAATATTTTTAAAGCCATTACAGAGTTCGAGATGATCCTCTTGAGATGGTAGCTCTTTACAATGCATGAATAGAACACAATGAATATTTCTAGCTGAAAAAAATATATTATTCATAATTTTAAAATGGGGTTTACATATATAGATTTATATAACCTTCATAGAAACTTATGATTCTAGAACATTTATCGTTAAAATATTATTTGTGAAAACTATTCGTTTTCTGCCATATTTCCTCATGGAGTGTACAGCTTTCTCTCCAATCAGAAGGAAATATATTTCAACGCAAATATAAGGGATCTGTTAGAGAATACTAACATGGATGACATTTTATCCTTCTTGAGAAGAATAAAAATATATCGAAATTTATGAATAAGATATAAAATACATCCACGTAATATATCTACAAAAATACACCTGTAAAGGAATGTTCAGTGCCAGCTTTCATCACAAACTCTAAAAGCTTTTGGCATTAAATAACCCACTGGGGTTTTATACCATTAAACAAACCAAACCGAACCAAGCCAAACCAAATTAAGTAAATGTAATTATTTCTACTAATTGGAAGATATTAAGAGCTAAAAACATAGAAACCTTTATCAAAATGACTCGTTTCGGCATTAAATGACCCGAAAAGGGTTGATATACCGTAAAATAAAAAAATCAAACCAAATAAATCAAACATGTTTTAGCTTTTAGCATTTTTAACTGTATCCACTGTGCCAAAAGTAATTTGAAGGCATCTCTTTAAATGAACCAGTTTCAATATTTAGTCTTAAATATTTGATCCTAATTAAACGATTGATTTTAACGGTATTGCAACCGGTCAAGGGTTATTTTATATTTAGATGTTAGCGAATCACGTTAATTATATCTTCCTATTTGCACCTTTGTGTAGTTACTATTGGTTGTTTTTGTTTTGTTTTTGTTTTTTGCGTAGGTCCTATCAAATACAGATATTTTCTAAACATATTACTTTGATCCATAGCTAAGCCAGTACCAGTTACTACCACTCCGTGTCAGAAATGACCTGGGAGTAAGGTCAATGACGTGATACTCCACATCCCTCAGTTTTCCAGAACTGGATTCTTACCATCAGATACAGTTTAGTGTCTAACTGTTATGATATTTACCACACACGAATGAACTCCCCCTGAATATAAATAGCAGCAGGTACTGCATTAATTGGGGCCAGTAGTCCAGCTGTCTGCTCGGACAGTTGATCCACCGCCTTCACGGGCTACCTCTCCATATTTGTACTACAGTTCTGTTTTAATATAATTATATCATATACATATGTTGTACTACAGTTCTGTTTTAATATATATATATCATATAATACTACTGTTATGTTATATATATATTATATCATATACATAGTTTGTACTATATATATCATATGCATATGTTTGTACTATGTTATAATATATATATATCATATGCATATGTTTGTACTACAGTTCTGTTTTAATATTATATTTACTAGTACAAAATAAAAAAAACGCTCTCCGAGCGATGTAAAAATAGTTTTTTGAAACATATGCCTGAGGGGTGTGAGTTATACATTCAATGCATCCAAATAATCTTCCTCCAGCTATGGGTAAATAGTAGGGCAGGTAACCTGTTTAGAAGAAGGAAAACACTGAATTCAAATCTGTTAAACTCCGTTCAAGAAATTGACCTTGTGTCTCATCCTACTCGTGTAGAAGGATTGGGAAATATATATATATATATATATATATATATATATATATATAATATATTCAGGGCGAGGCTGTTTGCGTTTTTTAATTTTATTTAATATGGCCCTTCCTTTTATAAAATGGGTTTAATTCTGGTATCAGATGTATCCCTCTGCACTCATACTTTCAATTCCGAGTTTAATTCCTTCCACTTGTAACTCAATTTTCTCGTATATCAAATCAGATTTCCCCATTAGAATAAACTGAAATGCCCTTAATTCGTTTAATTCCGCACAAAACTTTGTTTGTTACGCGTTTTTTTTAATAAGGAAAATAGTTTTCTATTGTATAAAAACGTAGTGAACTAGAATGTAATAAATTATAGTATGAAATGTGTTTTAATGTGTATTTTATTATAAATTCTATATTTCTCTGGGGTAATAGTTTTGGAAACTTAAATGTGTTAGTGAAGCATGCTCATACGTAAAATTTCAGCTCTCAAAACAAAGCAAAATCGAACTCGTGGCAGCTTTTTAGTCGGAAAACTCATAAGTTGGGACACTCTTAAAATATATTACCATCGTACATTTTAAGAGAAATAAAGGTATTTATCCATCTCTCGTCGAATCCTCATGGACATTTCCAAATAGACACCGTATATATTCATTTTTCTGTTTCCTCAACAAGAGAGTTAAACTCGTCGAACGAAATATATAAATAACACGGGTTATCCGAGGGTATTAGTAGTTGAATTGTAGCAAGTTTGATACAGAGATTTTAATTACTGTTGTTAAAGAGCCATGCGTTTGACTCTATCTTATTTATATCTTTTGTAACAATGTAGTTGTTTCACCCACCCATACGTAAAATTTAAATTCTCAAAACAGCAGAATCGTACTCGTGACATATTTTAAGTCGAAAAACTGGTAAGTTGGGGAAACTCGTAAGACAATTTAGCACCGTACATTTTAAGAGAAATAAAGATATTTATCTATCTCGCTTGGAATCCTGTTGGACATTTTCTAATAGACGCCATATATATATTCATTTGTAGCATAATGGCGCGCCCTACCCGGGAACACCGTATTTGTAGCCTTGTGCCAGACACAGAGAAACCTTAATAGGATGTAGCACGATTCTCAGACCTTACAGGAGTGGGCAAGCAAGACGGTAATGTAAAACTCGTTATCACCTTTAGTCGATTCGTAGCCAAGAAGTCTAGGATTTTGCTAGTAAAAATTATTTTAATCAGAAACCAAATTCTCTCTCTCTCTCTCTCTCTCTCTCTCTCTCTCTCTCTCTCTCTCTCTCTCTCTCTCTCTCTCTCTCTCAGAGTTAAGAAGCCGAAATTGAATAAATCAAGTCATTAAAAAAGAAGCGAAAAGTTTGTTGTCAAACTTTACTACAAAAAATATTACGAATGTTATGAATGAAACAGATACCAGTGGAGATAAAGTTAATTGACCGCAACGAAGAACCACTTGTCTTGTAAGGTGATACATTTCCCTGACCACTCGATGAAGTGTGGAAGAATTTTGGGCTTGAAGGCTGACTACTAGATCTGTGTGTGTGTTGTAAACAAACGCTAGAAGTTTACATGCCTTGTAAGCGTCCAGCGACCAGGGAATAACTTTTAATAGTACCGTGTGTTTTGAAGACGCGGTGGGCCCCACAACATAACGTCACGTATACTATACGATTGGTAGAGTCGTGAAAAGGCAATACGTTACACATTTTTCTATTTCTATTAATCGGTTTGGCGTGTTTTTGATTAAATGCTCTGATTGCAACAGATATAAATCATTACCTCTGTAGGGATTATCTTCCCTTTGCCGGAAGAGTTATCTTCTCGCTGCGTTGCTGTTTGTTCCCACTTGGGGACCTCTGATTTTTAAGCGTCTGATTTGAACTTGTCTTCCTCTTTTTAGCTGGATCTTCTCAAGAACTGCTATGGGCTAGAGTCGATCTACCCCCCTTCTCGGTGGGCTTTTGCTCCCCCCCCTTACATTACTGTAAGTCCTTTATACAGCATGGACTATCCTTTAGTTCCATGTCTGTAACATTTATATGTTAGGTACATTTGGGTATCTTGTTTATACCTAAATATTGTATATGTATTTACATGTTCTATTCTCCTGTACATTATGTATCTTATCGTTTCCATGTGCTGTTATATATATTAAATGTTTTGTCTCACAACGTGTCGGAATTGTATATTCAATTATCAACTTTGAATCCTACACCTCTATAAATAAAAAGAAAAAATTGTGGCTTCTATCTGATGGCGTTCTAATATACCTCTTCAAATATGATGGATTTGTTATATTAACGGCTTGTTTTGTTATAATCCTTATCTATTTTCATTTCACTGATTGATTGCATTAACAGAGTATGCTGAAAAGTTCTCGCTCACACTATGAAAAATTATTCAAATTTTTAAGATAAATGATATTTCAAAATGGAGGACAAATATACATATTTACCAACTCTGCGCACGAGCAGGATGTGCCACAAGGTCAATTTCTTAAGCTGAGTTGAACAGGTTTGAATTCAGAGTTTTCCTTCTCCTAGACCGGTTGCCTAACCAAGGTTAAAGATCCCAGTCTGTCCTACCCAGTCTATGGAGGACGAATATATGGAATAGTATATACATTTAATGGCACCAGAGCACTCCCCAATTGGTCGGTCTATGAACCTTTCAGCACTCCTAATATTGCATAATGAATAGTTGTTGTAAGTGAAAATATTTCCTCTTCAAAGACTTGGACTCGTCCAACGATACACATAAATAGTACAGGTTACTCGGGGGTGTTAGTCAAGTGATCGAATAGTTGCAAGTCTTGCTATATAGATTTTAATTACTGTTGTTAAAGAACAGCGCGTTGGACTCTATCTTATTTATATCTTTTATAACAAAGGGTAATAAACCTATGTAAAATTTTCTTCCGGGTTCAATGTAGTTGTTTGACCCAACAATAGGGGGACAATTTATTTTATAATATAGAGTAGAATATTTAAATTCAAAAACCTAATATTCCGTTATAATAGGTTCAGATGGGCTTGAAGCTGACCCCTGATTGATATGTAGCATTATGATTGGTAGACTCTCGCGTGTCTGGAATCGATGATAAAGTTTGTGTTGAACCAAGGTGCTCTTCGGAACTGGACGTTAAAATAAAGTCCTTTGAATTCTTCTCCGCGTGCATAATTGTTTGGGTCTTGGGAAATAAAAAAAACATTAACAGTATTCGTATTCATTATTAAGGGATTTAAAACAAATGCACACGTATATACAACACCAGATGTGTGGGTGTGTGTAACATGATAGATCGAACCGAATGAGATAATTTGTGTGTAAACATCGACATCTGAAAAGAAATTTTTCAAGACACATTATTATTACGTATTAATTAACGAGATTCTGGAAAACAATTGGTAATTAATTATTTCCAGCTTTTATTGCTTAACTAGATCTAATCAATAGTTTGCAACTTTGAATATTTTGGTTAACTTTAAAAATTTTGCTTAAATTCATATACTGAAAATCAAGGCTTAAAAACACTTGAAAAAGACGTCAAAACAGGCCATTTTTCACTTTGTTTTTTAAACTTAAAAATGCTTGAAGAACGCCTTAAAACTATGCAATTAACATTCCAACTGCCCACACCTTACCTGATAGTTGGTACGTTGGAAAAGTTCGGGGAAATTTTCCAAGGTTTGAAAGGCTTATTTTACTTCCAAACGCGCTATTAAAAAAACAAAAAAACATGTGTAGCAATATTGAAAATTAATAAAAATAACATTGAATTTGGATCTCGGGAATGATTCCTGGGAAGAATCTTCTTGATGGAATCTTTATCCAAATTTTATGACAATTTATTGCACTGGAAACTATCGAGTCAAGCCAGGGAGGACACCACAATTCTTGGTATAACATGTGATTTAAAAGCATTTCCTTAAGTATATATAACGACCGAGGGCCGGTTTGCTCAGTCGGTAGAGCGTTTGGCTAGGAATCACAAGATTCCTGGTTCGATACCGGCCCTCACCAACTCAGTGTATGAGTAGCACAGTGATCAGTGCGGTAAAGTGAGGAGCTGATGGTAGGTGTGGCGCTCAACCTTAATGCAAAAATAATCTCCTTGATCTGACGCTAGTGAAAAGGGGATAGACTCCCTCGTTGTCTGGCTGATACCGACATTAGGCCGCCCTGATGACTTTACTTACTTTATAACTACTATTGTTACTCTCCCAGGTTTTCCCGTCTAAAAGTGTACCATAGACGAGAAAACCTGGGGTGGGTAAAGCTCTGGATCGTGGGCAGGGGAAAAAACTTTGCAGGAAGGCACACACAATTTTTTTTTATTAAGGGATTAAAAAAGATGGACACGAATATTCAACACCAGAGACAACCGAGACGGGAGTACACGGAAGATAGATATAAAACCCAACCAGCTTGGAAATTAATTGTAAATCTCTCTCTCTCTCTCTCTCTCTCTCTCTCTCTCTCTCTCTCTCTCTCTCTCTCTCTCTCTCTCTCCACACACACACACATATAGATAGATAGATAGAATTATTTTCCTACCAGATACTGGATTTCACTTTACCCGTAGTCTCGTAGTCGAAGGGTGAAGGTTCACCTGAAATATCGAAAGTAATCAAACCAGGGACATAAAAACAGCTGGACATTAACATTCAGTTTTTTTGTTCATTTTAGTTTGTTTTTGTTCTGTTTTTTTTTCATGCTTCATAATACCCCCCAAAAAAATCAACGTTCACAAGAACAAAGTCTACACATAATAAATATATATATATATAAAGATAAATCTAATGAGTCAGACGAACCTACTATTAGTTTCGCTTAATGCTCTTCAGGGCTAAGAGTCAGATCTTAGGCCTGAAGAGCATTAAGCGAAACTAATAGTAGGTTCGTCTGACTCATTAGATTTATCTTTATTATTTGCTCTACTTAGGTATTGAGCACTTTTTACTTATTAGCTATTCTCCTAGAGGTTATATGAATATATATATATATATATATATATCTTATATAGATATATATACATATAAATTGTTTTTTCTTTTGGCCAAATACTGTACCAATAGATTATTTTTTGTTGGTACGACTGTCTTGGTCTTTTCTTTTTTTCAAAAAAATTTTCTCCCCGGTTGATGTTTGGTAGTATATTTTTACAATCAAACTATTTGCTGGGTTTTTTCTCACCGCAAGGATTTACCAACACGCTTGGTATATTAAATTATATATACATATATATATATATATATATATATATATATATATATATTCAATAAATGAAGGAAATTCTTTTAACTTGCTTCATTACAATAATTTAGCATTACGTAATAATTATTGTAATCGTGAAAGATTGGCAGAAATGCAAGAATGAGCAGATGAGAAGATAATTATAACACTATCCAACACTTGATATGCATATAAATATAGTCTGCTTTCTTCAGAAGTGGTAGTGCATTTCACTTCACATCAAATCACAGAGTGGTGAATACGTTGAATAAACTACCATCATCAATAATGAATGCCCCATCTCTAAACTCCTTTAGGCAATGTTAGATAATATGTAGAAAGATTATAAATATTCTATGGAAATAAGATGAATGTTTATAAGGAACAGCTGACAGGTCTCAGACCTAATATAATAGCTGAAAAGATATTATCATTTACTCCTTTTAAGTTTTCACGTCAGCATTAGCTGATGGTCTTTCACTGGAGTCTGAGTGACATCAAGTCTCCTCGGGTCTCCAGGACTCTTCTGAGTATTCTGGCAGATTGCAGCTGTGCAGTTTTTGAATGGTTTCAATCCTACCTCTGATTTCCAAACTTTCCAAACCTTTTTCTAATCCTTTTGGGACTGTTCCAAGTGCACCAACTACAATTGGTATCACTTTGACTTTCATATTCCATAGCTTTTTCAGTTCTCTGGCAAGGTCCAGATATTTGTCCATTTTTTCACTTTCCTTTAGCTTCACCCTGTGATCTGCTGGCACTGCAAAATCCACCAGTTGACAAGTTCTTTCTTTTTTGTTTATCAATACTAGGTCTGTTTTTCTTGCTGGGATAAGGTGATCCGTTTTTATTTCAAAGTCCCAGAGAATTTTATGTGTTTCGTTCTCAAGAACAGATTCTGGTTTATGCATATACCATTTTGTTGTATGGTCAAAATTTAATTGTTTGCATAATCCCCAGTGGACCACCTTCCCAACCCAGTCATGTCTAGTTTGTATTCTCGTTGTGATAGTTTGCTACATTCGCAGATTATATGGTTTACAGTCTCATCTCTATTCCCGCAAAGTCTACATTTACTATTTGTTGGGTCTTATCGATTTTCGCTTTGATATAGTTTGTCCTTATGGCATTATTTTGTGCAGCAATTATAAGTGATTCAGTTTCTCTTTTGAGGTTTCCCTTTCTTAACCATGTCCAAGTCTTTTTATGTGCTACCTCTTCTATTTGTCGTTTGAAGCGTCCATATAATTGTTTTTCTTCCCATTTTTGTTTTTTAGTCTTTGTTGTTTTTCTGTTTGTCTATCTGTCGCTCCTACTATTGTTGGCCGCCGTAAGTAGTTTGTCTTTGCTCTTTCTTGTATAATCTTCAAGTTGTTGGATTGTGGTTTCTACACATTCCTCTATGTTGGCAAGACCTCTTCCCCCTTCCTTTCTTGACACATATAATCTATCTCTATCATCTCTAGGGTGGAGAGCCTTGTGCATTGTCATTAATTTTCTCGTATTATTATTATTATTATTATTATTATTATTATTATTATTATTATTTTATTATTATTATCACTTATAAATTTGGACATTTGCTGACCCGAGGAATCGCTTTCCCAACATATAAAGTCTAATGTGCGTGGTGTAATTGTTAGAGACGTACAAAATCAACTAATCGACAGTAGTTCAAATCCTGGACGAGGATGTTTGCATTTCACATAGAGTTAATATACTTGGGAAAGTTACACATCCAACTACTCACCCTCCAGCTATGGGTAAATAGTAGGGTGGACTGGGCTCTTTAACCTTGGCTAGGTAACCAGTCTAAGAGAAGGAAAACTCGAAATTCAAACCTGTTAAACTCCGCTTAAGAAATTGACCTTGTGTTACATTCTACTCGTGCGAAGGGGTTGATAAATATATATATAAGTAATGGCGTATTCTCGCCGTTTGCAAGAATTTTACAACAGTTTTTATGGTATTCCCAGTACCTCGTTCCAAAGCATCTCGCTTTTTACTCGCGCGCGTGATGTTTTTTTTTTTGTTGTTTTTTTTCATAGCTAATCTCGAGAAAATTCGCATACGCCACAACAATTCTCGCCAACTCCCCTGGCTCCGAGATCTTGCTTTCTTAAATTGAGGCGTGAGAACGGCCATATTTTCTTTCTTTCTTTCTTTTTTCCTTTCGAGCCCTTCACCCATTTTGCACGCTAGGTATGCGCGTGCTCGCTCTACCACACGGATAAGTCATCTGCGCTCTCACACAAGCATATACACAAATTTAAAAAGACTGACGCTACACAATCTATCGTTATTATAACTGCCAGTAAATTTATTCATTCCTGTAATCTGTCACAACAGATATCCATATCACGAATAACCATATAAAATATCTAAATGGTAAGGATACGTGTGGGTAATACATTTCGTTATTGGTTTTCGTTTTCTTTACGATTTGAGATGTTATCACTGGGTTCATTTTTTTTGGGGGGGGTGTATAGAGGGAAAATGGATATTTATTTGTTCTCAGTAAAAGATTCTAACGATAAGAGATTGCTCTTTTTTTTTTTTTTACTTAACAGACTTAACTTCACACATCAATCAATAATATGATACTAACTTCAGTGGATGCGATACTATCAAAGTTTAACAAATATCTTTCTACGTGTGAAAATTTGTTTATCTATAAAACTTTATTTCCTTTTTGCTATTTCAACGCAAAAGTAAGCGTGCACGCCATGCTGTTTTTGAAGAAGAATAACATTTCTAAAAAAATAATAAATAAATAAATAAATAAGTAAAATGAAATAAAATAAAATAAAGAAGAAAATCTTGGATTTTAATACTTTGTTGTTTTTTTTTTTTGTTTGTTTGTTTTTTTTTTTTTAAACGCAAAAGTGGCGGTTCGGTCCAGGATATTCTTCACTATTTGTTACTCGATTCAATCCAAAGGAATCCTCACGTCTTAGATCCGCTCAAGGGTTGATATTCTGCACGCAACAATAAATGAAGAAAAAAAATAACGTAAGCGTGTTAAGTGTTGATCATCAATTTTTTGATGATGTGCGTTTAACGTCAATTTTCTCAGGTGACTGTACTTGGTGAACAAGTGGCATAAAGTCTCCATCATAAAGTCTCTAGTAGGGAAACCAGAGAGATATGAAGACAGGCCACATCAACGTCAACACATGGGAGGCTTATGCAGAAGACCGTACGACCTGGCGCCTCCTCGTCAAACAAGGAACGAAAAGCAGTGAAAAAGAAAGGAAGGAAGCCGCCACAAAAAGAGAGTCAGAAGAAGGAGAGACAACAGCATCTCCAGCAAGCATCACTGTTTATTTGCAATCACTGCACCAGAGATTGCCATTCGAAAATTGATCTGTTCAGCCACTCACGCATTTGCAGATAAAAAAGAAAAAAGTGGACACAAGGCCATCGTCTTCAATAGTCTCTATGGACTGGAGTTAAACAACTAGTTTCTGTAAATTTCTCTAAGTCTGTAGCATGCAACGGGTAAATTAATGCGAAATATTTTGAAATGTATATTTTGGATGCTTTTTTATACAGTTTAAGGGTATACATGGATTTATTTAAACTAAAGGAATTGGATTTATCTAAACTAAAGTAAAAAAAAAATAAAGTAAGTAAAGTTAGGGCGGCCTAATGTCGGTATCAGCCAGTCAGCGAGAGTGTCTATCCCATTTTTACTAGCGCTAGATCAAGAAGATTGTTTTTGCGTCTGAGGTGGAGCTCCACTCCTGCCATCAGCTCCTTACTTTACCGCACAGATCCCTGTGCTACTCATACGCTGAGTTGGCGAGGAGCCGGTATCGAACTAGGAACCTTGTGGTTTCTAGCCGAACGCTCTACCGACTGAGCTAACCCGGCCTAAACTAAAGGAATTGGAAATCAGAGGAAGAATCGAAAACTACAGCACTGTTAAGATCGGATAGAATACACAGAAGATTCCTGGAGACGTGAAGAGACTTGCTGTCACACAACTTCCGATGAACCGACGGCTACGGTAGGTGTGAAAAACTCGATACCTTATCCCAACCCGGAGACCAGACTCAGAATTGAATAACCAAAAAAAAATATCTTGTCAACTGGGAGATTTTGCAGTTCCAGCAGATCACAGGGTGAAGATGAAGGAAAGTGAAAAAATGGACAAATACCTAGACCTTGCCAGAGAATTGTAAAAGCTGTGGAATATGAGGGTCAAGTGATACCAATTGTATCAAAATATGGAAAAAGACTGGAGGAACTGGAAATCAGAGGAAGAATTGGACCATCCAGACCATAATCGGCCAGAATACTCAGAAGCGTCCCGGAGACCTTAAAAGACTTGTTGTCACACGGACTCCAGTGAAATACCACCAGCTAACGCTATTTAATAATAATAATAATAATAATAATAATAATAATAATAAAATGAAAAAATGGACAAATATCTGAACCTTGCAAGAGAACTTAAAAAGTTATGGAATATGAAAGTTAAAGTGATACCAATTGTACTTGGTGCACTTGGAACGGTCCCAAAAGTATTGGGAAAGGGTTTGGAATGTGAGGAAAACAGAGGAAGGATTGATACCATCCAGAACATTGCACTGCTGCAATCTGCCAGAATACTCAGAAGAGTCCTTGAGATCTGAGGAGACTTGCTTTCGCTCAGACTCCAGTGAAAGACCATCAGCTAACGCTGGTGTGAAAACTCAAAATGATAATAATAATAATAATAATAATAATAATAATAATAATAATAATAAATGTCTCTTCTCGTCCGCAAGATACACTCATTAATATATTTTTCGTAAAAAAGACTTGTCAATAATATATATATATATATATATATATATATATATATATATATGTGTGTGTGTGTGTGTGTGTGTGTGTGTGTGAGTGTATGTGTGTGTGTGTGTGGTGTGGAAGAATTTGAGTCCAACCGAATCAAACACCAAAAACTGAAACGGTCAATTAGAAAGGGTAATTTTCAACCAAGCAACATTCAAAGTGGAGAAGTTCCAACATGTGGTTTATGTGGAAGAGTATGTCTCTCCAGGGCTGGCCTGGTGAGTCATCTGAGAGAACACAGGAATGGAGAGTCAAATACAACTGGCATATAAATATGATGATAAAAAAACAAAAGGGAAAAAGCAGGAAATGGTCTTGCTCGAATCACGAGTTGACAGCCATTATATATATATATATATAATATATATATATATATATATATATATATATATATATTACGCTCCCAATTTTCAGGTTGAGCACTCTGTTTAGAAGAGAGACTAATTGCAAAAATTCACCGCTTCAGCGCAAAGCTAGTCTCATTTGTTTATATAAGTTAGAGACCTCTGGTGAGTTTATTTCCGGTTTAGGAAATATAGCGATTATTCTGCCTTCTATTCTTGACGAGCGAAAGTTCGTTCGGGTCTCGAATCCAACCAGAGGTAGCTGCTGAAAAATAAGTATAGCTGCACTAATGAAGGGTAAACCCCGAAACGCGCGTCTGTAGATTGCTTTATATATATATATATATATATATATATATATATATATATATCTTATTATTATAATGGAGATTGTGTGTTTTTCTGTCTGTAACCGAAACTGTATCACTACTCGAGTCACAATTCCCTTTGTTATTTACATCACATTCTCCATGATTTTATTTTTATTCAAACCTCAATTATTAATAAAATTGTTTTACATTATTAATACTGTTGACCATATCTACATATTATTAACATGCGATTGTATTTATATATACAAAATATAGTGGTTTGCAGTGTGAAGGGAAGGCTAATTTGCATATTAATATTAAAAATTTGATTTTAATAAATATGTGCTTAGTATTATTGATTTCTAATTGTTTGGTTTTATCTTAATGAATATAAGCATAAATCTCTCCAATAAATCCATTAACAATATAAACAGTAATTCTATTCTTTACTTCCTAATTTAACTAAATAGTTAAATTATGAAAGTTTAGCAATGAAAGACGGGAGGGAAGAAAAGCAAGTTTTAGTTGTTCCCCCTCTGTTTCAAATCTTTTTTATCGGCATCTTATTTAGTTCCATTACCCTTTCTAAGTTAACATAATATTTTATTTCATTAAAACTTAAATACTTGCACCCGGAGGGTGCATATATTTGCTAGTATATACAACATCACATGTTGCACTCACAGATTGTTCACACACACACACACACACACACACACACACATATATATATATATATATATGTGGAGAAAAGTAGACAAACACGGGATGTTGTGGAAACTTGATGTTTATTGTCGACGGTGCAACGTTTCGGTCTCTTATTAGACCATCTTCAGGACTTGAATATAGTTCTTACTCCAATGATGGAAATTCTCAAAATGCTGAAAAGCGGAAGTCGTCAGTAGGGGGAAGTGTAGTTGGGGGTGGTTAGTGGATTTTTCTTCTCTCTGGAATGGGAGTGCCGAAATGGTCAATGGTGGTACCACAGGTGTTAGATTGTGGGGATTGGTTAGCTAAATGTGTGTATATGTGTGTGTGTGTGTGTCTGTTTAATTGTTTTTTGTTTATGTGTGATTGGGAACTGGATTTGTCGTTAAGTTATATGTGTGTTGTTGGTATGTTGGTGTGACTTTTTTGATTTATTATTTATTTTATTTTATTTATTTATTTATTTTTTTTTTTTTTTGTGAGGTTTGTAAGGGTAAGATTTGTTAAAATTGTAAGTGAGCATATGTATAATGTTAATATACTATTATTGTTATTATTATTATTATCATATATATTATAATGTCATTCATTATTTATGAATATTTAACATTATGTCTATCTGTCTGTCGGTCTATCTAACTATCTATCTATTTAGCTTGAATGTGTTCATGTCTATCAACCTATCTGGTTTTTTTTTTTTTTTTTTTTTTTTTTTTTTTTTTTTTAATTTTTATTGTGTGTCTGTTCATCTATATTTGGTCTTTCAGTCCATCTATATAATATATTATATATATATATATATATAATATTATATATATATATATATATATATATTATATATATATATATATAAGCAAGTTTATAGTGAATTTATAAAGCGTGTTTGTTCGAATTTCCTATCCAATCTAAGAACCAATCATCTGTGCGTACTTATTATGGTGCTTACATTAAAATGCCGTCGTTCATAACCAAAATTGTTTTGAGAAAGTGTGACATTAATATTTCCCTGATGCCAGTTATTCCTCAGACGAAATGTACACTTTAATCAGTGTCTTTGCTTGAGTTTACCCACTTATATTCTTGCCGACAAAACGTATAGATAAATGCCTGTACTATATCCCATTTATTGCTTTTAGATAGATAGATAGATAGATAGATGGATTGATATATATATATATATATATATATATATATATATATATATATATATACTGAGCTAACCAGCTCGGTGGGGGGATCTATCTATCTATCTATCTATCTATATATATATATATATATATATATATATATATATATATAATTATTTATATATATGATTTTTAAAATAATGAATATATATATATATATATATATATATATATATATATATATATATATATATATATATACATTTTTTGGTACAGCTGAATTTATATTTCGTTTGATTGAATCTCTCTTTTACCCATCTAATTTACATTGTGACCGGTCGTTACTTTTGACAAAGCACCGATCGAAAGGGCCCTTAAGTTTCCATTTTCTCTATTCTCTGATCAATAAACGTATGTCATTATTTTTAAATCATATATATATATATATATATATATATATCCCAAACGGACCAGTTTAGCTCAGTCGGTAGAGCATTCGCCTAGGCATCAAAAGGTTCTTGGTTCGATACCGGCCCTCGCCAACTTAGCGTATGAGTTACACATGGAATTTGTGCGGTAAAGTAAGTAGCTGATACTAGGTGTGGCGCTCCACCTCAGACGCAAAAACAATCTCCTTCGTCTAGCGCTAGTGAAAAGGGGATAAGCAAAACCATATAATCAGGATTTACATTTTTGCATTTCATCTTGGACAATTTAGATATTCTCATTTTTACCCAGAATCTTTTTCTTCCCTTTCTTTCTTTGTAATGAATACGGAATGGTCCATTATTTAGCTGAGTGACGACACTCGTGAGACATAAGGATTCGGTGGATAAGGAAAACCATATAATCAGGATTTACATTTTTGGATTTCATCTTGGACGATTTAATATTCTCATTTTACCCAGAATCTTTTTTCTTCCCTTTCTTTCTTTGTAATAAATACGGAATGGTCCATTATTTAGCTGAGGTGACGACACTCGTGAGACATAAGGATTCGGTGGATAAGGAAAACCATATAATCAGGATTTACATTTTTGGATTTCATCTTGGACGATTTAGATATTCTCATTTTTTACCCAGAATCTTTTTTTCTTCCCTTTCTTTCTTTGTAATAAATACGGAATGGTCCATTATTTAGCTGAGGTGACGACACTCGTGAGACATAAGGATTCGGTGGATAAGGAAAACCATATAATCAGGATTTACATTTTTGGATTTCATCTTGGACGATTTAGTATTCTCATTTTTACCCAGAATCTTTTTCTTCCCTTTCTTTCTTTGTAATAAATACGGAATGGTCCATTATTTAGCTGAGGTGACGACACTCGTGAGACATAAGGATTCGGTGGATAAGGAAGACCATATAATCAGGATTTACATTTTGGATTTCATCTTGGACGATTTAGATATTCTCATTTTTACCCAGAATCTTTTTTCTTCCCTTTCTTTCTTTGTAATAAATACGGAATGGTCCATTATTTAGCTGAGGTGACGACACTCGTGAGAAATAAGGATTCGGTGGATAAGGAAGACCATATAATCAGGATTTACATTTTTGGATTTCATCTTGGACGATTTAGATATTCTCATTTTTACCCAGAATCTTTTTCTTCCCTTTCTTTCTTTGTAATAAATACGGAATGGTCCATTATTTAGCTGAGGTGACGACACTCGTGAGACATAAGGATTCGGTGGATAAGGAAGACCATATAATCAGATTTACATTTTTGATTCATCTTGGACGATTTAGATATTCTCATTTTTACCCAGAATCTTTTTCTTCCCTTTCTTTCTTTGTAATAAATACGGAATGTTCCATTATTTAGCTGAGGTGACGACACTCGTGAGACATAAGGATTCGGTGGATAAGGAAGACCATATAATCAGGATTTACATTTTTTGGATTTCATCTTGGACGATTTAGATATTCTCATTTTTACCAGAATCTTTTTTCTTCCCTTCTTTCTTTGTAATAAATACGGAATGGTCCATTATTTAGCTGAGGTGACGACACTCGTGAGACATAAGGATTCGGTGGATAAGGAAGACCATATAATCAGGATTACATTTTTGGATTTCATCTTGACGATTTAGATATTCTCATTTTACCCAGAATCTTTTCTCCCTTTCTTTCTTTGTAATAAATACGGAATGGTCCATTATTTAGCTGAGGTGACGACACTCGTGAGACATAAGGATCGGTGGATAAGGAAGACCATATAATCAGGATTTACATTTTTGGATTTCATCTTGGACGATTTAGATATTCTCATTTTTACCCAGAATCTTTTCTTCCCTTTCTTTCTTTGTAATAAATACGGAATGGTCCATTATTTAGCTGAGGTGACGACACTCGTGAGACATAAGGATTCGTTTGGATAAGGAAAACCATATAATCAGGATTTACATTTTGGGATTTTCATCTTGGACGATTTAGATATTCTCATTTTACCCAGAATCTTTTTCTTCCCTTCTTTCTTTGTAATAAATACGGAATGGTCCATTATTAGCTGAGTGACGACACTCGTGAGACATAAAGATTCGGTGGATAAGGAAGACCATATAATCAGGATTTACATTTTGATTTCATCTTGGACGATTTAGATATTCTCATTTTTCCAGAATCTTTTCTTCCCTTTCTTTCTTTGTAATAAATACGGAATGGTCCATTATTAGCTGAGGTGACGACACTCGTGAGACATAAGGATTTCGGTGGATAAGGAAGACCATATAATCAGGTTTACATTTTTGGATTTCATCTTGGACGATTTAATATTCTCATTTTACCCAGAATCTTTTCTTCCCTTCTTTCTTTGTAAAAATACGGAATGGTCATTAATTTAGCTGAGGTGACGACACTCGTGAGACATAAGGATTCGGTGGATAAGAAGACCATATAATCAGGATTTACATTTTGGATTTCATCTTGGACGATTTAGATATTCTCATTTTTACCCAGAATCTTTTTCTTCCCTTCTTTCTTTGTAATAAATACGGAATGGTCCATTATTTAGCTGAGGTGACGACACTCGTGAGACATAAGGATTCGGTGGATAAGGAAGACCATATAATCAGGATTTACATTTTTGGATTTCATCTTGGACGATTTAGATATTCTCATTTTTACCCAGAATCTTTTTCTTCCCTTTCTTTCTTTGTAATAAATACGGAATGGTCCATTATTTAGCTGAGGTGACGACACTCGTGAGACATAAGGATTCGGTGGATAAGGAAGACCATATAATCAGGATTTTTTTGGATTTCATCTTGGACGATTAGATATTCTCATTTTTACCCAGAATCTTTTTTCTTCCCTTTCTTTCTTTGTAATAAATACGGAATGGTCCATTATTTAGCTGAGGTGACGACACTCGTGAGAAATAAGGATTCGGTGGATAAGCAAAAACCATATAATCAGTCATCTTACGCGATTTAGATATTCTCATTTTACCCAGAATCTTTTTTCTTCCCTTTCTTTCTTGTAATAAATACGGAATGGTCCATTTTTAGCTGAGGTGACGACACTCGTGAGAAATAAGGATTCGGTGGATAAGCAAAACCATATAATCAGTCATCTTGCGCGATTTAGATATTCTTATTTTTACCCAGAGTGTGTTGCAAGGTGATTACGGTTGTACTCTTAAAGAACACGAAATTGAACGAAAGGGGGCCATTTCTAAATCAACTGAGTTAACCTGCCACCCTCAAAAGTTTAAAACACTATTTCTATAATCATATAACCCCTTAAATAAATAATACATTAACATCTGCAGATCAAATCAGGATTTAATCTATTTGGTGTGTGATGGACTGAACTCAAGTTTTAAAAAAATCGAGGTGACACGGTTCCATCGTGAAGTAAAAATAGATAATACACCAATGCTCGCTTCTAGATATCACGATCCAAGATGGCGTTTTATGAATTACAAAAAAAAATATTCATCGGTCTGTAATGTGAAGATTATATATATAGGAAATATATATATTCTGCTGCATTGTGTATTGCAATCTGCATCGATTTTGCAGTACCAATCATTTATAAATTGATGTTGTATGTAATATTTAACTGGAACAGCATTAATACTGTTATTATTATAACTAGCAAATATATGCACCCTCCGGGTGCAAGTACTTAAATTTTAATGTAATGAAATATTATATTAAATTAGAAAGTCTAATAAGAAGTTCAGATAAAAAGATTTGAAACAGAGTGGGGGTATAATAGAAAAATAGAAATGAAACTTACTCTTCCATCACTCCCGTCTTTCATTGCTGAATTTTACTTATTTAACTATTTAGTTAAATTAGGAAATAAAGAATAAAATGACAGTTATTTTTTCATGTTAATGGATTTCATTTAAGATTCATTGAAGAGATTTTTGCTTATATTCATTAGAATACAACCAAACAATTAGAAATCAATAATACTAACCACATATTTAATAACATTACATTTTTAATATCAATATGCAAATTAGCCTTCCCATCCACACTGTAAACCGCTATTTTTTGTATATATAAATACAATTGCATGTTATTTATATGTAGATATGGACAACACTAATAAAAAGGTGAAGCAATTTTATTAATAATTGAGGTTTAAATATAAATAAAATCATGGAGAATGTGATGTAAATAACGAAGGGAATTGTGACTTGAGTAGTAATATAGTTTCGGTTACAGACAGAAAAACACACAATCTCCATTATAATAAGATAATCATATAACCCTTTGAATAAATAATACATCAACATCTGCAGATCAAATCAGGATTTAATCTATTTGGTGTGTGCTGGACTGAACTCAAGTTTTAAAAAAATCGAGGTGACACGGTTCCATCGTGAAGTAAAAATAGATAATACACCAATGCTCGCTTCTAGATATCACGATCCAAGATGGCGTTTTATGAATTACAAAAAAACAAAATACAGCGGTCTGTAATGTGAAGATTATATATATAGGAAATATATATATTCTGCTGTATTGTGTATTGCAATCTACATCGATTTTGCAGTACCAAGCATTTATAAATTGATGTTGTATGTAATATTTACCTGGAACAGCATTAATACTATTATTATAATGTATATATAACTAAGGTGTATATATGCATTTATACGTAACTAATGCGTTTGTGTTATATGTGGTATTATATATTATATATATATATATATATATATATATATAATGTGTATGCATTTATACATAACTAATGTGTGTATGTGTGTGTATGTATATGTATATAATATATATATATATATAATATATATAATAATGTGTGTATATACATTTATACATAACTAGTATAATATATATATATATATATATATATATATAAGTAAAAAGAAAAGGTCGGGTGGCCTAAAGTCACTAGCAGCCAGTCAGCGAGGGAGTCTATTTTTATTTAAAAACTGTTACATTTTTCTGGTCAGTTAACTTTGTACCATGTATCTTTGAGAATCTGTGTTACACCTCAAAGATACGAGTTTCAACGTTAACTGACCTGAAAATATGTAAAAGTTTTAAATACTATCTAATACTATTTAATACTATTTGTAAAAGTTAGAGAGAATAATAACATTATTTCACTTATGTATTAAACATAAGTAGATAATCGAGAGCTGATTATGTTTGAATTTGCCAAACAAGGCGACTTCTTAGCAACCAGGTTTATCTGCGTACTTAAATGGGAGTCTATTGTAGTGTTGGGAAATAAATAAATTGTCTCACTTTTTACATTGAAAAATGTTCCTTTCCCACATCACGTGTCCGTTTTGATCACATGACAAGGTAACCTAAAATGTCTCTTCCTTACCAACACGACATTGGGAACAACATACATTGTCTTTTCGCTTCCTCAGTAGCTGTGCACATGGGTGTCTGTTTTTATACCCAGACTAACTGAAAAATACTAAGTTTTTCTACCCTTTGTTTCTTATCCTTATTCATCCGTTGGATGATATATATATAGTCTTAACAGACAGCTCATATATTTCTCCTGTGAAAAGAGAAAAAAATCCCTTAAAAGAAACTCGAAATCATTCTCCCGTCCTGTTTACCCGTATAAAGATGCAAAATAGTCCAGGCTAAAATGTTAAAATATTGCAAAAGAAAATTGGGGCTTAGTTACTAAAGTTGGTACTAAATTACTAACAAAATCTAAATTTTCAGTTACGAAAATTAAGTAGAAACTTCAGAGATTTTGGCAGGAGACATTAAGAATTTTCATAATTAAAATCAACATTTTGTTGTATAAAAATATAACTTAATATTTTTATTTATTTTTTAGTTAATCAATATTTGAGCATTTGAGTCCCAGGCTCTCTTCATTCGTCCCATCTCATCTGATGACAATGTCCCAGCAGTATTTTTATTTTATTTTTCTAATTTATGAATCTTTCAGTTTATAAATAAAAGTAAAATGTACTATATAAGACTAAACTAGTGACATTTTATTGGTTTGCATGTTGTATAATTAAACACCATTGACAATAAACACTAAACGTTTCTGTGATATCTAAATATTTTGGTGACATTACCTTTGGGATTTAACCTCGTAGTAGAAACATCAAACAGAATGCAAAGGACAGCAATAATATTTAAGATAAGTACATTCAATTATATGGTTGTTAATCTTCAACAATTTAAATATCTGCAACACATTCTATTGTGCTGCTTTGGGCTTTAAGCTAAATGCAGTTTAGCCCTGCTAGAGGGGCTTAAAATACGCCGTCTGCATTCTCTGTAGATGGAAAACACAAAAATGTAATGTCCTGGGCATTATACTAAATACTAAACAGTATACTGCGGTGAGGCTCCAGTGCTGAATTTCGGGTGAGGGGTTATCCCTTCATTGCAATTACTCCCAGATCCACACTAAGCCATAGAGGTAATACTTCATAGTGTTCCATCAACGGGTCGAATAGATATATTTAAGACTATTTCTATTAAATATGAATTCGATATTGTATGCGTATTTACCTACCCCCGCACAATCAGGATGTGACAAAGGGTCAATTTATTTAGCGTAGTTTAAGAGGTTTTGATTTCACAGTTTCCACTTTCCTAGAATGCTTGCCATACCAAGTTTAAAGAGTCCCGTCTACCCTATTATTCATCCATAGCTGGAGAGAGAATAACTGGATGCATACCTTTTTAAGGGTATTAGTGTTATGTGAAATGCAAACAGCCTCGTCGGGATTTGAACTCGTGTCACCGCGTCCATTTCCTACGATTCTAAACATTACACAACGAACACCTTATGATACTGTATAACAATGTGGAAATTGTTTGTGTTGGGAATGCTTGCTTGTTATCAGTTACTTTAAACCATTACAAATTATTGAAGGTATATAAGAATACTTGATACCACATAACTGTCGGTAAACAATTAATGATTATCAAAAAGGAATAGTTGCTTTAAATCATTTTACTATAAATCATTAACTAACAGGACCTGTGAATATGTCACAGTAGGATAATTTATCACAACGTTTGATATGTTTACTTAAGAGCTATTTCAAATTGTTCAATATATAAAAGTATAATAATGATTTAACTCAATCTCACTCACTTTTTCTCTTTCTTTCCTTCTTTTCATCTTTTGATTATATTCGATTTAAACAGATTAGAATTTTAACTTCCGCGCGCTCACCATCTCTTATATATATTTACAATACAGCCTTTCTTTTTTTATTCTTGTTATATCTTTTCTGTGTAACATGTCCTTTTTCTTACCTTTTCTTATAATAAAACGGTCCATAATTTAGCTGAGATTACGGCACTCATAAGAAATAAGAATTTGGCGTATAAGCAACAGCAGATAATCAGGATTTACATTTTTGCATTTTATCCTGGACGATTTGGACGGCTCTATTTGAGCTGAGGGTGTTGACATATGATAATGGTCAGAAGATTAAAGAACGCGAGCATTATTATATTAATAATTGAGATTAGGTTGGTTTGATTCTATTTCTTTATTTAATGATATCCCAATCTTTGTGTACAATTTAATGTCAAAGCCATCTTTGTAAAAGAACAGTAATACTACTATTAACAATTAGCTGGATGGGCCACCCTGTCGTCTGGGGCGTTAGAATGCGCCGTCTGAACCTCTGCAAATGGGTAAGACTCCCCCAATGGGGCCACCTGTTGGCCGTGGGTGGCGACCCGTGATGCTTAAGGATAGAACCCAGGTGGATGAGCAGTACATGACTTGCAATATTCCCCTTTAGGCCCCCTCCGATCAATCAGCTGGCCACCTATATAATTGCCCCATCCCTATTGCCAAATCCTTCTTATCATATGGGTACTAGAAGGTGGTGGCTGAGGGTCTACATTTCTGGGAATAGCGTTAAACTCTATCTGATGGTGAGGTTCCAGTTCTGGAGGTTTGGGGAATATGGAGCACCCCTTCATCACCATTGTTCCCTGGTCCACTCTGACCCGGAGTGGTAGTACCTGTTAGGGTCCCATCTATGGGTTGAATAGAAAAACATGAGTTTATAAACAAAATTGTATTATGCATTAAGAATTAATTTATTTAACAACTTTGTCGGCATTAAATGACCCAACGAGATTGATATGCCGTAAAACAAAACAAAACAAAACAAACCTGGATGTGATGACAATTTCGTACATTTCACAAGGGTATATCTAATTGTGAGCATAATAGCGGTACTGGAATTCGAACTTGCTTACTAAGATGTCGCAGTTTGCACGGTAGTCAGTTAGACATGTGAACCCCCACCCCTAATAATATCGGATAGGAATAATTGATTCCATATAAATGAGCAAACATATGTTTTTCATCATCAAATAAAACACGCACGACTTCAAATATAATTGCAATGGAAGGTTGAAAATATAAGTAAATACTTATGTATCTAGCAATCCATCCTCATGAGCAAGATGCGAGAGAATGTCAGGGATACCCGTACTAATAGCGTGGAATGATAATGATGATGATAATGATGATGATTATTATTTGTGTATGTAAAGACGGCTGAGAGTCCTGTTGTCGGTATCAGGCAGATAGTAAGAAAGTCTATCCCTTTTTCCCTAGCCTTATACCAGGGCGATTATTGTAGTTCCTTTTTATTTTTTTATTTATTTTTTTTTTGGGGGGGGGTCTGCTAAGGTTGAGCGACACACACGATCAGCTTTCGACTTAACCACACAGATCCAACATGTATTACTCATGCGCTCAGTTGGCGAAGACCGGTAACGAATTCAGAAAATTCTGGTTCCTAGACGGGTGCTCTAATAACTGAGTTAAATCGTCAGCACATGAGTTGCTCATGTTGAATCTGTGCTGTAAATTTGGATCTGACGGTAGGTGTGTTACTCTAACTTCAAAGCATAAACAATGTCCCTATTCTAGCACTAGAGAAAAGGAGATAGACTTCCTCGCTGTCTGTTGATACTGACAATAGGCTATACTGCCGACATTTTTACTCATATATATTTTTTTGCTTGAAGGCAGTTACAATGCGTATATCGTATAAAAGGCGATAATTATTGAAAATAATCATGACAAGTGAACTCGGCAAATATCGCGCCCTATGTAGAAAATTGTACAGCTGTTTCAACTTTATTAAGTCTCATCAGCGATGTATACTTTTTCCCTCCGAAATTGAAACCGGGAA
>CM042149.1:60764150-60774150 GCA_023376005.1 Doryteuthis pealeii | reverse complement strand
AATAATAATAATAATAATAATAATAATAATAATAACATGGACAAATACCTTGACCTTGTCAGAGAACTGAAAAAGTTATGGAAAATGAAAAAAAAAAATGCTACCAATTGTAGTTGGTGCACTTGGAACGGTCCCAAAAAGCTTGGAAAAAGACAGGAGAATCTGAAAATCAGGAAGAATTGAGACCATCAAGACTAAGACACTGCTGCACTCGGCTAGAATACTCAGAAGAGTCCTGGAGAACTGAGGAGACTTGTTGTCACTCAGACTCCAGTGACATACCACCAGCTAACGCCGATGTGAAAAACTCAAAAGGAGTGCAAATAATAATAATAATAATAATAATAACAACAACAACAACAATAACAACAAAATAATAATAATAATAATAATAATAATAATAATAATAATAATAACGACATGCATATCTATTCTAAAGAGTATTAGACTATTGGATCGATTACTGTCTCCTGATCTCCAACGAAAGACATTGGATGCAGGTGTAAAAATTCATTAAAACCTGAAACATTGCAAAATGATAACAACAATATTGATTATAGCAATGATGATCATGATGATGATCATGATGGTGGTAAATTAGTCAGGCTAATTAATTAGAGATATCACGATGAAAAGCTTTCGGGACGAGGTGACATGGGGGAAAACGAAACTTTCAAATTAATTGTCGTCATTGGAAGTTCAAGTAATTTGCCTTCTGAGAATTTTGATCTTAAAATCTCAGAATATTACTTCAAAGTTATCTATAGTGGTTTTTGGTTAGAATACAATATCGCATAAATTATGTGACAATCTTATGCTGTTGTCACATAGTTTATGGTCATTGTGTTATATAGCCCATTGCGGGTGTAGGCGTTATTTTCGTATCTGCCTGGGAGTTGTCTGCCCGTTTAGTTTCGCTGGTTCCCGCTAGGGGCCTTTGATATTTAAGTGGCTGATTTGAACGTCTCTCTCTCTCTCTCTTTGCCTGCCGACCTACGAGACACCACTATGGGTTAGACTCTGTCTACCCCTTCTCGTTGGGGCTTCGGCCCTTAACACTGGCCACTCACTGCTAGTAAGTCTTGTATACGATATATGACTATCCTTTAGTCATGTATCCGTAACTATGTTTTTATGTACATTTAGGTATCTCTTTGATACCTAAATATATTGTATTTTTCCATTCATGAATGTGTCATTATCTCTACTTTTGTATATATGTTTATGTACACCTTTATGTATTATGTACCCTGTTAATTCTTGTGCTGTATATAAAATGTTTTCTCTATCAACCGTTGTCGGAGTTTTATCTTCAAGTATTATCACTTTAATTCTTACACGGGTATATAAACAAGAGTGAGAGATAGAGAGACTTCGGGTGACAGAGAGAGACAGACAGATAGAGACTTACTTGTTTGTTGAATAATAACCATTTTTACTTAGAAGTAAGAAGGAGCAGATTCACAAAAGGGGGGGAAAGAGGGAAGAAAATGAGTAGTAGCAAATACTTGGGAGAGGGAGAAACAACAGTCTGGGAGAGAGAGAGACAGACAGACAGACAGACAGACTTATTTGTTTGTTCTTCATTCTTTCCTTTTGTTAAGCTTCTGGCCGCCATCGTTGGCCAGTTAAAAGGACTCAAAGTAAGTAAGTCCTGAACAATAGAATCATTTGGTAAGTGAATAAGTCCTGAGTTATGGAATCCTACGTAGTGTGAAAAGGTCCAGTGATATAATCCTATGATCCGTCGTCCACGAAGGTTTGAAGCAATATGTGCAGTATGGTCAGAACAGCCAATATAAATAATAATATCAGCAGCAGAATACTGCCAGTGGTTGGTCAATAGGTTGGTCACATGGTTATCGGTGAGTCTATAAGTAAAAGTGAACATCAAGCACACGCCTTATAACCCAAAATTCCAACACTTTCTACTTCGTCTACTCGCCATGTTTTCGTTTCCTTCTTCTTCTTTGGTTGGTCATTCTAGCTGCTTAACATTTGTTGCCGCTTACTTATAGAATAAAGAACACAACAAGTAGTCAAGTTGTACGTTATCTGCAGGAAGTAATCACTTCTGCCTTTTTATCACAACTCAAAGATGGCCGAAACGGTGCTTCCGTTTCTTATCAAACAATGACCGAAACGGTGTTTCCGTTTCTTATTAACCAATATACCATGATTTTGCTGTCTCTAACTAATGGCTTCTTTCGGGGTTAACTCTTTTAAAGTCATGCAAAAAAATCAACAAAACCTTGTGTTTCTTGTACAGATTTTATTTCGGTATTGCCCATGTTCACCGCGCAGCTGAGTTCAAGCTCAGTAGAACATGTCTAATCTGCTTGCCATTACCTAACTAGCCAAATCACGTGACGTGCGATATTTCCGCTTTTACCAACGGTCTGATATTTTTACCAACGGAAACTTACCGGCCTACTTTCAGATTTGAAGGCCAATGTCCCCTTATTCAACATGTGTTTGTCAATAATCTATGCTACCACATAAATTATGCAACAATTGTATTCTAACCAAAAAACCACTATAGATAATTTTGAAGTAATATTAAGATTATTGTTTATATAATGACAAGTCTACTGATATGTTTGGTTAAATTTTATGGCATGTGCGGTGATTAAAATAAAATTAAAATAAAAAAAGAAATAACAAACACCACGAGCTTACGGGTTTTACAAATGCAGGGAATCTTAAAATATATAAAAATATAACCAGAATTAAATCTTCTCAATGCTCACAAAAGTAAAAAAATTTTAACAACAATAACAAATTTAATTTCTAGGGCACACAACAAAAAAACAACAACAACATATACGTTTGTTTCATGTTTGTCAGACCCCTTTCCATACGAATAAATAAAAAGATAAATAATTTTTGTAGTGTTTAGACATTGTAAAACTTAAAATACTTTAGCCTCAAAATTAGGAAAATAATTGTATGGCATGTGTGGGATTAAAATAAAATTAAAATAAAATTAACAAACTTCCATGAGCCTTCACACCGGAAGAACCCTCCGAGCATGTGCAGGAAAAACAACCTACTTTCAACCACCAAGACATTCGGACTCAGGCCTTAACTGGGACAACGCTACTACTGGTGGGCAGGAAAGAATTTCTTTAACACGTGGTGGTTATGACCCGAGAATAAAACGTAAATCCAAAAACTACCCTTTGTCTTTGTCTCTTCCTTTTCTTTCTTTGAATTCCTTTCCTTTTCAGCGCGATCACCAATTAAGATGGGCTTAAAAGTAAACCCTAAAAACACACACCAAGTGTTGTATAGCCTGCTACTGGACTTTAATGAAACCACAGGCACGTGTATTTATATATATATTTATATATTTATATATATATATATATTTATATACTTTGGTGCGGTACCAAGTTTCTTGGTACAAGGTGATTCTAGGCGGGTCCTAATTCTTTACCAGTAGTTTGTTGTAGAGTTCAGGTTCCGGTTGAGAGCTCACTGTTTAATTATTGTAAACAGAGCAAAGTTATTTGTGAATAAAAAGGCATTAAATACCATGGTCATCGTGGTTATGGACCATTTCCACTCGTGAGTATTCCCACGAGCTTCTTCAGACCACTGCTATATTTTATTTAGCTGGTCTGAATTATTTATTGGTCTGAAGAAGCTCCTGGGCATATTCACGAGTGGAAATGGTCCATAACCACGATACCAATGGTATTTAAGGCCTTTTTATTCACAAATATATAATATATATATATATATTATATATATATATATATATATATATATATATATATTTTGTTATGCGTACAACGGGGGAAAATTGAATATTTTATAAAAAAAGAAGGTGCGCAAAATGAATTCTGTTTTTTTTTTTAATTTTCATTATTATTTTACATACTGTGACACGTGTTTAAGATCTTCTGATTAATTAACGCCTGAAGAAGATATCAGAAGATCTGAAACACGTGTCGCTAATGTAAAAGCATAATAAAATCAAAAAAACAAAACTCAATCCATTCCGCTGACCTTTATATATATATAT
This sequence comes from Doryteuthis pealeii, assembly GCA_023376005.1. Lineage (NCBI taxonomy): Eukaryota > Metazoa > Mollusca > Cephalopoda > Myopsida > Loliginidae > Doryteuthis > Doryteuthis pealeii. Next base: position 60,770,120 of record CM042149.1, on the reverse strand, counting down.
ATATATATATATATATATATATATATATATAAGTAAAGTAAAGTATCGGGGCGGCCATCAGCGAGGGAGTCTATATAGCAAGGAGATTATTTTAGCGTCTGAAGTGGAGTGCTACACCTACCGTCAGTTCCTTACTTTACCGCACAGATCCCTGTGCTACTCATACGCTGAGTTGGCGAGGACCGGTATCGAACTAGGAACCTTGTGGTTTCTAGCCGAACGCTCTACCGACTGAGCCCGAACATGTATTTCTGAAATAAATGTACATTGCCACTAAAGATGTCCAATTTACTTTTAAGAACAATATACCAGCAAATTGAGGGTATTGCTATGGGAAGTCCCCTAGGCGTGACCCTGGCTAATATCGTTGGATTTCAGGAAGAACGATTGGTTGAAACAGCGGAAAAGCCACGATTTTACAAACGGTATGTGGCGATTTTCTCCTCCAGGTCAGAAAGCAGTCGATTCTTCCATGTTATCAACAAACTCCCCCAGCGTAAGGTGGAACAATCGTAATTCAAAATGTGAATTTGAGAACAAGTCTTCCCTTTTTGATGTCCTAGGAATACAAACCTCGGTTTATCGTAAACCAACATTTTCGGGTTCATATACCCACTGGGTTAATTTTGCCCCCTTAGACGCAAAATCAAATTAAATCATTAGTTCACCCTGCCTTGGTGATTTGTTGCAAGGTTAAACTCACGGACGAGCTCGACTACATTAGAAACACTTTATTGAAAAATGGATATTCTGAGGACCTAATCACCACCACAATTAGAAGCAAGTGCATGCAATTTGTTAAGTTTCTGACCGCCATCCTTGGTCAGTTGTAAAGGACTTAAAGTAAGTAAGTAAGTAAGTCCTGAGTTACAGAATCTTTGGTAAGTGAATACGTCCTGAGTTATGGAATCCTACGTAGTGTCAAAGGTCCAGTGATATCATCCTATGTTTCGTCGTCCACGAAGGTTCAAAGCATTGTGCGTAGGTATGACCAGAAGGGCCAGTATAAATAACAATATCAGCAGCAGAGTACTGCCAGTGATTGGCCAAGAATATGGTCACATGATTATCGCCGAGTCTATAAATAAGAGTGGGCATTTAACACACGCCTTATATCTAAAAATCCCACCAATCCTAGACTTGGACCTGAAAATTGTCCTGTATATCTAAAATTACCGTGGATTGGCAACACACCTCTACAATTACTTGAACGCATCAAACGATCTTCCACCATTGCTTCAATTGATTTAAGTTGCAAGTTGTTCTCATATCCAACAGGCTCTTTCCCCCAGTCGTAAAGATAGTGTGACCTCCTCACCAAAAAAGTTGCCTAATTTACAAATTTAAATGCAAATGCAATGTTTGCTACATTGGGCGCACTACACAAAGATTGGGGTTAGAATAAACCAGCGCATTCCATCTTTTATCCGCAACAATAACTTTGACCGCTCTTCTCCGCTCTATTAACCTTCACGTCTGGGGCTTAGCTACATCAGACCTATGCAAAGCATGTGGGAAAACTGCTAGCCTGAAACATATTCTCACGGGATGCGAGTATGCTCGAAGAAGCTACACGTGGAGACACAATGAAGTCCTCGAGATTGTTGCGGAGGCGTCGAAGATAGGTTGTGAGACTGCAAATAAATCTGATAATAACATCAACAAAGCAATACATTTTGTTAAAGAAGGAAACACTTCGCCATTGGGCGACATCTTTTTGATTAACCTGATTGTGCTGCAGCGTATAAGCCCGCAATGTCCACCATCTTGGCATCCTCAACCAACGAGTTACACCTAGCTGTATCCGAGGTCCTCCCCATCAACAAATTCCGTCCTGCACTTTGCATACAAAAACAATTTTATTCTTTACTCCTTTTTGGCCATACCGTTCTTAATCCCACCAATATAAAAAACACACGCTCACACATACAGAGAGAGAGAGAGAGAGAGAGAGAGAGAGAGAGAGAGAGAGAGAGACACACACACACACACATATATATATATATATATGGAGAATATGTGCTTAATTGAAGTCATACCTAATTTTGAAAATTAATTAGTTAATAATTAATGAATTTAGGCGGGCATATATGTTCAAATGTAAGGCTAAACGAATCGAGAAAATGTCAATCCCTGAATGTACATTTCGACATTTCAGGGATTGACATTTTCTCGATTCGTTTAGCCTTACATTTGAACACATATGCCCGCCTAAATTCATTAATTATTAATTAATTCATTTTCAAAATTAGGTATGACTTCAATTAAGCACATATCCTCCAAAAATTGTCGGCTTAAAGCCATATAAAAATAAACACATTTGTTTGTTTACTTAATCTCATATATATATATATATATATATATATATATATATATATATATATATATGAGTATGAAAAGGTGGAATGAAAACATCACACAATGTTGTTAAAGAAGAAAACAATTTATAATATAATCATAGCTGATACTGATCAATATTTCGATTTTACAAAAATCATCATCAGAGCTCATTCACTCCGTAGTTGTTTGAGTCGGAGAAGAATGTCAAATAAGTTCACAAACAAAAAACCTTAATACTGCAAAAAAGAACGAAAGTCGTTACATTACTCACCAATGTGGGCATTCGCGCCATATATATGTCGATCATCTTTTTTGCAGTATTAAGGTTTTTTGTTTGTGAACTGATTTGACATTCTTCTCCAACCCAAACAACTACGGAGTGAATGAGCTCTGATGATGATTTTTGTAAAATCGAAATATTAATCAGTATCAGCTATGATTATATTATAAATTGTTTTCTTCTTTAACAGCATTGTGTGATGTTTTCATTCCACCTTTTCATACTCATATTGTCGGATTCATTTCCTTTCTTTTAACATATATATATATATATATATATATATATATATTGAAATATCTCTAAGCCCTTATATCCTTTTAGAGATGGACAGGCATTTCCATTACATTGATAAAAAAGAGGGAATCTCAAGCTGATCTGAATGGAGGGTTGGTGAGGAACGTGCTGCAAGCTCTCCTGAATTCCTACTGCATTTACAGATGCTGCCTATTCCATACGGAGAGCGAATCCAAACCAAACGAAAGTCAGATTGATTGATAGAATCATTTCCCATGATCTGGGAGATAATCTGAAAAAAGGATTGCAATACCAATTCTAAAACATCAGAAATTTAAAAGGGAATTCTCATTCCACGGATACACTAAGCTTTTTTCCCTGGTTTTCATTCGGCGGCGATCTTTGCAAAGATGGGATGATTCCGTCACTGCTCTGAATAAAATGGAGAACAGAAAGCAAACTTGAACCCTATACAATGTTATCAGTTCATGCCTCTTTTGAATATCGACATTCAAAATTGTGATTACCTTGATGGGTTAAGAGATTCTTACTGTTACTGTTTATCACGTGACCTAAACTAGACAAGCTGCACATATATTTCACTTCAAAATTAAAATATTTATCACTTGTTAAAACTAAATAGAATTCAAATGAACAAATGGAAAATACATTTTAAATAAAACATTTCCAAGGAATTATGACTGAGAATCCATTTTATATTTTTGTTTGGCATCCGTCCGTCTACTAGAGACGATGGTATAGTTGTATTTATTTATTTTATCTGCAACTGCGTGAGTGGCTGAATAGATAGATTTTTGAATGACAATCTCTGGTGCAGTTACTGCAACAAACAGAGATGCTTGCTGAAGTTGCTGTTGTCTCTCCTTTCTTTTGGCTCTCTTTTCCATGGCGGCTCCTTTCCTCTCTATTTCGCTCCTTTTCGTTCCTTGTTTGACGAGGGGTCACCAGGTCGCGCAGCCTTCTGCACAAGCCTCACATGAGTTAGTATTAATGTGGCATGTCTTCATTTGTCCTCTTAGAAGTCCATCACAGACGACGATGACGTCACTCCATGTCATTCAAGAATTGCGGACCCTCTCGATGGCTAGTTAATCTAATTTTCGCACTTGCAGATGCTGTCACACACATTGCACCGGATATTTCCATCTGCAATTGCTGATTCCTGACGACGAAGACGTCGCCGCTCTGCAGCCCTGTTAATCTCGATATTGAGCCGCTCAGCTCCTGTGCGGCATGTGTCTCGCCAACCCTGTCTGTTGGAGGCATGAAGGTGTGATGGTACATTTCTCCACGGTTTGGGGAGTACAAAACTAAAATAGGCACAAGTAAAATACAAATAGCTTTCCTATCTATGGGTTAAATAGAAAAATGTATTTATAAAAAATGTATTATCCATTAGTTTATTTATTTCAAAAGTTTATCGGCATTAAATGACCCACTGAGGTTGATATGCCGTAAAACGAAAACAAACCAAACAAACAAATAGCTTTCTCTGACACAATTAGATTCTAACAATAAAATGCAAATATATATGTATATACAGGATGTGATGGTTAAATTTTCACAATTCTAAATTATTAATTTTGCGCATGCCCTTTGTTGTTTAAGAATTCGTCTACTGTGCAGCAAACTAGAGTCGATTAGACGCTATCTGTGATGTAAGAGCAGTGACGCAATTCTCTCCCCCAGAAACTTCGAAACGGCATACTTGACGTTGTAAGCTTCATTGCGAAGTTTTTGGAGTAAAATATTTTTTGATAGCTGATTGGTTGGTTGGTTGGCTGGTTGGATTTTACATTGGGTTATTTTTATGTTGAAGAATTTATTCATTCTTGAGGGATGTCCTGGAAATGACGTTAAACTATCAGATGGTGAGGTTCCAGTTTTGGAGGTTTGGGGAATGTGGAGCACCCCTTCATCACCATTGCTCCCTGGTCCACTCTGACCCGGAGTGGTAGTACCTGTTAGGGTCCCATCTATGGGTTAAATCAAAAAATGTATTTATAAAAAAATTGTATTATCCATTAAGAATTTATTTATTTCAAAACTTTATCGGCATTAAATGACCCATCGGGGTAGATATGCCGTAAAATAAACCAAACCAAACCATTCTTATGAGTACTCAATTATATTTTAACTCTTTTAATTTTTTAAACACTTTATAAAACTCATTTCTATTTAACCCATAGCTGGGACAGTAACACATACTAGCACTCTGAGTCAGAGCAGACCTGTGGCTAATGTGCTGAAGGGACTCCGCATTCCCTGAGCTCCATAATTGGAACCCGACCATCAGATAGTTTAACTTCATATCCAGGAATTGATTGATATTAAAAACATTTTTTGGTATGATTGGAAATGTATGAGTATTGTTCGCGCCGAATTTTTAGTTAGATGACATGCGTATCTAACCCGTCATTCCGTCGGACTATAAGGGTAGTCGAAATGATAAATCGAAAGTCGTTTAGGGAATCGCAAGACTGGAAATGAAATGAACATTATTCGTGATTCGTCTGACAGGCAATAAGCAAACGTACATCAGTCTGCCTTCCCCCCACACACACCGGTGATTAGATGCCATGGAGACAAAAAAAGAAAGAAGAATTGAATATAATAGATATCGCTAACCCCACTGTTGCTGGCTTACAAATGTGAATAGTGCGACTCAACACGGAGGTCTAATTCAAGTGCCTAGAGAAGGTAGAGGTGCTGTTGATCGAGAGGGTGGTTGCTGGAAGACACTGCGTCTGGCAACAGGACACTGTACCATACCACACAAGCAGGAGTAGCCAGGGTTTGGATAACAGTAAATTTCTGCAACCACATTACCCCTAACATCTGTCTGGGTAACTCCAGATCGCAATCCTCTTGATTATTATTTTTAAGCACGGTTCAACGAGAGACCAAAATTCATGCAAACCCAAAGAGGAATTTAAGGCAAGAATAACGACCAAATCTAGCAATTAAAAAAAAGAGTCTGTCTGATTAGTCTTGCAGGAGATTCCGAAGTCGACTGTAGGCTGTGATTGATCCGCATGGAAATTTATTTGAATATATTTCATCTACAGTATTTCAAGATTGGTTGTACATGTTAC
>CM042149.1:60754150-60759150 GCA_023376005.1 Doryteuthis pealeii | reverse complement strand
ACCGGGGCGTGCCCCCCCCCCCCGAATGGAGAATTGAAAGCCAACCGGAAGTTTCGGGTGTTGACTGAGCCGGAATTCACGTGGTTATGAGGAACGATGAAGAACAAGATTGACTTTTTTTGCTTTCCGAGGCCTAGAGGACGGACGGGTTTCTAGTCCCTAGTGTGGGATCACAGTAATTTATCAGTGTCCTCTCTCTCTCTCTCTCTCTCTCTCTCTCTCTCTCTCTTTCTCTCTGCTTTTCCTCCTCTCCAAAATAACCCACAAGACGATCCTGGAAATAAAAGCTAAGCAGCTTGTGACGATATATTTCTCGCGTTGTACTTTTTTATCGACAAAGATGACCGCCACGTGCCGCAAACCTTTTTAGTGTCGTGAATTTGGAGGCACGTTGACAAGACCCGCTATACAACATATATCGCTTTTGGTACTGTGACCATATATCGCTATTAGAACGTTACATATATCCGTTTTGGTACCGCGAATATACCGCCACGTTACACTAGTTCCTAATAATATTCGTCTCGGTTGTGTAATTTTCTATTAGAAATAATAAATTCCTTGTATCTTTGGTTTAGAAGAAAATGAAGTTTTATTACGAAGAATTTAGCGTGTATTCATTATTGTGTAGAGATATGTATGCCATTGTTCTTGCAGATAGATAGAGAGATAGATAGATAGATAGATAGATAGATAGATAGATAGGTAGATAGAATCATCAGATCATACAGACAGTATGGATCCTATGATTCTCTCCCGGTATTTCGGTGATTGCTCCTAGCAATGCTCAGCACGGCATTCGGTGTCCATACATAGCTGATATATAAAATATTTTGCTGGTTGACCCACACTGGTGTATCAATGTGTAGGTATCCACAGCAGAGCATCAATTAGGAGTTCGTACTAACTACTCCAGAAGTGTCGAGCATGTATTGTTCACATAACTTGCATAGTTTGTGTGATGGGAGGTAAGTGTCCGTACAGCTGATTTTACTGTCGTTGTTATTCTATTGGACTTCTTAATTTATCTTTAAAAATTATTATGGTCTTGATATTTCATGCCTACACTAAGGGCATTTGTGTATTTATATGATTGAATTGTGTCATTTTCAGAGAGAACCCGCTAGGATAGAACTGGGGTTGCTGCTTCGAGGATTTGTATCAAACAGTACGCATTATTTTTTATTAATTAGTTAGAATACAAGGCGATCAATAGCTGCAAAAAGAAGAAGAAATTGACAAATTATTACAAATAACTTATGGGTTACGGTCAAGTCACGTTGAAAGCACCGGTTCCTGCTAGATTATCCAAGTTGTGATGAGCCTATTCATTATATAGATTTAAGCAACAGTAAGTACATGTAATAAGTAATTGAGAGTTAACTCCCCTACTTTAAGATTACCTCCCTTTTTGAGAACTCCCCATGAAATACTAGACTATATAAACTCTTAACAAGTGTACCAATTATTTTAAGTAGAATAAATCTTTTCAAAGTATATCAGTGTTATCGTTTGTCATTACAGTATAGTAAGAAACTGAATATCAAAATGAATTGATTCGGCATTAAATAGCCCAGAAAAGGTTGATATGCTGTAAAATAACCAACCAGCCAACCAAAAAACCAATATTGCTTTATATGTATTAACAGTTAAGTAAAGTATCTTTTAAAAAAATCAGGGAAAATGTGTCCAAATTATTAAGCCAACGAATGTGTTGTTAGGAGCGAAAGTGCTGCAGTAACAGAATGATGTGTTGAAACTCCGGGGAAAATCAATGCCTGAAAGCCGTTTCTTTTATGTAAATTGCTTTCATAAAATGCAAACTGTTGGTTAATGAATATTCAGAGAAGAAACAACAATGTGTCCAATATCAAGGATCATTTCTAGGGGTTTTTTTTCTCTCTCTCTCTCTCTTTTTGTTAAGCGTCATTTCGTCGCTCGCAACATACGAATAAATGAGCAAGGAAAAGTAGTCCATCTGTTTATACAATGGCTTCACTTTTTACAGAAATACAATGATATATACATTACATAGGCTTTTAAATTCTGACTGTATAGACCGACATTAAAAAATGGAGAAGCCACTGAAATGTCTAATTTCTTCGCGTGTACTTTCGTTCTTGTCCATAGGAAAAGTATACGCATACGACTAATATTACATTCCATATTGCCGTCGAATGCTCAAATCATATACACTTGGGTTATGGGATAAAATCATATTTTTCAACAATCTCAAAGAATTAGAAAATGAATAACAACATTATATTATAATGACTTGCTCTGGAATTAAAATAAAAAAACTGTTTCAAAAATATATTTTTACTCATATTGAGATTTTTTTAACAATTTGTTTTTAGAAATTTATACATATAACGGGCAGTTGGTGTGTATGTATGTATGTATGTATGTATGTCCGGGTGAAACTGCGAAATAAAACAGCTAACGACAAAGGATATATATATATATATATATATATATATATATATGTGTGTGTGTGTGTGTGTGTGTGTGTGTGTGTGTGTGTGAAGTGAATCCGACGGTATGTAGTATATTAAGAAAAATAAAAAAAAAAAACAGGTTTAAATGGGTTAAGTGGTGAGTTTATTGGCTGACGCTGCAGTGTCTCGATCTATTAATTAGATCAACTTCAGGGCATAAGATAAGAAATCATTTATCACAGAATAACGAGAAAAGCCAGTGGTAGTCCTTGTCATTCAGTCTGTTTTAAAGAGTTTTTGAGTTTTGAAAAAGGAGACGGTTTTGAAATATGACATCAAATATTCTATTTTATGGCGTGAGTATGGGACGCTGTAAGTGTGTGTATCGAAAGGAAACATTGTGCATTTTTTAGGTATGTGGTTTGTGTGTGTGTGTGTATAATATTTTTCTGTAGCGATAAACGACAGCGGAAGTAAACCTCAAGGTTGTGTGTGTGTCTGTGTGTGTGTGTGTGTGTGTGTGTGTGTGTGTGTGTGTGTGTGTGTGTGTGTGTGTATTGGTAAGAGGTAGGGGAAAAGATGTCATTGGGTCTCAAAAGAAATTTTTATGTTTTATATTAAGAGAAGAGAAGGAAGTTTGGGTGTGTGTGTGAGGTTGGGGATTTTTAAAAAAATGAAAAGTGTTTTTGTTTTTTTTTAGAAAGAGTTCTGTGTTGTTGTTTTATTGTTGGAACTGATATATATATATATATATATATATATATATATATATATATATATATATATATATATATTAAAATAATAAAATTCGAAGGCAATACAATGCGTAAAAAATAAAGACAAAAAGATGTTTTATATGTCTAATCGATTTCAAAGCAAAGCTTTATCATCAGAGTTTAATTTCAGAAATGACGTGCTTATGTTTTTTTTTAAAAAACATAAGCACGTCATTTCTGAAATTAAACTCTGATGATAAAGCTTTGCTTTGAAATCGATTAGACATATAAAACATCTTTTTGTCTTTTTTTTTACGCATTGTATTGCCTTCGAATTTTATTATTTTATAACATACTTAACAATGCTTCAAGCAAAATTACCAATTACTTTTATTATATATATATATATATATATATAATATATATATATATATAAAGGTTTTTTTTCTCTGCCACGGTTTCGGTGTTCTAAGTACACCGTTTTCAGATGAACTAAGTAAATCTATGTGGCTAATGTAATATATACTCGCCTTGTTTATTTAAAAGTAAATTAACTTATGCCTATAAAGCTTATTCCTTTGAAGTTAGTGCTTAATCTACCCTATGTTGACAGTCAGAAGTGATTAATGATTCTAGCTATCCGTGCTGCTCCCTATCCTATTTTTATTGCTCCTTTTTTATTTACTTCTTATTTGTTTGACCTTTTGAAATTTTAGTCCTCTGGTAAATCTATTGAGCCTGTTTCTTTTTAAATAATTGGTGCATGTATTATATAATATCTATATTAATCTTAGTATTACATTAATGCGTTACGTAACCTATGCCTGCATTTCCCTAGGAATTCATCCTTTTTATTCACTAATTCCTTCTTATTTGGGAATCTAATTATCTCTAACTTTTCTTGTAAACACAAGAAACATGGATCAGTTAAGCCTCGGCACGTATTTGATTTCTTTTATATTTCCCATTTAATAATAGTTGTTATATTTGATGCTTTATTTTTTTAATAATATATATATATAAGGGGCCGGTAGCTCAGTAGGTAGAGCGTTTGGCTAGAAACCACAAGGTTCCTAGTTCGATACCGGTCCTCGCCAACTCAGCGTATGAGTAGCACAGGGATCTGTGCGGTAAAGTAAGGAGCTGATGGTATGTGTTGCTCCACCTCAGATGCTAAAACAATCTCCTTGGTCTAGCGCTAGTGAAAATGGGATAGACTCCCTCGCTGACTGGCTGATATCGACTTTAGGCCTCCCCGTCAACTTTACTTTTACTTATATATATATATATATATATATATATATATGAGAGAATATGTGCTTAATTGAAGTCATACCTAATTCTGAGAATTAATTGATAATTAATGAATTAGGCGGGCATACCTGTTCAAATCTAAGGCTAAACAAATCGAGAAAAAGTCAATGTCTGTATGTAAATTTCGGCCTATTATGCCTCATCAGCAGAGTTATAGACAGGAAGACTGCTCTGTGTGTGATTCGAACCCTGACTGTCAAGCTGACAGGCGGGGATTCTAACCATTACTCTAGCTGGTTTTTCCCACATTTTACGTTTGTTTTGAACTCAGTAATATTCCATTTTTGGTGACTTGCACATATTCTCCCAAAAATTGTCGGCTAAGACCATATCAAACACATTGTCTGTTTACTTCTCATATATATAAATATATATATATATATATATATATATATATATATGTTTTTCTTTTAAGTCTTTATTAAGAACAAAAAACCCCCGTGTGTGTGTGTGTGTGTGTGTGTGTGTGTGTGTGTGTGTGTGTGTGTGTGTGTGTGTGTGTAATATTATGAAAAAATTGAAAAACACAAGT
>CM042149.1:60734150-60749150 GCA_023376005.1 Doryteuthis pealeii | reverse complement strand
TCCACCTGCTCTCCATCCAGCTACGGGTAAATAGGACAGACTGGACTCTTTAACCTTGGTTAGTCAACTAGTCTAGGAGAAGAAAATCTCTGAATTCAAACCTGTTAAACTCTGGCTAAAAATTACCTTGTGTCACATCCTTCTCGTGCGGAGGGGTTGGTAAATATGTAAATTTATCAGATCTGTGAGGATAGTAAATGCTGTGAAGAGGACTTTCCAGAACCGATAACCGATAGGGACGAGTGGCGAGAGAGCGACAGGGAAATCCGTGCTGTTAGCATGACTTGATATATGATGTGATTTATAATGTATAACATTACGCAAAGTTGTCACTCGAATCGCAGGCGTAGATAATTCATTAATATTCCGGCTTGATTTTTCTACTTACTGCATTTTCTAATTAAGTATCTAATGCCACGGGCTGTGCGACTGAATTGTACGCAATATTATCCGTTGAAATCATTTAATTAAGTAGAAAAAAGTTTATCGTTGGGAATAATGTAATTAAGACCTTCTAGCAACGTTCTTCTCCCGTGCAAGTGACTGGTTCCTCAATACACTTGATATTTTCCTCATTACCTCTCACATTTTTCGATAGAGGGTATGTATCGTTACATTGAAATGTCAACTGAAGCGAGGTTAACTGTAGCGATGTTACTGGCATCCTTCCGTCTATTAAAGACTGGGTAATTTATGAGGAATAGCGCCCCGGTCTCCTGCCTCAGATATTGCTACCCGGTGACTATTAAAATAACGTTCCCAGCTATGTCGTCTCGGTGGTGTTACTTGAAAGAAAACAACCAACTTAGGGCGTTAAATGTATTTTAGAGGGGGGGGGGCTTCTCTTTTTTTCCGTAATTCTTATTTATTTATCGTAATTTGTTTAGAAATTTATTTATAGAAATTTGTCGTAATTCTTGTTTATTTATAGAAATTTGTCATAATTCTTGTTTAGATATGAAGATAGATAGATAGATAGATAGATAGATAGATATCCATCTATCTATGTCAATTTGTTCATTTTTTTACTTTGTTTATATATATATCTATCCACCCATCTCCATTTGTTCATATCCAAAAAGAGAAGCCCCCCTCCAAAATAAATTTAACACCCTAAGTTGGTTGTTTTCTTTCAAGTAACACTGCCGAGACGATATAGCCGGGGACGTTATTTTAATAGTCACCGGGTAGCCATTTCTGAGGCAGGAGACCGGGACGCACTTCCTCATAAAATACCAAAGACTGTTGGCTGGGGCGTTAGAATGCACCGACTGCACCTCTGCAGAGGGGTAAGACTCCCACAATGGGACCACCTGTTGGCCGTGGGTGGCAACCCGTGATGCTTTAGGATAGAACCCAGGTGGATGAGCAGTTCATGACTTGCACAACTCCACTTTGGGCCTATCTTGGGCTAGACAGGCGGTCGGAGAGGCCCCCTCCGATCCATCGGCTGGTCACGTCAAGCCCTAGCACCTATATGATTTTCCCAACCCTATTGCCATTATAGCAAGCCCAACCAATCATATGGGTGCTAGAAGGCGGTGACTGAGGGTCTACATGTCCTGGGAATGACGTTAAACTCTATCTGATGGTGAGGTTCCAGTTTTGGAGGTTTGGGGAATGTGGAGCACCTCTTCATCACCATTGCCCACTGGTCCACTCTGACCCGGAGTGGTAGTACCTGTTAGGGTCTCATCTATGGGTTAAATATAAAAACATGAGTTGATAAACAAAATTGTATTATCCATTAAGAATTAATTTATTTCAAAACTTTATCGGCATTAAATGACCCACTGAGGTTGATATGCCGTAAAACAAAACCAAACCAAACCTATTTTTATCTACAGCTACGTGTTGGCTGAACAGGCCAATTTTTAAATGGCAATCTCTGGTACAGTGATTGAAAACAAACAGTGATGCTTGCCGGAGATGCTGTTGTCTCAGCTTCCTTTTACCTGTCTTTTCTGCGGCGGCTTCTTTCCTCTCTTTTTACCCCTTTTCATTCCTTGTTTAACGAGGAGACCCCAGGTCGTACGGTCTTCTGCGAAACCCTCCCATGTGTTTATGTTGATGTGGCATGTCTTCATGTCTCTCTTGCAGATATCTTTAAAGCGCAGGCGTGGTCGGTCGGGTGCCCTCTACTAGTTCACCATACAGTAGGTCTTTGGGGATCCTCCTGGCATGGCCAAGCCAACGCAGGCGTGGCCATGTTAAGCGTAGCGATGTAACGTATTTGTTCTAACTGTGCATATTATTGTTATTGTTATTTGGACCTTACGATCCGCTAAGGACGATGGCGTAGTGTCCAAAAGTAAATAAATAAAATAAAAAATGAATTATATTTTTGAGTAACAGTCATTTGGTGCACTGACTGCACACAAACTCTGATGCTTTCTGGGGCTGCTGTCTTTTCTCCCTCTATCTGGCTCTCTTTGCTGTCGAGGCTACTCTCCTCTCCGCCTCACTCCTCTTGCTTAATGCTAAGGCACCAGGCCGCTCGATTTCGATTATTGTTATATGATAAATTAATACGCTTGTTCCTCAATCTTCAAACCGTTACCATATTGCAACAATCGTCCAAGATGAAATGCAATAATGTAATGGTGTTGCTTATCCCCTGAATTTTATTTCTTATGAGTGTCGTCACCTCAGCTAAGTAATAGATCATTCTATTTTTATAATAAAGAAAGAAAGGGAAGAAAAGGATATGCGATACAGGAAAATATAAGAAAAACAGAAATAAACAAAGAAACAAAGAAAGAGAGTAGTGGAAAGACAGAAAGAGGGGGCGAACGCACGGAAGCGATAACGTTAATCTGTTTCAATCAAACATAATGAAAAGAGAAAAATAAGGAAAGAAAGAAAAAATTGTGTGTGTGTTTGAGAGAGAGAGAGAGAGAGAGAGAGAGAGAGAGAGAGAGAGAGAGAGAGTTTAATCAAGATTATTATACTTTTTTATATATTGAACTACATGCAATATCTCTTAAATAAACCTATCACACGTTGTAATAATTAAATTATCATACTGAGCTCTCTCCACAGGTCATAATAGTTATTGATGTTATGATAGAGAACTTCTCGGTACCGGTATAATACCAGTATTTCAATGTTGGCAGTCGTTCCGAGTGCATATACATAGAAAGCAACTCACGGGGTGTAATGGTTAACCAGCTTGATTTGCAGACCATTGTTAGTGAGTTCGATTCTCATAGGGCGCCCCATACTTCTGGCCTTGTGCCATATCTAAGCTTAGCTTAGTAAATAACTATACTTGGAATGTTCAAAACGTAATCTAGAAATATTTACTAATCCAACGTGATTATCTTATTATAATGGAGATTGTGTGTTTTCTGTCTGTAACCGAAACTATATTACTACTCAAGTCACAATTCCCTTCGTTATTTACTTCACATTCTCCATGATTTTATTTTTATTTAAACCTCAATTATTAATAAAATTGTCTTACATTATTAATACTGTTAACTATGTCTACATACTGACAACATGCAATTATATTTATATATACAACAAAATAGCGGTTTACAGTGTGAACGGGAAGGCTAATTTACATATTTATATTAAAAAATCGAATTTAATAAATATGTGCTTAGTATTATTGATTTCTAACTGTTTGGTTTTATTTTAATGAATATAAGCAAAAATCTCTTCAATGAATCTTAAATGAAATCCATTAACAAGATAAAATAACTGTCATTTTATTCTTTACTTCCTTTTATAACTAAATACTTAAATTAAAAAATAACAATGAAAGACGAGAGTGATGGAAGAGTAAGTTCAGTTGTTTTTTTTATCATACTCCCTCTGTTTCAAATCTTTTATTATACCCCCCCTGTTTCAAATCTTTTTATCTGTATTCTTATTTAGTTTCATTAGCCTTTCTAATTTAATACAATATTTTATTACATTAAAACTTAAATACTTGCACCCGGAGGGTGCATATATTTGCTAGTTACACTAATATTGTTTCTTCATATAATAAATGAATAGAAAATCAGTCGGGTTGGACAGCCGGATCTGTCCACCGAAAAAAGACGTTTTCCCAGTTAACAAAGTCCCCTGACCAAATCCTTGTCGCCTGCAACAATCTTTTCTAGCAGTCCTTCGCCTCAGCTCACTCGCTTCTTCCTTGTCGTACATCAGCGCACTCGTCAGCAAGATTGGAACGCAACTACACCGGTGTGTTCAGACAGGCCTTAAATAAATAATCATTCACTGCCCTGACTAAAACCCCACATCCGGGTCAATTGCGCAGTGTAATAAGAAAGTAATGAAAGACCATCAGCTAACGCTGATGTAAAAACTCAAAAGAAGTAATTAATAATAATAATAATAATAATCTTATTATAATGGAGATTGTGTGTTTTTCTGTCTGTAACCGAAACTATATTACTATTCAAGTCACAATTCCCTTAATTATTTACGTCAAATTCTCCATGATTTCATTCTTTTAAACCTTCAGTTATTAATAAAAATTGTTTTACATTATTAATACTGTTGACCATATCTACGTACTAATAACATGCAATTGTATTTATATATACAACAAAATAGCAGTTTACAGTTTGAACGAGAAGGCTAATTTGCATATTGATATTTAAAATTTTATTTTAATAAATATGTGCTTGGTATTATTGATTTCTAATTGTTTGGTTTTATCTTAAGAAATATAAACAAAAATCTCGTGGATAAATCTTAAAATAAATTTATTTACAAGAAGAAATAACTGTAATATTATCCTTTACTTTCTATAGTTAAATTAGGAAAATTTACCAATGAAAGAGGGGAGTAATGGAAAATGATGGAATAGTTAGTTTCAAAGTTGTTCTATTTTTCGATTATACCCCCTCTGTTGCAGATCTTTTTATCTGCATTCTTAGTCAGTTTCATTAGCCTTTCTAATTTAATATGATATTTTATTATATCAAAACTTAAATACTTGCACCCGGAGGGTGCATATATTTGCTAGTAATAATAATAATAATAAAACTTCACCTACGATGAATAAGACGAAGGGCAATTTTTTGAGCCAAAACTTTGGAAATAAATTGCGTCCTATATGCCGTCAAATACGGTATTTACATCATTATTTTTTTTTTTTCAGAGGAAAATATCTTGACATGAGAAGATCCATATGTTTCAGACTCAAGCAAAAAAAAAAGTAAAATTTCATATTGATGATATTTATCGGAGATTTATCCAACTATCTAATATTAAAAATAAGTAACCCTCGCTAGGGCAACAGCACATTAGTTCCTTCAAATTACATGTATTAAGCATCAATACACTTAATGGTAAGTCACTAATATCGAATGTTCGATAAATCTTTCTGGATTTTCTGAATATTCACGTCCGAAATGTAGGAAGCATGTGAGTTATTATAGCGAAGTATTTTACTATAAGTCTTATTGAAAACGATTTTGTACAAAAATTCCAATCAAAGAATGTGACTGTATAAATATCACATTATTAGCCCAATAAGGATATTTATTTTTGCAGGCAACGTTAAAACCACTGTCAAATACCAATGGACTAGTGTTTTAAGCTCCAATGATTTTTAACCAATAAAAAATATCGATAACAAATATATCTATACATTTTA
The DNA here is from genome assembly GCA_023376005.1 of Doryteuthis pealeii. Lineage (NCBI taxonomy): Eukaryota > Metazoa > Mollusca > Cephalopoda > Myopsida > Loliginidae > Doryteuthis > Doryteuthis pealeii. The sequence continues at coordinate 60,743,530 of CM042149.1, read as the reverse complement.
GCCAATTCAAATGATTATTAGTATTATCTGCGTTGTTCGGACTATTGTCCTCATCTTCATTGTTATCTGTACAACGTTTCGGCCTATGTGCTCTCCGGCCCTCTTCAGGTATTTCTTGTCGGACTCGGGAACCTTCTTTTCGGACTCGGGAACCTTCTTGTTGTAATCGGGAATCTTCTAGTCATAACTGAACCTATCCATTTATTCAATCCACGGGAGTGTCCTGTTCTCATTGCGCTAACCATAGCTGGGGTACAGGCGTCAATCTGTTAATTCTTATTCTATGTAACTGCCACCCTTGTCCAGGATTAAACCTGCAGTCCAGAGATAACTGTCACTTAGAACTTACTTAAACTAACTCCTTTATCCACTAGGCCATGTGTCCAATTGGACATCGACCGAAACATTGTACAGATAACAATGAAGATGATGACAATAGTCCAAATAATGCAGATAATACTAATCATTAAGCCTCATCTCAAACATTCAGAGAAATAAAATGATAATGTAACAAATATTTTTCACCAATTATTGATAAAATATATTCAACCCAATTATTACAAAACGAGAAAATGCAATTACAAAAATTATGACTAAATTCAAAAAGCAATTTGAATGTATCTATAGTGTGCTATATTTTTTTACCTACTTCTTATATGTATTTTTATTTTTGATATATTTTTAAAAAATATTCTTTATTTGATGAGTTTTTCTTTTCTTTTCATTTTTATAACTTTTTTAATTGAAAACAACAAATAAAGAATAAGCTTCCAATGAGATTTGAACTTAAAACTTTTATCCTTGGGAAGTTATCTGATATTAGATAGCATTTTACTGGTTATTTTACTGAAGCTAACTAACAAATGTTATTTAGTTTTATATTAACATTCTTCATTATGTGTGTTAAATATGGAAATAAATCTGACAGTATATAGAAAATAAGAAAAAAATATTATCTTTTTGGGATACTTTGTTTCTACATTCTTCATTATCAATTTTTTTTCTGTTTTTTCCTTGTCTTAGATAACTGCAAATAATTTAAATTATTAGTAATTGTTTATATTTTCTACGTACGTTATAATGATTGATACGTTTATTTCCTCTACTCTATCCCTTTTTAAAAATTAGTTCCAGGAAATAAGCAATATCTAATTAAATTTTAAATGTATCTCAACTTGACACTATTAGATATTATCTGGTTCCATTGATTTTGTTGTTCACCATCACATGTAATAAATCCCTTTCAGCCAGCTACAACTGCCTTTTCATAATACAATTAAATACCAGGGGTAGGGGGGCATGTATAGGTACTGTACATGTATGCTGAAATGGGCCGTTGCTAAGGAAAGATTGTGATATCTTAGAACGTACCTGGCACCTATCACATAAATATAACATTCATTATCTATATTTTTTAAAAAGTAAATTCGTCGGGGTGGCCTAAAGTCGGTATCAGCCATCCTAATTCCATTCATTTTTTTATTTCATAAAAGAACTATAATAGTTAAATTACAAAAATACTAATATAATAGGGTACTGACTTGGTTATCTTATTTATAAAATGAGGTACCCTCTCTTTAGAGGTAGTTTTTACAATATCATAATTTTATTTTTATGCCCTCCCTTTCTCGGTGTATATATCCAGTACCTAAACTTTGACATCCCTACCCTGATAACACATATATATTTTTAAAATTGACTTCAAATTAGTCTTTTGGTATCATATACCAGCAGCCTCGTCACTTTCTCCTATATTTTGCCAACAGCCTGAGCTCTATACATTTCGCAAACGATTTTACCTTTTTGTATGAGTCAAGAATCAGAAATTTGGAGTATAGCGTAATTATTACCGTGAATTCGGGAATCGAAAAATAAAACAGTAATCAGATTTCTGGAGAAAGAGAAGAAAAAGAAATAAGAACGAAGGTTGACGTTTGTAAGAGTAAACACACAACGGGGTGCCAGCAATGACCGAAGAATGACCCTGGAAATAGATTTAAAAATATAAACGGAAGTTCTGGTTTTGACCGGAAAAATGTGTGATTCCGGGACAAGAAACGGAAGAGGATGAAAATCTTTCTTTTTGAGCTAGGCTTCGTGTGAGGCGAACTGGGGCTTCTGGGTTCCCTCATATGGCTTTCGCATAGTAGTACAGAACATGACACTATGTTAGAAGATAGACTAATTTGACCATACCATTTGTCTCTCTTTCATTCTCTCTTTCTTTCTCTCTGAAAAAGAACCCATGAGCCTGAAAGGAATAAACAACCCTTTCTGGCTTTAAGCCTTGAGTATGTTGTTTCTGAACTAATGACTATCACTATTACTACTAACGACGACTACTACTCCAACTCGAACTTGGACCTATGCAACAGGAGGATTCGAAAATCCACTAAACGTGAAGAATGTTAGGTCGAGAAATTCAAAATGACGCGGTAGTTTAAGGTCAGTTCGTGGAGATCGTGACTTCATTTGACAGCAGTGCGCATGCGTTCAACATTTTCATGGGATAAACATTTCAATCTCGTTCCAGATGTTGGATCACTGCCAAGAGATTACGGGATTTCGCTAATTAAATAGATTCACCAGAATCTCCATAATCAGTTGAATCATTTCTACAGATGATTGTCGAAGTTTTATACTGTAATATCAGAGTATGAAATTTGAAAAACGCACAGATGTTGTTAATATTGTTTTATTAGCTTATATTGCAATATTTCAGTCCGTTTGCATTATCGTTAGAGTATGTCTATTATAAAGAAGAAAGCAGTTTTTGTTTAAATATGACCGGTTGTAAGGAAAATAAATCATAACGGACTTTTAAGAAAAGAGATATTTAGATTAAAATATCAATATTTCTTTTCTTAAAAGATATATATATGTATACACATGTATACACATACAGTCATACACACAACGCCCATGAACCCCTCCCTCACATATATAAGAGCATCCAAAAAACAAACTACCTCATAGAGGTTCTTCACAGAACGAATGAACATGCTACTATCAAACACACTCGCCTACCCGGATTTTAACAGCATGTTAAACCCACTATAACACTTGAACATTTATAACTCTTCTATAATGCTCCCTTTCTAATAATGTATCAACAATTTCTTCAAATAAGAAATTTTCTCCTGAAGATGACCGAAGGTCGAAACTAGTTGAAATTAAACAACATACAAGAAATATTCCTGATTGTCTTAATAATAATTTTTGTTCACACTATATATATATATATATATATATATATATATATATATATATATATATATATATATATATATATATATATCGTAGATTGTAGACTATTTCATACTATTATATTACTTATGAGTTTAATTCCTTCCACTCGTAACACAATGTCCTCGTATAAAACAGATTTGTAATGTATTTATGTGTTTTGAATCTGGGGAGATATTTTCAGACTAATACAAAAAGCTAAATAAATTTTACTAGCTTATATTGCAATATTTCAATCAGTTAGGAACATCATCAGAGCATATCTATTATAAAAAGTTCTTTTATTTTATTTTAAATATGACAGGTTGTAAGGAAAATAACTCCTAACGGACTAAATAACGGATAAAGAAAATAGATATTTAGATTTTAAAAATATCTCTTTTCTTAAAAGTCTGTTATGATTTATTTCCCTTACAAACGGTCATATTCTAAAAAAAAATGTGATCCTCTTTTTATAAAACAACATTACTTAACAACATCTGAGCGTTTTTTCAAATTTCTTACTCTGATATTATGTCGGATTCACTTCCTTATTTTAATTGATATACTCTAATATATATTGATATACCGATAGTAACTATGACATATATATCCGGACTTGGATAAAATCCCTAGAGTGACAACCGGAAGTCCGATGTGATAACCAACGCATAAACACAGGAAAAGCGAGGGTGTAACCACAAGAAACACAAGCGTCACAATCAAAGAATAAAAATATATTATATTTTATATATAGGTGTTCCTTATGGGGGCGTGTGATTAGAGTCGTAGGAAATGGACTCGTCGACCCGAGTTCAATTCCTGGACGAAGCTTTTTTCATTTAAAATGGCGCTAATACACTTGGGAAAGATGTGAATCCAATTCTCCCTCCAGCTATGGGTAAATAGCAGGGTAGATTGGTCTCTTTAGTCATGGCCAGGTAACCAGTCTAGGAGAAGGAAAACTCTGAATTCTAATCTTCTCGTGCGGAGGGGTTGGGAAATAAGTATACGTGTTTCACGTTGATAGTCCAGCAGCGGTATACAATGATACCAATATTTGTCATGAATGTAACGGGCAGATAATTAGCAAGCTCATCCAGTGATATTTAACAGCAGACTGAGTAATGCTATGAGAGAGTGTCTGCTCAAACATGTGCAGTAATGTTTATATTACCCAACTCTTCCACCATGGGTACTATGCGACACAAGGTATATTCTAAGCTAAGTTTTCATGATTAAATTTTCCTTTATCTAAATAGGTTGCCTTAGCATGGTTAGAGAACTGTGGTGATTAAAATAAAATTATTATTAAAAAAAGAACTCTCATGAGCTTTCACACCGAAAGAATCCTCTGAGAATATGCAGAAAAAGGACCCACTTCCGACTCCCAAGATAATCTCTCGGCCATTCGAACTTAGGCCTTAACTGGTTCTAGAAGGGAGGATCAAAGTGTAGTATCTGTTCCAGATTCTATGCTTTGACACTTACCTTCTATACCCGGCCTCGGCTGGGGGTCCAGTGTGCTTCGGCCTCTGGACCGGTGGAGTACAGTTAATGGCATCGATCCAGGGGGGCCATCCCCCCAGATCCTTGCAATTTTTATGTGCCCACGTAAAAACGAGACCTTGTGTCCAGCCCTCATAAGTGGGATGAGCAGGCAAATACCCTTAACTGGTTCTAGACACTTACTACTGTCCAGGAAGGAATTTCCTTACCACGTGGTTCCTATGACCCGTGAATAAAGCTTAAATCCTAGAATTACCTATTGTCTTTGTCTCTTCCCTTTTTTTTCTTGAATTCCTTTTCAGCACGACCATCAAATAAGATGGGGTTAAAAGTAAACCCAGAGAACCCGTACCTAAAACATTAAACTACTTGTAAACCCACAGAACCCAATCTGCCTTACTATTTATCGACAATTGGTTGGAAGTGATGGAACTGTGCCTTTCCAATGGGAATTAGCACGAAGTGAAGTGCAAATATCCATCAATGATTTTAACTTGATTCTGTTACAATCTTATGGGCCATCCTGTAGGCTTTAGGCAAGAGCGCTTGTCCAGTAGAATTTGATCCTTGGTAATCCTCTGATAAAGAATTATTTTGGGTCTTCTGGTAAAGAGCCCTGATTTTTTACATGTCCCTCCTCAATGATTGCAAGCACAGCTGTGGCAAGTATCCGGGTTTAAGTAGTGTAAAAAGAAAAACAAGAAAAATTTATACTAAACGAGAAAATTCGGACTATATTACCTTTAAGCACCGCATCTACGATCTCGATTCATAAGGACATTTTTTTTCATTTACACCGTCAAAATCCGGTTGTTTGTTAGGAGATTGGGTTAAGGGTTAGGGTTAGGGGTTAGGGGTTAGTTTTATAATTAAAAAAAAAACTCTAAAAAACGTCTGTTAACAATTAACCGGATTTTGACCGTGTAAATGGAAAAAATGTACCCACGAATCGAGATCGCAAAAGGGGTCCGAAAACTCGAATAATGTGCCTTCTTGTAAATAACACGGCATGATTTTACAAACGGACGCAAAGTCCCAATGTCTCCTCTCAGTTCAAAGGTAAAAAAAAAATATTTCCGAAAAAAAAAAAAAAATGAAAATAAATCAAGAAAAAGAAAAAAAAAGAAAAGTGTGATAAATAAGATACCGTTGAGAAATGCCGTCCATGTTACGGAAACAGATGCCAATTTTGTATTCGAGTCAGGGCGTTCTAAAAAAAATAAAAAATAAAATAAAAAATAAAGAAAGAGGAAGCGTAGCGTGGGAGCAGGCTAACTTAACGTCAGTCCGGTCCACCAACCATTTGATGAATGTCGATACTTACTCGTAATTACTTATTGATCCGATTCAAACGAATCACTTCCTTCTTCATTTTTTGTGTTACTTTAAACTTGCTACGTTTTTTTTTTAGATACTTTTTTTATTGCCGTTTTAATTTCAACTCAGTTTTTTACAAACTGCTATTTATTGATTTATTCTTTTAAGTGTTTTATTTTTCCATTTCGTTTTTCAGTAGATTCAAACTAAGTTAAAGATAAAACTGCAAATGAGAACGTGATTTTATTTTTATTTCTTATGCGTATCGGTTCGTTTAAATTTCTTGTAAAATTCCTGATTTTCAATCATGCTAATTTGAGCAGGTTACTTTTCAGAAGGATGAGGATTTTAATACTATTAGTTCTTGTTGTTTATAAGAGGTTTAATATCAGTGCATCAACGTTTTCTTAATTCATCAATTAGAATGAAACGACTTGTTCCAGAATGGAGAGAATGTAGGAAAGCTTAACAGTGAAGTCAACTTAGGAATTCTGAATGAATATACTTGAATGTATTCACACTGAGACAAGTCAGACAAAAGAACAATTGTTTCGATACCTAACTGTAACATACAACGTTAACATTTTTGATTCGCCTGAACAACACGCAAACACACAATATATATATATATATATATATATATATATATATATAAGAAGAAAATATTTACAAAAATATAACAAACACAGGATGTTACTATCAGGGGAAACAATTTTGTGTCAATACTTAAGTATTTCGGTATTATACCATCATCAGGACACTGTTCAGAAATGTTTTTGTGAGGGACAAAATGAAAAATGTTAAGTGTATAGTGAATGTGTGAATATGACATTCAAAAAAATTTTTCTATTTTAACGAATAAAGGGAGGTAACTTCGTTGGCATTATTACAAAAAAATGCAAATTTTGAAAAAAATTATTTTTAGTAAATCCGAACTACAATAGCGTCCGCGGAACTAACCGACGTTATTTGCGGTCCAAAATGTGACATTGAGTAAAGATCTTCAACAAACACCATGGGATCTTGCTCAACAGCCTGATGATTGCCCCTTGGCATGAAACCTGGGTCGCTGTTTATAATGAATATTGATCTATGAAAACTCTGTAAAATAAATAAATATTAGCTCTCACAATTTGTGATTGAGCACTGTATTTTCTTTGTTTCATCACAAAAAAAAATTTGTTTTTACGTATACCTATATATATATATATATATATATATATATATATATATATATATATATATATATATCCTTTTGATAGTACGTTTTTAAACTAATTTAACCATGGTTTTTAAATTTGTTTACAATGCTGTGGCTTTATCCTAGATATTGACCAGAGTACCATAAAGGAAATTAAAGTGTATTAGATTTTTCATTTATTCACCTTGAAAGTATCATGCAAGCCCACAGGCATACACATACTAACAAACAAACACACACGCATGTATATATATATATATATATATATATATATATATATATATATATATATATATATATATATATATATTTATATATACATTCAGTAGATAACATGAGTTGTGAATGATTCTATTAGGGATCTGCTTTATCTTCAACAGATTTCCAATAAATACTCATACTTACACACAAATATTCTTATATAAACACTCTATATATATATATATATATATATATATATATATATATATATATATATAAGTATACGGGCGTTTATATATAGTCCTTAGGAGAGCTGAATATATGAAACTATATTATTTCATACAGAAAAATAGCAACACTACTGAGAATCTCTTGTATAAAATTTTTATAAAGTTTGAGTTTTTCACTTATATCAAATTACACACACACACACACATATATATATACATATATATATATATATATATATATATATATCTTATTATAATGGACATTGTGTGTTTGTCTGTCTGTAACCGAAATTAAATCACTATTCAAGTCACAATTCCCTTAGTTATTGACGTCACATTCACCATGAATTTATTTTTATTTAAACCTCAATTATTGATAAAATTCTCATATCTTATTGATACTGTTGGATTAATCTACATACTAATAACATGCAAGTATATTTATATATTCAACAAAATAGCGGTTTACAGTGTGAATGACAAGGCTAATTTGCATATTGATATTAAGAATTTGATTTTAATAAATATATGGTTAGTATTATTGATTTCTAATTGTTTGATTTTCTCTCAACGAATCTGAGCAAAAATTTCGGGGATAAATAATAAACGAAATCCATAAACAAAACGAAAGAACTGTAATTTTATCAAATACTTCATAATCTAACTAAATAGATAAATTAGGAAAAATGAAAGACGGGAGTGACGGAAAATGATGGAAGAGTTAGATTTAAAGCTGTTCTATTTTTCGATTATACCCCCTCAGTTTATCATTTTCTAAATAGTTTATAATTTGATACAATATTTTATTACATCAAAACCTAAATACTTGCACCCGAAGGGGGCATATATTTGCTAGTATATATAATGGATAAAATTACAAACTTATTTCGTTCACCTCACTGTCAGAGACATATATTTATAAATCACCTGAAGATAGTATTACTTACCCCTCTGCTGAGTATACGTCAGTTTTGTGGAAGTCTTGCTGACAGAGCTGTTTAATCTTATGAGAGTAAACAAGTCAGTAAACAACTTTCAGTATGTTTATATAAACGTGAGACAGGTGGTCAAGGAAAAAATACCACTCACGTTATTATTGTTTCACTCTCGTAGACCAGTCTTAAATTAGGAAAATATGAATTATTTATTTTTTTAAATATCCTTTCGATTTTCTGCATATATATATATATATATACCAACCCCTCCGCACGAGCAGAATGGGACATAAGGTTTGAATTCAGAGTTTTCCTTCTCCTAGACCGGTTGCCTAACCAAGGTTAAAGAGCCAAGTCTGCCCTACTATCTATCCATAGCTGGAAGGAGAGTAGGATTCATACCCTTCCCAAGGGTATTAGCTCTAAGTGAAATGCAGTTATCACATCCAGGATTTGAACTCGGGGCGACGAATCCATCACCCATGACTTTATTTCTGCATGTACATATTTCTGAAATTACATAATTACCAATCCCTCTGCACGAGCAAGGAGAGTTTAACAGATTTCAATTTAGTTTTCCTTCTTCCAGACTGATTGCCTAACTATGGATTAATAACCCAGTTTGCCCAACTATTTTACCCATAGCTTGAGGGAGAATAGTTGAATGCATCCGTTTAATAAGAATATTAGCCCAAAGTGGACCGGTTTAGCTCAGACAGTAGAGCATCCGGTTCGGAATCACAAGGTTCCAGGTGCGATACG
>CM042149.1:60716650-60729150 GCA_023376005.1 Doryteuthis pealeii | reverse complement strand
TTTTTCTATTATACCCCCCTCTGTTTCAAATCATTTTATCTGCATTCTTATTTAGTTTCATGAGCCTTTCTAATTTAATACAATATTTTATTACATGAAAACTTAGATACTTGCACCCGGAGGGTGTATATATTTGCTAGTATCAATAAAGGAAGGTGGAATAGGTCTTGTCAACATAGAGGACTGTTCTGCCATTACAATAACGGAAAAATAGGGACATTGTATTTCTGGAAACAATAAAACACGTGGTTCGTTTTTTGTTATTTTTAGATTTGTTGACATACATGGGTTGGGGTTCATTTAAGAGTAAAAAAAAAGAATTAATTACAGCAAAGTTATTTTTGTTTTTCATTGTTATAAACAAATAATTGAATCTGCTTTGACCAGGACAAATAAAAGAGAAATTAATTCATGTCATTTCCATATATAAAACAAGAATGACCTTTCATAAATAGAACTCACGTCCCCATTCCTATTTATTACGATGATAACCAAGTAACTGAAAATAGCAACAGCCTGAATTTGAACTCAGCCCGCAAGTTCTATTTTTTCTGTTGGTAATTACTACACAGCCTGCACATTCATTAGTACATAAATTATATATATATGTGTGTAGAATTAAACAAAAGGCACATCTCTTGTTTAACAATTTTATTTTTGATCTTTTCTAATTTTCTGGCCAACTTTTTAATGTTTGGGTGGAATTGGTGGATAAGTCCACCAAAGTTCAGTTCCCGAGTACTTTCGGCACTTCGAAGTGCCATCATCAGGGGTGATATATTCCAGTTTTGTTTGTTTAAATTATATTAATGTGGAGGCTGGAAGGAGAAGAATTGGTGAGAAAGGTGTTATAGTCATTTTAGAATGTGTGTACTGTATTGGAAATTAATTTTGTTTGTGGATGGTTTGTATTGTTTTATGTATAAAGCTTCTAGTATTTGGTGTTTTTGTTTATTTTTTCTTTGTGTAGAATGTGTGTATTTTCCGTTAGAATATTTCGGTAATTAGAGTGGGGGCATGAATGTAATTTTAGGTGTTGTGAATTGGTGGACTTATCCACCAATTCCACCCAAACATTAAACAGTTGGCTAGAAAATTAGAAAAGATCAAAAATAAAATTGTTAAACAGGGGATGTGCCTTTTGTTTAATTCTACATGTATAAATGAAAGAATGCTGCCCAAATACACACACAACACACACACACACACACACACACACCCCATATATATATAATATATATATATATATATATATATATATATATATATATATATATAATCCTTATGTCGCGAACCCAGCACGGATACCCACGACAATCTCTCGACAACCTTCTGTATCGTTCATTTCCAGGGAGTTCCTCTGCGCAGCATGCAGTATCCTCGAAGAGTTGGTCAATGTAGGTCCTTGCTGGGCAGCCCACATTAGCATGTCCATGTGTTGGCTTCCACTGGAGAACGTTGCTTATGAGTTCGTCCTTGCTCCTCTAGCAGTGTCCAGAATGCCTTGTTCGTCTCACTCGGATGATTTTGTGAGATAGGGGGGCAAGTGGCCGTACAGCTACTCTCTTGTGTGGTGCTGTTTTCACTACTTGTTCAAGACCACACGCAGCATTCTTGTGATGCTGGGTGGATGAGCCTAAAAGCGGGTTAACGGCCAGGATCAAACAGTTCAGTCAGGAAACTACTGCTCCTCATCTCTAAGTCCGGCGTCTATTGATGAGTTAACAAAACAGCCACCGAAAGGTATCGATGACATCGAGCCAACCAAACCTACGACACACACACACACACGCACACACACACACACACGCACACACATATATATTATAAATATTTTTTTAAAATAACGTTCCATTCATTTTTTTCAGAATACAAGGTGTGTCAAAAAAGTACTAAGTTTAAAGCTCTATTTACCAAGATAGAAATGAAGAATGAATGGAATGTTATTTTTTCAGAATACAAGGTGTGTCAAAAAGTGCAAAAAATATCAATATTTTTACACACCTTAATATATATATATATATATTATATATATATATATATATATGTGTGTGTGTGTGTGTGTGTGTGTATGTGTGTGTGTGTATGTGTGTGTGAGAGAGAGAGAGAGAGAGAGAGAGGGTGTGTCAATTTCTTAAGCGGAGTTTGCAGTTTTCAATTCAGAGCTTTCATTCTGCTAGACTGGATACATAGCCATGTTTATAGAGTCTAGTCTTCCCTGCTATTTACCCACACTTGGAGGTATAGTTGTTGGATGCATGCCTGTTCCAAGGGTATTAGTATGTGAAATGCAAGGAGTATCGTCAGGGGTTTGAACTCGGGTCGATTAGCCCATCTTCTAGAATTCTAACCATTATACAACGCGCCACCATGTGCTTCCACACATACACACGCATATTCATGCATATACACATACACACACACACATACGCACTAACAGACACACACACACACACACACACACACACAAACACACGCACACACACACACATATATATATATATATATATATATATATGTGTGTGTGTGTGTGTGTGTGTGTGTGTGTGTGTGTGTAGTACGCACCTTTCTCACCAATTCTTCTCCTTCCAGCCTCCACATTAATATATATTTTTTAAAAAACTGGAATACATCACCCCTGATGATGGCACTTCGAAGTGCCGAAAGTACTCGAGAACTGAACGTTGGTGGACTTATCCACCAATTCCACCCAAACATTAAAAAGTTGGCCAGAAAATTCGAAAATATAAAAAATAAAATTGTTAAACAGGAGATGTCCCTTTTGTTTAACTCTACTTGTATAGATGAAAGAATGTTGCTCAAATACACACACACACACACACACACACACACACACACACATATATAATATATATATATATATATATATATATATATATATATTGCATCCTTTGAAAACTGTTCAAATTTGTATATATTTTTGCGGACTGTAATTCATTTTAGAGTTATAACATTTGCTTTCTTTTTTTAATTAACAAAATCAATATATAAAGATAGATAAATGAATAGAAACAACACGTAAATAAGTGTATTACATTCTAGACACTTCAAAATATGCTAATTATTTTTTCAGTATTGTTCGTTTGTTTTTGGTTTTTTTTCGGGTTTTTTTTTTTCATTTTCTGTCAGCGCACGTTGTAATTTAAATTTTCAAGCCAGTTACCAGATACAGCGCAGAAAGAGGTGTTATTTGACTACGTAAGCATTTCATAAAAGGCATCAACAAAACAATCGGTTATTTATGCAGATTACAAAACGACAAATTAGGAAATTAGTCAGAAAAGATTAGAAGGAGAATAAATAAAGATGGAAGAGGAAAATAAAAGAGAGCTCAGAAACCGGAATGAAAGGCAGGAATAGAAAAAAGAGATTTAAAAAACATTAAGCCTAGCAAAAAGGGAAAACAGAAAAGGTACTATACAGCAAACAAATTTTGAAAGAGAGAAGAATAGCAAAAACGATAATGAATACCTGGACGTTGGAATTTCTGAAAACGGAGTAACTTATGTCGAAAAAAAAAGGCGAAGGAAATTTAAAAAAATAACAATAGTGAAATTGTTGCTTGTTGTAGTGATAGTCTGTAAAGGACATACACAACTTTAAATAAAAATTAAACAAAATGGAAGCAGTCAGTAAAATATTTAAGATAACAAACGAAGTAAAGGTGGTAAAGTGATGACTGCGAAAGAAAAAAAGAACCCGGATTTATTACGCGCCAAAAGTTGAAAGAAATCAATACCCATGAGACGCGCAGCAGGAGAAACGTAATGAATGCCACAGAGACAAACAAAAGGAAAGTCAAAACTCCCGCCAACAACAACAACGATATGGTAAGAATTGGCGGGAGAGTTGTGAGTAGATTATTTTTGTAGCAGACAAAAAGATAAATTCAAAGAGTAAGGTAAGAAGTGTCAAGCCGCAAAGAAGAAGTGTTCGTAAGTTGATAGATGGTTGAGGAATATTGCCCTGACTTGCATCTCATCGATACGCATCGTGCAGTTAATGCTTGAAAATGTAGAATCGGCATCGTAAAAACAGGTGTTTCCGTTTTAATTCTGTTACGATTTTTGTGGTCATCCGTAGGCTTCAAGCAATAGCACTGTCCAGCGGAGATCCCTTGTGTTAAGCAGAACGCAATCCTTAGTGAAGAGACTTTTGGTTGCTTCTTGTTGTCGCTAAATGTTGGTTTAGAAGATCATACTAGACAGAGAAATATTCCCTTGCTACAGGAGACTATGACCTGGTCAATAAAGCCTAAGTCATAAAGCCACTATCTGCCTTTGTATATTTTCTTCCTCGTTCTTTAAATGCCTTCTTTGTAGTTGTTCCTCGGTGTTCCTCAGTGTTGCAGGTCCGTTTGTCAATGTTTAATAAAGTCCAAATGGACGGCTATCAATATCAGTGATTAAAGAGTTAACTAACTACGTATTCGGGCTGTTGATTGGCGTAGGTTTAAACCACTTGACCTCGCTTAGTCTATAATTTAGTGGTGTATTGCAGCACGCCTTATATATCACAATAGCCCAACAAAAATAACGAGACTAAATTTGAAGTTATGATGCATGAAACGAATTACTGGTTGGTTATACTAATTATCTAATTATAATGCTGATTATGTAACTGTGTAGTGTAAACTTCGTCACCACTGACATCACGATTTTTTTAGTTATTTTGTTCCTTGATGTTCTTTAGTGTTCGGCATTGGCGAACAAAGCGCAAATGATCGGTTGTCAATATCAGCGATTAAATAGTTAACTAACCACGTATTCAGACTGTTGATTGGCTGAGGTTTAAACTAGGTGACCGTGGCGAGTCTATAAGTTTAAGTGGTGGACTACAGCAAGCCTTATATCACAAAATAACCCAACAGATTACAATTACAATTCTTGATTGAATATTTAAAGAAATACCAATTCTGATTATTTTTGTATTTTGATTGTATTTTGATTGGTTTGTTGCTGTAAGCAACGTCTGCACCATTAAGAATTTGTTTACTTCAAGTCGCTCACAGTAGCTCACTCTCAATTGCGGGTCCCACACGAGAACAACCTTGTTATCTTTTATTTCGTCTGTGAACCAAGCCTGACTCTTGTGCTTAATTCTTTTGCAATAGGGAGCCTGCTGAATAGAATTTGGTACAGCCATGGAGGAAATTTGTCAGGTAAAGGGTTAAAATTTGTTTGATTCTGAATTTAAAAAAACAGCATTTTTTTCTAATTTTCAACACAAGTAACAGAGTATTGATTATCAGGTGAAATATGTCCCAAAATTCTCAATAGCTGGTATTGCGAAAATATTGGTTGGTTGATTGGTTGGTTGGTTGGATTTTACTGCATGCCAATTCTTGTTTGATTTGTGGGGATTAAAATAAAAATAAAATAAAAATAAAATAAAAATAAAATAAAAATAAACTTTAAAAAATGACAAACTCTCATGGGGCCTTCACCGGAAGAACCCTCTGCGCATGTCCGACACAAAGGACTTACTCACTACTCCCCAAATAACTTTTCGGCCATCTAAACTGAAGCCGTAACTGGGTTTTGTAGATCATACTAGTCAGAGAAATATTCCCTTGCTACAGGTGACTATGACCTGGTCAATAAAGCCTTCTGCCTTTGTCTCTTTTCTTTCTCGTTCTTTGAACGCCTTGTTTTCAGGGCGACCACCAAAAAGAGATGGGGTTAAAGGAAAACTCGAGGAACACGCAGCCGAGAACATCCAGCTATTTTAAATCTGTAAAATACCCAAAATCACTTATATCCCATAGTTTCATTTTACGTGGAAGACGTTCTATACATTATTATTAGGTATTCAAATTTTTAAATACATTTTTAAAATCTATTTTAAGCAGTCTGGCGTGCATGAGATTCGACACCCTATTTCGGCCCTTACTTGGGTGAGACGGGTGATCGGAGAGGCCCTCTGATCAATCGATTGGTCATGTTGAGTTCTAGCACCTATATCATTTTCCTGACCGTATTGCTCTTATGCCAACATCCCGACTCTTTTTATCATATGTATTAGAAAGTGGCGACTGAGATTCTTCGTGTCCTGAGTATGACGTTAAAATTTATTTTAAGCAGCCTGACATACATGAGATTCACTACCCTATTTTGGCCTTTACTTGGGTGAGACGGACGATCGGAGAGGCTCACTGATCAATCAGCTGGTCATGTCAAGCCCTAGCAACTATATCATTTTCCTGACTGTATTGCTCTTATGGCAACCCCCAACTCTTTTTATCATATGTGTTAGGTGTGTTGCATCTAGTGGTTAGGTTCTAATTCTAGAGCTCTTTGGAGTGTGGATTACCCCTCCATTGTCATTACTCACATGTTCACTCTGACTCGGAGTGGTAGTACCTTTTATGGTCCCATCTATAGGTTAGATAGATAGGAAATTATTTTTTAAAGTAATACCAAATAATAATGAATACAACAAAAGCGTATCCTGCATGAAATAATTCAAGTGTTGACTGTTGCAATCTTATGGGCCATCCTGTAGGCTTTGAGCAAGAGCACTTGTCCAGTGGAATTGTATCCCTGGTAATCATCTGATAAAGAATCCTATGGTTCTTCTGGTAAAGAGTCATGAGTATTGTAAGTCCCTCCTAAATGATTACAGCTGTGGTAATTATCAGTGTTTAAGTAGTGTATCAGCCACTCATTGTGGTTGTTGATTGGCCGGTGGAGTGAACCACGTGACTTCGGCTAGTCTATAAATTCAGGTGGGGAATTGGAACATACCTCATATACAAAAATATTCCAACATATCCTAAAATCCAACCAACAAACAACGGATTGGCATTGAAGCAACTGTACACTTCCCCAATTTTTCAACATTTCTCCAAACCGACATTTTGTTTGTGGTGGGAAGAGAAAAGATATACGCTTGGGCGTCGGTTACTACTTCCTACGCTTAATGGTTAAATTAAGACCCAATACCGAAATCTTTGTTTTTAACTTAACAAATCATAACCACTAAAAGTAAACAGAATAAAATCTATTGCAAAAAATTGACTTCCAGGCATCGATATCGTTTTTCAAGAAAGTTTTCTTGTTGATGGTCGATGCTTAGAAGGTTTCTTTTGTGCATCAAATCGATGTTCGATGACAAGAACAATAACAAACAGGAGAACATGTTTGTTTTTTCTTTGTCTCTTC
The DNA here is from genome assembly GCA_023376005.1 of Doryteuthis pealeii. Lineage (NCBI taxonomy): Eukaryota > Metazoa > Mollusca > Cephalopoda > Myopsida > Loliginidae > Doryteuthis > Doryteuthis pealeii. Next base: position 60,721,966 of record CM042149.1, on the reverse strand, counting down.
GACTCCCGATTTAATGAGAACAAGATGGGTGTTCGATCAACAAGGAAGAGCTCTGCTAATTGAACTCCAATACAAAATACGGACACAGAAAAACAGACCTATTATGATATATCGGGTTAACAGTAAACACATATTTAAATAAGCAGCCTCAATTCTTTAATTTTATTTTTACAGTATTTAGAAAATATCCGTTCAGACTTAAATTATTGGACAGTTATATAAATGTATTTTATAGAACTTACTAACAATTATGATATTTACGCAACTCTTCCACCAGGGGAAGGATGTGACACACGGTCTGTTTATATGTATAGTATACTTGTTTTGAAATCAGGGTTGTCCTTTTGCTTGACAGGTTGCTTAGCCAAGACTAAACAAACCTAGTCTGTCCTATTATTTAAATATTGATAACAGCTGGACTCATGCCTTTCTAAATGGCATTTCTAAGGTCAATTTCTAACTAATGTTGTTTCGAATTCACGGTTTCCTTCTCAAATATTAGTTGCTTGAGCAAGGCTAAAAAACCCAGTCTATACAATTATTAACCCATTGACAACAGCTGGATTTATGGCTATCCCAAGGCAATTATCAGCAAGTGAAACGCAAACATTCTTGTGCAAGATTATATCTCAATCAGTAATTCCGATGCCAATGACGATGAGAGATATCGAACTCAGAATTCAGTTGCAAGGGATCTGATGGACTAGGTTGCTAACCATTATGCCACGATGAAACCTCAATTGAATATAGTCATATATATATATGGAGAACTACAATGAGGGAAACACCCGAGGCACAAGCCCAAAAAGCGTTTTAGGTATGTTATCAAAAACAACATTAAAATTTCCAATATAAATGTTCATGAGTGGAGGAGGAGAGCTACGAATCGTGTAGCTTCAAGGAGACTTGTTTATGGTAGCTCTAAGAGTTTTGAGGTAAGGTGGCTCAGCACTCCATCCCGAAGCGGTCTCTACGTAAGAGGCACACGAGGGACATCATGGACACATTTCCTACATCATTTCCGGACGATGTATGTGATGTGTGTGACAGGGCCTGCCTATCGAGGGCTGGACTTCACAGTCACGTACGGTTGCATGCGAGAGGAAGCCGGGGAAGTGATTCATATATGTGACAGTGAGTAAAAACAAAGTTGGACGCCTGGGCCATCTGCGTGCACACAACTGAACTACTTGTAGAAATGGCCTTCAAATGGCCTGGAAATTAAGATCTCTCTCTCTCTCTCCTCTCTCTCTCTCTCTCTCTCTCTATATATATATATATATATATATATATATATATTATATATATATAAAGCAACCTCTCCGCAGCAGCGTCTGTTGGTCTGTTCTTCTCCAGCGAGTAATTCTAGAACAATTCATCAACGCCTATGTATAGTAAATTAAATACATGTTTGGGTGGTTTTGATTGGCTGATTCAGCTACCATTGTTTTGGAACAGTCTATAAATATAAGTCTTGGTCATTACCCCACCTTATAACACCAAAATAATCCAACAGCCTTTAATGGTATGCTTTTCTTGACATGCTTTTCTTAAATACTAAGTAAATGATTAATTTAAGACTATTGAATGGGTTATTTTAATATCCAACAAAGATGAACCCACAAACACACCACAACAAATAGAACCCTAAAGTAGATATATTCTTTAAACCAATTTCCAGAATTCTGGTAAAATGTGGTTTGGTATCACATCAAGTAATCTATAGTGGTCAGGTAGAGTTGTAGGAAATGAACTCATCGATCCGAGTTCTATTCCTGAACGCAGCTGTTTGCATTTCACATGGCGCTAATACCCTTGGGAAAGGTATGAATCCAATTCTCCCTCCAGATATGAGTAAAATAGTAGGGCAGCCTGAACTCTTTAACCAGTCTAAGAGAAGGAAAACTCTGAATTCAAACCTATTTAACTCCGGTTAAATAAATTGACCTTGTATCGCATCCTGCTCGTGCGGAGGGGTTGGTAAATATATATATATATATATATATATATATATATATATATATATATATTAATATTTATATTTTTGCTTGAAGGCAATTACAATGCGAATATCGCATAAATTCGATACTTATAGAAGATAATAATGACAAGTGAATTTCGCAAAGAATAACTCGGTGTGTAGAATATCGTACAGAGTGTTTCAACTTTATTAAGTCTCATCAGCGATATATACTAACGATTTCCCGGCGACAGAAATCGAAACCGGGACTTCAGCATGATAGTTAGAAACTATACTGTTTCGGCCATGATACAGCACAGAGAAATTCCTGCGAAATTAATCTGTCAATGATACTGTAACACCAAGCCCTCCGCACGAGAAGGATGCGACACATGGTCAATTTATTAAGCGGAGTTAAACAGGCTTGAATTCAGAGTTTTTTCTTCTCCTAGACTGGTTATATATATATATATATATATATATATATTATAATATATATATATATATATATATTGGTTAGGTGGTGTGTAAAAGCAAGTAAAATAATTGACCAATGTAGGTCTGATATGTTTTTTAAATAAAATGTATACATATATTGGTTAGGTGGTGTGTAAAAGAAAGTAAAATAATTGACCAATGTAGGTCTGATATGTTTTTAAATAAAATGTATATATATATTGGTTAGGTAGTGTGTAAAAGAAAGTAGAATAATTGACAATGTAGGTCTGATATGTTTTTAAATAAAATGTATATATATATTGGTTAGGTGGTGTGTAAAAGAAAGTAAAATAATTGACCAATGTAGGTCTGATATGTTTTTAAGTAAAATGTATACATATATTGGTTAGGTGGTGTGTAAAAGAAAGTAAAATAATTGACCAATGTAGGTCTGATATGTTTTTAAATAAAATGTATATATATATTGGTTAGGTGGTGTGTAAAAGAAAGTAAAATAATTGACCAATGTAGGTCTGATATGTTTTTAATAAATTGTATATATATATATATATTTGGTTAGGTGGTGTGTAAAAGAAAGTAAAATAATTGACCAATGTAGGTCTGATTTATTTTTTAAATAAAATGTATATATATATATATATTGGTTAGGTGGTGTGTAAAAGAAAGTAAAATAATTGACCAATGTAGGTCTGATATATTTTTAAATAAAATGTATATATATATTGGTTAGGTGGTGTGTAAAAGAAAGTAAAATAATTGACCAATGTAGGTCTGATATGTTTTTAAATAAATGTATATAATATATATATATAATATATATATATATATATATATTGGTTAGGTGGTGTGTAAAAGAAAGTAAAATAATTGACCAATGTAGGTCTGATATGTTTTTAAATAAAATGTATATATATATTGGTTTAGGTGGTGTGTAAAAGAAAGTAAAATATTGACCAATGTAGGTCTGATATGTTTTTAAATAAAATGTATATATATATTGGTTAGGTGGTGTGTAAAAGAAGTAAAATAATTGACCAATGTAGGTCTGATATGTTTTTAAATAAAATGTATGTTACTTTATTGATTTTATATTTCTTCCCCCCCCCAACGATTACTGACACTGCAACTGTTGTTTGTTTGCTTTCTCTACCGAATAAAAAAGGCGATAACAAAGAGTTCCCATGATATCACCGATGGTGATAAGTATCTACTGTACAATTCCCCACGTAATCCGATGTGTCCCACAATGACAAGCTATCATTAATCTGATTTCTTTATGATACGATCTTCATAATAGTGCGTTCTTCGACCTTGTAACAACTTCCTTTTCCGGCTCTACTGTAACATTATGGCCACCTATCAAACAGACATAAACCAACACAATTAGCAAATATCCAACTTTAGTTTAAAACTAGAAGTGCAAGGGCACTCAGTGAGGAACATACTCACAAATTCCTGTAACTATCACACTATAAAAGGTTTCAACTTTCACTTTATGCTATAAAATCCAAGTTCTTGTGGCATAATGGTTATCATTGTAGGAAGTGGATTCATTGACCATTGGTTGTATTAGGGAAGCGTGGTGGTGTACTGGTTAGAGTCTTAGGAAATGGACTCGTCGACCCAAGTTCAATTCCTGGACGAAGCCACAGTTCACATAACCTGGGGAAAGGTATGCATCCAATTATCATAGTATAATGGTTATTATAGTAAAAAATGGACCAAACAACCAGAGTTCAAATCCTAGATAAGGCAGTTTGCATTTCACATAGTGTTAACAACCTTCATAAAGGTATGAATTCAATTATTCTCCTTCCAACTGTGGGTAAATAGTAGGGCAGACTGGACTCTTTAACCTTGGTTAGGCAACCAGTCTAGAAGAACAGTTTATTTCTTATAGAATACTTTTATAGAATAATGACCCTCTGATAATTAAATTTCAATTTTGGTAATTTATGAGGAAGTGCGTCCCGGTCTCCTGCCTCAAAAATTGCTATCCGGTGACTATTAAAATAACGACCCAGCTCAGTCTATTCAAAACTATCCATCTTCATATCTATCTAACTCAATTTGTTCATATCTATCTATATTACTTTAAATACTAAGATTTTCTTTTATTCATATTTGTTTAATGTCTTGTTTTTAGATTAAATAAACAAGAATTACAACAAAAAAAGAAGCGACCCCCCAATACATTTACTTGTCGAAAATATCTATCTCCATTTGTTCATATCTATCTATATTATTGTGTTTGTTTATCTATCTATCTATCTCAGTCTATTCCAAACTATATATCCATCTTTATATCTAAACAAGAATTACGACAAATTACGATAAATAAACAAGAATTACGACGAGCTGGGATCGTTATTTTGATAGTCACCGGGTAGCAATTTTTGAGGCAGGAGACCGGGACGCACTTCCTCATGAATTACCTCAATTTTAAGAATTAACAAAATTATGCACCCTACGGACGCAAGTATTTAATTTTTAACGTAATGAAATATATCAAATTAGAAAGACTAATGAAACTAAATAAGAATACAGAAAAAAGATTTGAAACAGAAGGGGTATAATCGAAAAATAGAACAACTTTGAAACTAACTCTTCGATCATTTACCCTCGCTCCCGTCTTTCATTACTAAATTTTCTTAATTCAATTATTTAATTAAAATAGGAATCACAGAATAAAATTTCAGTTATCTTTTATTGTTAATGGATTTCTTTTAAGATTAATCTCCGAGATTTTTGCTCATGTTTATTAAAATAATCCAAACAATTAAATCGGGATTGGGGGGGGGGGTCTTACACTACTGTAGATGTTCAGTCATCGTATTCTACAGTACAAACCGAAACAGCTGACATAGCGGACGTCGGTGACTATACAATCACAAACA
>CM042149.1:60709150-60711650 GCA_023376005.1 Doryteuthis pealeii | reverse complement strand
AAGATGTTAGAAGATTGAACCAAAGCCGGCCAGAAGAAAAGACGACCAGAGTAAGAAGTAAGAAAGGGTATACAACGTTATATGCTGATTTGGTACTGTGAAAGCCGCAGTATATAACAGCAGGAGCTGGATTGACCAATGAAAAAACGTTAAAAATGTATTGAAGATCGTTGATAAATCATTCTAATGTCCGTTGCAGAGTGTATTCCATTTCAAAAGAATTACTAAATATTCATTGACAAGGAGATTTTACGGCCATTGCAATTTTTTTACCAATTTTTTCTTTTTTAAAAAATAATAAATAGCTAAATTAGGTCCTAATATAAACAATAGATTAGAATTAAACACAGAATACATAATTAACTAAATTTACACGTTCCATATATAGGTTTTTGTTTATTTAGTACACATGTTTTCACATATATATGTAATTTTCCCTATCATAAATTTTAAACCTACCAACTATCAATAGATTAGAATTAAACTCAGAATACACGGTTAACTAAATTACACGTTTCATATATAGCCTTTTTTTAGTATACATATTTCCACATAAATATGTATTTTCCCTATCGCAAATTTTAAGCCTACGAACGATCAACTGTTTGCATATTTGAATTATGTAATACATCTATAATAGATATCTATAAGACATACCATTGATTCTCAACATTTCATGCACTCACAATATGAAAGGAAAATAATTTTTTTTTTTTTAATTGAAATTAAATATATATATATATATATATATAGTGATGGAATGATTGAGAATATAAAAAAAAAGGATAATAGAGAAATATAAAAAAAAAATTACTAGAGATTGACTGACAAGGAGTATCTACGGTCACTACATTCTTTTCTACTTATAACTACATAAAACTTTATAAAATGGCTAGCAGATGTGTAAAAAAAAATACTGCGGTTACTTTATTAATTTTTCAATGTCTACTCCGAAGAAAATTGAGGAATTTATTCCTCGAAAGAAGATATGTATTCGTCCAGTCTTCCTTAAACCAGTAAGCCTACTAAAAACCGCTTTCTACTATGCACAATTGGTCATTTGACGTTTATGAAAAATATTCGATCAAACGTCCCGTCTTAGTGTAATGATTAGCAAGCTAATTTTGCTAGTCCAATACTACTGAAGAGTAATTTAGGTCTTCGCTGGATGCCCCATACCTTGTGTCAAATCCTACCCGTAGTGTAACTTTTTTCTTCTTCAAGTGTTCCTTGTATTCCATTGGTCAAATTGCTCTCTCTCTCTCTCCGCTACAATTTGCAGTCCTTTTTCTATCCGAGCATAGTGTTGGATATTGTACAAACGGAAATAGGAATTTCCGGTTAGATTAAACAAAGCAAAGAAAAGACGACAAAAATGACAAAGGACTTTTTTCCCGGTAAAGCGAATAAAAGAAGGATGGGTAACAATAATTTCGGGAATAGTTATCAGATCGGGGGGTAGAGATGCGTAGGCGTATCGTCAATACAAAAGCCAGAGGGCAGACCAGTTAGATGGTCAGTTAGAGTCAGAGGAGAGACAACCGACGAGAACGTGCGTGACTGGCGCGGTTGCGCACCATCGCTGCCAGCGGGCAGTGAGGTTCGTCCATCACTCTTTGCCTCAGATCCCAGCAGTGATAGTAGTTATTGTTAACCCTCGGTCATTTCATTGTCAACTCTCGCCGCCCACCACGTACAGCCGAGAAGAAGAAATAAAGTCAGACCTCCTCTATACTCATGTGTTGTGATTTCATTAAGCGACCACTACATATATCGTCTAATGGTTAGATGTTCTATACCCTTTTTTCTTACTTCTTACTTCTAGTCGTCTTTTCTTCTGGCCGGCTTTGGTTCTATCTTCTAACATCTTGACTAGGTCTCTTCTAAGGTCTGGACTTTCTTGGGGACTTCGGGTCTGGTTTCTGTTAGGGATTTCTCCTTATCAGAAGCCCTGTGTCATTGTTAGTTTTTAGGTAAAAAACACAAGACTTCGATTTACTTTGATGTTACTTTATTTGTAAATCCCCAAACCAGACATCTGCGCATATCCTACGAGCTCGGCTCCTACTTGCTAACTGACTGAGTTACTTACTATCCTTAAACTGGAATAGGGTCTTCTATGCCTTCCGGTTCTCACGATTTATCCCCGGAAGGCAAGGTGAGAGTGAGGTCAAGCGCCGTCACTCACTCTCAAGGCCATGGGCTGTGGCTTATAACGGCCATTTTGATTTCTACACTATTGCCATAAATATTAGGTATCTAATAATTATGTAACATAGAGACGACACCCGCAGTATACTTTACCTCAACATCGCCAGATCTCAACAGCAGCCTTAGTAGTCATTGTCAACCCTCGGTCATTTCATTGTCAACTCTCGCCGCCCACCACGTACAGCCGAGAAGAAGAAATAAAGTCAGACCTCCTCTATACTCATGTGTTGTGATTTCATTAAGCGACCACTACATATATCGTCTAGGGTTAGAGACGACACCCGCATTA
>CM042149.1:60694150-60704150 GCA_023376005.1 Doryteuthis pealeii | reverse complement strand
ATTCAATCTTGATCATCTTCGATTGTGCAATCATTCTGTCATATCTTTTTTTTTATATACATCAGATCCCAACAGATCATGATCACGCTTCGGGCAGATCGTTTCGTCAATGATATTTAACTTGTATTCGTTTATAAATAGCGTTGGATACAAAAAGGTAATAAAGTTAATGATAATCAGTTGAGCAGACAACTCCGATTAAGGGTATTATATACAACAATGGACTTTAATACAATGAAGCACGTGTAGAAGCATTTATACAACGAGATACATAAGAAACAACATGGTAGATATACGAGTAACACATATATGAGGCAAGATATACAATGGAAGTTTAAAAGTTATAGAGAGTCCATAAGTCAAAGTCACTTACTACGTTGTCTGTGTGGGGGGTGAAAACTCCCACTCAAGAAGGGTGTAGACAAACTGTCAAACCCATGTGTGTTCGTCAAGTCCCGGGGAAGAAAGAGAATTCGAATCTGGCGCTCCACTGATTAAATAGTCAGTGACGTCCTGGTGGTCAATACCAGAAACACAAGGGAAGATAACTCTTCCAGACAAACAAGGGCAGACAACCCTACAATAGCAATCTATGTTTTTCATCTATCTATTTATGTTTATTTTTATATATTCACCTGTCATTTTCCCTTTCTTACGATTATTCATATTTATTTAAGTTCCTAATTTAAAAACCAAGTTAAGATGTAGTTAATTTCTAAAATTTACTTATATCCAATCTTTATCATTTTCGATATGTGCAATCATTCAGTCATATTTTATAAATCATATATATATATATATATATATATATATATATACACCACATCCCACCAGATCACTCTTGAAAATAATTTAATGTGTTTGCCCTGTCTTTATAATCACGCGTCGAGCAGATCGCTTCCTCACTGATATTTAACTTCCATTCGTTTATAAAAAGCAATGGAATATGCGTTACCTGCCTATTGTTTAAATAGAAAACTTACAAGACTGAAAGGCGGGAGATTGTTTTCATTTAATCACAGGAGAGTATGAGGCTTTCAATTTCGGACGTATGCCAGGATCGCTAAGTAAATAGGCACAGTTTGCCTTTATCAATGAAAACTTTTAACTGATGGAGACCGGAAAAGATACTTGGTGGATGCTGCATCTCTCTCTCTCTCTTCCCCCTCACTCTATCTGTCTGTCTGTCTGTCTTTCTCTCTCTCTCTCTCTCTCTTCTCTCTCTCTCTCTCTCTCGCTTCCCCCCTACTCTATCTGTCTGTCTGTCTTTCTCTCTCTCTCTCTCTCTCTCTTTTCCCTCTCACTCTATCTGTCTGTCTTCTCTCTCTCTCTCTTCCCCCTCACTCTATCTGTCTGTCTTTCTCTCTCTCTCTTCCCCCTCACTCTATCTGTCTGTCTTTCTCTCTCTCTCTCTCTCTCTCTCACACTCTTCCCCCTTACTCTATCTGTCTGTCTGTCTTTCTCCTCTCTCTCTCTCTCTCTCTTTTCCCCCTCACTCTATCTGTCTGTTTGTCTTTCTATATCTCTCTCTCTCTTCCCCTCACTCTATCTGTCTGTCTTTCTCTCTCTCTCTCTCTCTTCCCCTCACTCTAATCTGTCTGTCTTTCTCTCTCTCTCTTCCCCCTCACTTTATCTGTCTTTCTATCCTCTCTCTCTTCCCCCTCACTCTATCTGTCTGTCTTTCTCTCTCCCTCTTCCCCCTCACTCTATCTGTCTGTCTTTCTCTCTCTCTCTTCCCCCTCACTCTATCTGTCTGTCTTCTCTCTCTATATATATATATTATGTCTTTCTCTCCCTCTCTCTCCTATCTGTCTGTCTTTCTCTCTCTATATATATATCTCTCCCCCCCTCTCTCTCTCTCTCTGTATTTGTCTGTCTTTCTCTCTCTTTCTATCTGTCTCTGTCTCTGTCTCTGTCTATATATATATATAAATATATATATATATATATATATATATATATCCCTCCCTCAATAACGTTACAATTCTCAGTGCCAAAAACCTTTCACTGCATTTAAGTATTTGTAAATATGAATGGATAGGTTTTCTTAATCCTATTTTCACAAATAACAAAATATTCGTGCGTGCCTCTGTTTAAGTATGTATTTACCAACTCCTCCACACGAGCAGGATGTGACACAAGGTCAATTTTTATGCGGTTTTATTACCAGGTTTAAATTCAGAGTTTTACTTCTCCTAAACCAGTTGCCGTACTAAGGTTGAAGATACTAGATCGCTCTACTATTTAACCATAGTTGGTGGGAGAATAGTTGGATTCATATGTTTGACAAGGGTATTAGTGCCATATGAAATGCAACCAGCTTCGTCCGGGATTTGAACTCGTGTTGCCATGTCCATTTTCTTAGACGATAACCATTACACGGCGAGCACCTCCTTAAGTATCAGTTACAGCGTGACATATATATTTCTTACATACAAAAATATCTATATAGAGCCCTGTAGATATATATACATTTAGAGAGGTAGACAGACAGAGAAAGAGAGAGAGGGGGGGGAGCACCTCCATAAGTATCAGTTACAGAGTGACATATATATTTCTTATATAGAAAAATATCTATATAGAGACCTGTAGATATAAACACAATTAGAGAGAGAGAGAGAGAGAGAGAGAGAGAGAGAGAGAGAGAGAGAGAGAGAGAGAGAGAGAGCAGAGGGGGAGAAAGAGAAATAGACAGAGACAGAGACAGAGAGAAACGATCTTCAGAGTGCTTCCAATATCTAAACTAATATCAAAAATATAAAAATATTCTATCCAATGACTAAAACCAAATTGTTGACTGAACTAGCTCTGATCAAAGACCTAAAAAAAAAAAACAATTTCACATTTTTCCATTAATTCCAGTGGATTTTTTAAAGTATTTATTCGTATTCCGTTTCACACTCTAACAATGTTTGGCCAAATATGTTATTGCTCACAATGTCTTAAAAAATATATTTTCAATTTCTTATTGAATTGTTTTGGCAAATATTAAGATATTTTGAACTAAAATTGACCGAAGTTGGTATATCGCATGCACGAAATTGAAAATCCTCAGCATACAAAATTTACTTAGCGGATTCGTTGTTTCTTTTTCATTTTAATAAGATTAAATTCGATATTTGCTTTTTCTAAAAGGTTTGTTTCACAATATTGATATTAAACCTAGAACACAAATACAAACTATATATACTAGCAAATATAAGTACCCCTCCGCGTGCAAGTATTTAAGTTTTACTGTAAGAAAATATTGTATTAAATTAGAAAGGGTAATAAAACTAATAAGAATGCAAATAAAAAAGATGAACCTGAGTGGGTATAAACAAAAAATACCCACAAGCCGAGACTCATGGGGTGGTAGGTAGAAAAATATCAGAACAACCCTGAAAATGGCTTTTCCATCACTACCGTCTTTCATTGCTAAAAATTCTTAATTTAGTTTGGTTTGTTTTGTTTTACGGTATATCAACCTCAGTGGGTTATTTAATGCCGATAAAGTTTTGAAATAAATCAATTCTTAATGGATAATACAATTTTGTTTATTAACTCATGTTTTTTCTATTTAACCCATAGTTAAATTAGGAATTAAAGAATAAAATTACAATTATTTCATCTTGTTCATCTCAGAGATTTTTGCTCATATCTATTAAAACAAAACCAAATAATTAGAAATCAATAATACTAAGCATATATTTATTAAAATCAATTTTTTAATATCCATATGCAAATTAACCTCTCCATTCACACTGTAAACTGTTATTGTGTGGTATATATATAAATACAATTGCATGTTATTAGTATGTTGATATGGTCAACAGTGGCTTCGGCCTCTGGACCATTGATATAATTAACGGCGTCGATCCCAGGGGGCATCCCCCTCAGGCAACACCTGCCCCCTTGATTTAAAGGGGCAGGGCTGAGTTTATTGCCAGCGCCTGAGGGCGCCCCCTTGAGGGGGAATGCCGACGGGATCGACGCAATTTTTCACCCGCCACCCATGAGCTTCGGCTTGTGGGTGGTCCCACATAAATAGGACTTTGTGCCTGACCCGTACAAGTGGGGTACGCGCGTAAATATCATGTTGATATGGTCAACAGTGGCTTCGCCCTCTGGACCATTGCTATGGTTAGCGGCGTCGATCTCAGGGGGCCGTCCCCCCAGGCAACGCCTGCTCCCTCGATTTGGAGGAGCGGGGCTGGGTTTGTTGCCCAGTGCCTGGGGCGCCCCCCTTGAGGGGGAATGCCGACGGGATCGACGCAATTTTTCACCTGCCACTCCATGAGCTTCGGCTTGTGGTGGTCCCACGTTAATAGGGACTTTGTGCCTGACCCGTACAAGTGGGTACGCGGTAAATATCGATATGGTCAACAGTATTAATAATGTAAAACAATCTTATTCATAATTGAGGTTTAAACGAAAATAAAATAATGGAGTATGTGATATAAATAACTAAGGGAATTGTGACTTGGATAGTGATATAGTTTCGATTACTGACAGAATGCACACAACATCCATTATAATAAGATATATGGTGGAACCTACTATCGTAAACGATAGATGTGGGTCAGCAGTGACTCATTTCCTACCATATGTGCATGCCTATCAAGAAGACTAATAATATATATATACTATATACATATCTATATATATACTATATCTATAATATATAATGTGTGTGTGTGCTGTGTGTCAGTCGTGTCGTGTGTTGTGTGCAACCCCACTGCTGCTGGTGGTTCGTCACCCCTTTTCTTAATGGCATATCACACCCTTCGTGGCGTTATGTTCAAGTCATAGCTGGGATGACTAAGGGGTCTCATACCCTTTAAGAACGCTCATTCGAAAGTTGTGGATCACAACTACTGAGACTGGCACTGAATCCCCTCTACTCTCCTCTCTCCATCTCTCTATACTATATATATAATAATACACTCATATACTGTGCTGCTGCTGCTGTGTCCGTGTGTGTCGTATGTGGATGGTTCGAAGAAAGGAAGTCCGAATCCCGACCGGCCTATGTAGCTATCTAGTCATCATTTAAGAACAATTGCAAATTCACACAGGTTTAAACTAAGTTGAATCGGTAACCTTTATTAGCCGACGCTGCAGTCGTGTTTCCACTCTCATATCTAGAATCTTTCAGGCTGCGATCCCTCTGATTGGCTAATAGGCAAAGGTGGACCTAAAAAACCTCTGCCTCTATCCACCGAGCCCAATAACGAGCAAAAGAGCTGCGATACGTCCTTGCTTTCATTAGTTCAATAATTGTTCCCTGACAAGACAAAGCACGCTCGAAACAAAGTGCTGGAGGCTTTCGAAACTCACCTGCCATCGTCAAACTATTTCTCTCTTACGCGTTGTCGAGTATAAGCCAGCTGCTCGTGAACTTTCGAAAAAAAGGTATTGCCAATTCTTTTACCGATGTTCTGTCGCTGTCGTCTGGCCCTTCGCATGTGTGTATCACCATCTTTTGCACGACCTACAACGACATCGAAACACAAACCTCAAGCGTCCTGTTTCCTGTCCATATACTATATATCCTATCTATATATATACTCTACTACCTACTCTCCTCTCCCTATATCATATACGTCAGATTTATCAGATTAACGTGTCATTCGCGCGTTCTTACATACCATTGTGTTTCATCATGAATAACTAGGAATGGTCGTCTTCGTGAAAAGGTTTTTGTAGCTTCATAACGTGTTAGTCCATACGCTTCTATTGTTCCACTACCATTTTGTGCATTTGATATACTATTGAGCTCATTATTTTTATGTTCTCTCGGATCTTTCTCTCTGTCCTTGTTCATTAAGATTTTAACAACCTCTGGACAACACACCCACCCCCCGGCCGGCTGTCTAAAAAATAAGTTTTGAAAGATCATCCTCTGCCGGAGGACGGCATGGAAAAAAACCTTTACACATAACCTAAAAATAGATACTTCAATCTTACGAAAACAAACATACTTACTTAAAAAAGCATCAATACTTACATCCACTGCTATTATAGACTAGTTGTTTGTTTACCGACATCATGACAATCATTTTTTGTTTTTACCTCTTAGATATATCCCATTTATACATTCCTTAGAAAGTTTTATAAATTGCAACGAATTTTCCACTAATTAGCGTTACAAACAAATATACTTTTTTACATTTTTCACTCTCCGCATCTTTATCCGACCGTACAAATTTAGACAAATTAGATATAAAATGACCCTTTTTGCTCTCCCACCCTTCCAAAAAAGAAGTTGTAAACAGATCTTAAAATCCTCAAAACATTCTCTTTTAATCACCTACCCGACATCCTTAAATGGGGCTTATCAAAATTCAACCATCGAATATCCATCATCTTTATGATCACAAAACTAAGATTCTCTAAAGTTAAAATCCTGCACGCCCTTAATTCCAAATATCTTTAGCGTTTTTTTCTTAGGACGCGTCAATGAAACTAAAAACATCTCACTCTTACCTTACGTATTCCCATCAATTTTTTTCACTAAATCTTCTTGAGTCGAGCTTTCAAGCGGTTTCAGCCCAAACAACCGTTTCATGCCTACATAATTCATTTTATTGTCTTGTTAACTTATGAGTTCAGACATTCTGGCATCTACACCGGCCACCTTACATTTAAAGTATAGAAGAAAATTCGACCTACGTTTGCATTTTGGGCCCATTGCTCCCTGATTACTTAGAACTCGACCAACAAGTCAATCAGAAACTTCACCCACCGTCCTGCGGCGACCAGGGGTCAGTCTAGCTTACAGCTTCTGGACGAGTGGTCTGCGCTACATTCACTAAGGCCGTCCCGATCCCATAGGCATTCCCCTCCACGCAATACCTGCCCACTTGACTCAACAGGCGCGCCACGGGCTGCGTTTATGACAGCGCCTGAGGCGCCCCCTTGAGGCGACCAATGCCGCTGGGGGTCGATCGCAATTTTCTACCTACAACCACCATGAGTTCGCGCTTGTGGGCTGGTGCCCTATAAGTCTTGTTGATATCGGGTGAAAGATGCGGACATGTTTTAAAACCAGAACTGACAACCAAGCAGAGTGTCTAATCTAATCGAATTTGGTTTGTTAGTCTGTTTCTTTTTGTTCTCGGCACATCAACCTCGGTGGGTATTTATAGCGAGCACAAGTTTTTTGAAAAAAATTATTCAATGACATACTCAATCTTTTATTATATTAAAACAACATTTATTCATATTAACACCATAGATGGGACACACCTAACAAAGTACTACCACTTGGGCAGAGTCGAACCTGAGAGCAATGGGATGAAGAGGTTCACTTTCCACATTCCCCAATTCCACACCTGAACTACACCAGTCAGTTAAAATGTAACGTGTTTCCCAGGCATGAAAAATTCTCAGTCAAACTTATCTATCACCCATGTGTTAAAAAGGGTTGGGGTTGCCATAAGGGCACAATAGAGAGTTGGGGCAGATCGAATAGGGGCTAGGCTTGAGGTGACCAGACTATTGATCCGGAGCCGGCCTCTCCGATCGCCCGTCTAACCCAAGTAGTAGAACGTCATGGACTGCTTCATTCCGCTAGGAATTCCTGTATCCAACAAGCAATCAAGGGTCGCACAAACCAGAGCCAAACAGAGTTTCCCCAATGTGGGATATAGCCCCAGATAGCAGAGTGCAAAGATCGGATGCATTTATCTTTTAAACAGTACTAGCTGAACACGAGCTGGGTCTAAAATCGATAAAATGTACACCTTATATTTTCACAAACACAATAACACTTAAAATTAGTATTTACATAAATACTCAGTAAATGCTATATAATGGTATCTATCATGGTCTATGGATTATGACTAACATTTACCGTGAGAACATATCTCCCAGAAATTAAATAGATAATAAACATTATGATTGACATTCATATTGTTCAAAATTGGTCATATAACGATAAATTGCGATGATGTAAATGTACGATGGAATACAAGTATTTACTTACCAAAGTGTCGTATAAGTTCACTCGAAATCAGAAAAACATTATATTAAAAAAACTAGAATACCTTGAGATCTATAATGCAGAAGATGTATATCGTTTGTCTGTTGTACCGAACAAACTATATCACTACTCAAGTTACTATCAATTTAATTATTATACAATCACAATTCTCCAATATAATACACATTAATATATAAATAGCACAATACAATTAAATAATAAATATGATTAAATTTTCATTATTAATATGCTGGCCATATCTACGTACTAATAAACATCGCCAGTTGTATCTATATCGGTCACAACACAATTAGCGGATATACAGTGATGAACGGCAAAAGGAAAACACCTAAATTATGCATAAATTGATATTAAAATAATTCGATTATTAATAATCAATAATAAGTGAACGATTAAAAAGAGTCTTGTTAGAAACTTAATCTCTGACATCATCTACATAAAAATTTTTAAAAAAGAAAAGTTATATAATGAATGATTAAGCAACTAACTCCAAAAAAATATTTAATAATAATATATAAAAAAAATAAAAATATAAAATAATATAAATTATTTTAAAAATATTCTTATATAAAAAAAAAAAAACAAAAAAACAAAAAAAAAAAAAAAAAAAAAAAAAAACAAATAAAAAAAAAATAAAAAAAAAAAAAACAAAAAAAACAAAAACCGATAAAACAACAAAAAAAAAAAGAAACAACCAAAAACACTTAAGATGGAATCAATGAGCCAAAATCCCGGAGATAAATCTTAAAGAATCAATTACCAAAAAGAAAGATAAACATTAACATTTTACTCCTATTACTTTCTTAATTTAAACATAATAGTTTAAATTAGAAAAGTTTAGCAAGGAAAGACGGAAGGGTGATGGAAGAAAGAAGTATAGCGTTATATTTTTTCGATTATACACCACCTCTGTTTTCAATCTGTTTTACTACTACATTCTTATTTAGTTTTCTTAGACTTTCTAATTTAATATGATTATTTCTCATGACCATTCAATACTCATCGAAGGGATGCATATATAATTGCGTAGTTGTATTTAATTTAAACAAGTTATTCTACCGAAGCCTGTTACATCCATTATCGTACTTTCATCCATGCTTCTTTCTGTATTTTTTATTCTCACAAGCGGTGGGAATTACAAATTAAGAAGACACCCAAACTTATAATTTCGCTAGACTTTGAACCTACTCAACCTCGTTATGTTTTATATATGATGAACTCTTAAGATGTATACAAAAGGTGTCGATTTATACATCATGACTAATCAGTCTTTTTTTAATAGTGGATTTGAAATATCTGTTATTTACTACCAACATGCTAGAAGATATAATAGACGTGAATTGGAGTTACAATAGAGAAGTCTAATCTAGCCAAAGTAATGGACCAGGTGTCAAGGAGGATTTAACCAGCACCCTAACTTGACCTTGCTCACCGTCAGTAAGTAATTACATTCCCCTCACTTACCGCTACCCAATTGCCAGAAAAAAAAACTTAAAGTAATATCTGTAAAGAGTTTCTACTGATCGAAAACGTTTCACTCAAACCTAATTCCCATGTGGAGAATTTATCAAGATCTCTTTCACATTTCTGACTTGAGGCTGACAGATTAGAATATTTTACACAGAGCCAAAAAAAACATTTTCAGGAACGAACAGTTCCAATACTTCTAATATGAAAATCTTCTTAGCCAAAAAAATATCGCATGGAACAAATAATGTTGTGTGAGGTTCGTTCAAAAATTCTAAGACTTCTCAGCTATGGGAAAATTATTTACAATAAGGAAATTGGTGCACAAAAATCTTCTAAATTATTTGAAATGTTGCGTAATTAAGCTGTATACCTGGTTTATAGACTTACCGGCCATATCCGCTATAGAATTCATTATGAATTTTGATTATAACAATTACAGTTAGTATTCCTCATCATCCAAATCATGGTTTACCCCCTACTGGATAAACTTTACTAATAGTACAAACCTCCTTAAGTAGTGCAACCCACAGTATAAGGAAGGAT
>CM042149.1:60642185-60694050 GCA_023376005.1 Doryteuthis pealeii | reverse complement strand
CCCAATATATATAATATTATATATAATATATATAATATATATATAATCCTTATGTCGCGAACCCAGACGGATACCACGACAATCTTCGACACAACCTTCTGTATCGTTCATTTGTCCCAGGGAGTTCCTCTGCGCAGCATTGCAGATTCCTCGAAGAGACTTGGTCAATGTAGGTCCTTGCTGGGCAGCCACCATTAGGCATGTCCATGTGTTGTTTCACTGGAGAACGTTTGCTTATGAGTTCGTCCTTGTCTCTAGCCAGTGTCCAGAATTACCTTGTTCGGCTCACTCGGATGGTTTTGTGAGGACAGGGGGCAAGTGGCCGTACAGCTACTCTCTTGTGTGGTGCTGTTTTCACTATTGTTCAAGACCGCACGCAGCATTCTGTGATGCGTGGTGATGAGCCTAAAAGCGGGTTAACGGCCAGATCAAAACAGTTCAGTTTAGGAAACCTATTGCTCCTCATCTTTAAGTCTGGAGTCTATTGATTGAGTATTTAAAACAGCCACCGAAAGGGTATCGGATGACATCGAGCCAACCAAACTACGACACACACACACAACACACGCACACACACACCACACAACAAACACACACACAAAACACTCCACACATTATATAATAATAAAAATTTATTAAATTTAATTTTTTTTAAATAACGTGTCCCAATTCATTTTTTTTCAGAATACAAGGTGGTCAAAAATACTAATAAAAAAAATGTTTAAAAGCTCTATTTACCAAGATAGAATGAAGAATGAATGGGAATGTTATATTTTTCAGAATACAAAGGTGTGGTCAAAAAAGTACAAAAAATCAATATTTTTGACACCTTATATATATATATATTATATATATGTCGTAGTTGTGTGTGTATGTGTTGTGAGGTGTGTGTGAGAGAGAGAGAGAGATGAAGAGAGATAATGAGAGAGAGAGAGAGAGGAGAGAGAGAGAGGGTGTGTGTGTGTCAATTCTTAAGCGGAGTTTGCAGTTTCAATTCAAGCTTTCATTCTATCTATACTTGGATACATAGCCATGGTTGTAGAGTCCAGTTGCACTGTTCCTATTACCCATAACTGGAGGTATAGTAGTTGGATGCATACCTGTTCCAAGGGTATTAGTATGTGAAATACAAACAGCATCGTCAGGGGTTTGAACTCGGGTCGATTAGCCCATCTTTAAGAATTCTAACCATTATACAACGCGCTACCATGTGTCTCCACACACACACATACACACACATATTCATGCATATACACATACACACACACACATACGCACTAACACACACACACGCACACACACACAGACACACACACACAGACTCACACACACATGTGTTTGTGCATATCGGTATGTATGAATATTGTTTTGTATGCGTGTCTATGTTGTGTGTATGTGTGACTGCGTGCAAGCATGTTCGGTTGACACCGCAACCTCATGCGTATTTGCAACACTTAGCTAGCACCGCCGTTCCATAACCCCCCACCGGCCCATAATATACAACATTTGTAATCTTAAAGTTAATATTATTCAACCACACTCCTCAATTAACTCGACCCGACAATATACAATATACATAACCTACACATCAGGATATGAAAAAAAAACATACACACCCACACACACATACATGCACAAACACAAACGCTCGCACATAAGCATTGTTAAAATGCCGCACATTCACAGAAGAACGTATTATATGTGTGATCAGTTACTACGCGTACGCAACCTTTATGCTGCCCATAAACACTCTCATGAATTCAATTTACCTTCACATCCATACGCACATCATTTTATCCAATCATACGCATCCCATGTCTTGAATCTATTTTGAAATTTTTCGAAATTTTTCGATTTTCCTTACATTTGAAACATCTTCACCTAATGATTGCATCTCATGAAACCAATATGGTTGTGAATGTTCCTTTGTCACCTAATAAATAGATATGTAAACCTTTATATATTTATCTTATATATTATATAACAGCTCTATTTTATAGAGCACTCTACCAATAATACTGCCTTTGGTACACCATTCCGCAACAGCTGAAACATGACCATCTTACACATATATATATATATAATATACATATATAATATAATATATTATTTATATTTTGCTTGAAGCAATTATAAATGCATGTATCGCATAAAATTCGATAATTATAGAAAATAATCTTGACAAGTAAATCCCGCAAAGGATGGCTCACCATGCAGAACACCGTACAGACTGTTTCGACTTATTAAGTCTCTTCAGCGATGCTATACTAACGATCCCCTCCGACAGGAATCGAAACCGGACTTACAGGCATAGTCAGAGACCATTATATATATCTGTGGTATATATATATATATATTTATATATATATATTATATATTACTGCATCTTTGAAAAACTGTTCAAATTTGTATTATTTTTGAGGACTGTAATTCATTTAGAGTTATAACATTTGCTTTCTTTTTTTAATTAACAAAATCAATATATAAAGATAGATAAATGAATAGAAACACACGTAAAAGTGTATTACATTCTAGACACTTCAAAAATGCTAATTATTTTTCAGTATTGTTCGTTTGTTTTGTTTGTTTTTTTCGGTTTCTTTTTCATTTTCTGTCAGCGCACGTTGTAATTTAAATTTTCAAGCCAGTTACCAGATACAGCGCAGAAAGAGGTGTTATTTGACTACGTAAGCATTTCATAAAAGCATCAACCAAAACAATCGGTATTTATGCAGATTACAAAACGACAAATTAGGAATTAGTCAGAAAAGATTAGAAGGAGAATAAATAAAGATGGAAGAGAAAAATAAAAGAGAGCTCGAAACAGGAATGAAAGGCAGGAATAGAAAAAAGAGATTTAAAAAAACAACATTAAGCCTATCAAAAAGGGAAAACAGAAAAAGTACTATACAGCAAACAAATTTTGAAGAGAGAGAAAAGCAAAAAACGATAATGAATCCTGGACGCTGACATTTCTGAAAACGGGTAACTTATGTGGAAAAAAAGGCGAAGAAATTTTTAAAAAACAATAGTGAAATGTTGCTTGTTGTAGTGATAGTCCGTAAAGATATACACAACTTTAAATAAAATTAAACAAAATGGAAGCAGTCAGTAAAATATTTAAGATAACAAACGAATAAAGGTGGTAAAGTGATGACTGCGAAGAAAAAAAAGAAAACCGGATTTATTACGCGCCAAAAGTTGAAGAAATCAATACCCATAGACGCGCAGCAGGAGAAACGTAATGAATGCCACAGAGACAAACAAAGGAAAGTCAACACTCCGCCAACAACAGCAACAACAACGATATGGTAAGAATTGGGCGGAGAGTTTGTGAGTAGATTATTTTTGTAGCGGACAAAAGATAAATTCAAAGAGTAAGTAAGAAGTGTCAAGCCGCAAAAGGAAATGTTCGTAAGTTGATAGATGTTGAGGAATATTGCCCTGACTTGCATCTCATCGATAAGCATCGTGCAGTTAATGCTTGAAAATGTATAATCGGCATCGAAAAACAGGTGTTTCTGTTTTAATTCTGTTACGATTTTTGTGGTCATCCGTAGCTTCAAGCAATAGCACTGTCCAGCGAATCCCTGTGTTTAAGCAGAACGCAATCCTTAGTGAAGAGACTTTTGGTTTGCTCTTGTTGTCGCTAAATGTTGGTTTATCATACTAGACAGAGAATATTCCCTTGCTACAGGAGACTATGACCTGTCAATAAAGCCTAAGTTATAAAGCCACTATCTACCTTTGTATCTTTTCTTCCTCGTTCTTTGAATGCCTTCTTTTTAGTTGTTTCTTTGTGTTTCTCAGTTTTGCAGGTCCGTTCGTCGATGTTTAATAAAGTCCAAATGAACGGCTGTCAATATCCGTGATTAAAGAGTTAACTAACCACGTATTAGGGCTGTTGATTGGCGGAGGTTTAAACCACGTGACCTCGCTTAGTCTATAAATTTACGTGGTGTATTGCAGCATGCCTTATATATCACAATAGCCCAACAAAAATAACGACACTAAATTTGAAGTTATGATGCATGAAACGAATTACTGATCGGTTATACTAATTATCTTATTATAGTGCTGATTATGTAACTGTGTAGCGTAAACTTCGTCACTACTGACATCACGAATTTTTAAGTTATTTTGTTCCTTGATGTTCTTTAGTGTTGCAGGTTCGCCCGTCAATGCAAACAAAAGCGCAAAAAACGTTGTCAATATCAGCGATTAAATAGTTAACTAACCACGTATTCAGACTGTTGATTGGCTGAGGTTTAAACTAGGTGACCGTGGCGAGTCTATAAGTTTAATGGGGACTACAACAAGCTTATATCACAAAATTAACCAAAATTACAATTACATTCTCGATTGAATATTTAAAAATACCAATTTCTGATTATTTTTGTATTTTGATTGTATTTTGATTGGTTGTTGCTGTAAGCAACGTCTGCACCATTAAGAATTTGTTACTTCAAGTCGCTCACAGTAGCTCTCTCTCAATTGCGGGGTCCACACGAGAACAACCTTGTTATCTTTATTTCGTCTGTGAACCAAGCCTGACTCTTTGCCTAATTCTTTTTGCAATAGGAGGACTGCTGATAGAATTTGGTACAGCCATGGAGGAAATTTGTCAGGTAAAGGTTAAAATTTGTTTGATTCTGAATTTTTTTTAAAAAAACATTTTTTTCTAATTTTTACACAAGTAACAGAGTATTGATTATCAGGTGAAAATATGTCCCAAATCTCAATTAGCTGGTATTACGAAAATGTTGTGTGGTTTGGTTGGATTTTACTGCATGCCAACTTGTTTGATTTGTGGGGATTAAATAAAACAAAAAAAAATAAAATAAAAATAAAATAAAATAACTTTAAAAGATTGACAAACTCTCATGGGCCTTCACCGGAGAAGCTTTTGCGCATGTCCGACACAAAGGACTTACTCACTACTCCCAATAACTTTTCGGCCATTTGAACTGAGACCGTAACTGGGTTTTGATGTAGATCATACTAGTCAGAAAATTATTCCCTTGCTACAGGTGACTATGACCTGGTCAATGAAGCCTTCTGCCTTTGTCTCTTTTCTTTCTCGTTCTTTGAATGCCTTGTTTTCAGCGCGACCACCAAAAGAATATGGGGTAAAGGAAAACTCGAGAACACAGCCGAGAACATCCAGCTATTTTTAAATCTGTAAAATACCCAAAATCACTTATATCCCATAGTTTTATTTTACGTGGAAGACGTTCTATACCATTATTATTAGGTATTCAAATTTTTAAATACATTTTTAAAATCTTATTTAGTCTGGCATGCATGAGATTCGACACCCTATTTCGGCCCTTACTTGGGTGAGACGGATGATCGGAGAGGCCCTCTGATCAATCGGTTGGTCATGTTGAGTTCTAGCAGCTATATAATTTTCCTGACTGTATTGCTCTTATGGCAACTTCCATCATCCTTTTTATCATATGTATTAGAAGGTGGTGACTGAGATTCTTAGTGTCCTGAGTATGATGTTAAAATTTATTCTAAGCAGTCTGACACACATGACATGCAACACACTATTTCGGCCCATACATAGGCGAGACGGATAATCGGAGAGGCCCACTGATCAATCAGTTGGTCATGTCAAGCCATAACACCTATAACATTTTCCTGACTGTATTGCTCTTATGGCAACCCCCAACTCTTTTTATCATATGTGTTAGGTGTGTTGCATCTAGAGGTTAGGTTCTAATTCTAAAGCTCTTTGGAGTGTGGATTACCCCTCCATTGTCATTACTCACATGTTCACTCTGACTCGGAGTGGTGGTACCTTTTATGGTCCCATCTATAGGTTAGATAGATAGGAAATTATTTTTTTAAAGTAATACCAAATAATAATGAATACAACAAAAGCGTATCCTGCATGAAATATTCAAGTGTTGACTGTTGCAATCTTATGGCCATCCTGTAGGCTTTGAGCAGAGCACTTGTCCAGTGGAATGTATCCCTGGTAATCATCTGATAAAGAATCCTATGTTCTTCTGGTAAGAGTCATGAGTATTTGTAAGTCCCTCCTAAATGATTACAAGTACAGCTGTGGTAATTATCAGTGTTTAAGTAGTGTATCAGCCACTCTTTGGTTGTTGATTGGCCGGTGGAGTGAACCACGTGATTCGGCTAGTCTATAAATTCAGGTGGAATTGGAACATACCTCATATACAAAAATATCCAAATATCCTAAAATCCAACCAACAAACAACGGATTGGCATTGAAGCAACTGTTATACTTCCCCAATTTTCAACATTTCTCCAAACCGACATTTTGTTTGTGGTGGGAAGAGAAAAGATATACGCTTGGGCGCGGTTATACTTTCCTACGCTTAATGGTTAAATTAAGACCAATACCAAATCTTTGTTTAACTTAACAAATCATAACCACTAAAAGTAAACAGAATAAAATCTATTGCAAAAAAATTGACTTCCAGGCATCGATATCGTTTTTCAAGAAAGTTTTCTTGTTGATGGTCGATGCTTAGAAGGTTTCTTTTGTGCATCAAATCGATGTTCGATGACAAGAACAATAACAAACAGGAGAACATGTTTGTTTTTTCTTTGTCTCTTCGACTCCCGATTTAATGAGAACAAGATGGGCGTTCGATCAACAAGGAAGAGCTCTGCTAATTGAACTCCAATACAAAATACGGACACAGAAAAACAGACCTATTATGATATATCGGGTGAACAATAAACAAATATTTAAATAAGGAGCCTCAATTCTTTAATTTTATTTTAACAGTATTTAGAAAATATCCCTTCAGACTTAAATTATTGTACAGTTATATAAATGTATTGTATAGAACTTATGATATTTATGCAACTCTTCCACCAGGGGAAGGATGTGACACACGGTCAATTTATATGTATAGCATACTTGTTTTGAAATCAGAGTTGTCCTTTTGGTAGACAGGTGGCTTAGCCAAGTCTAAACAAACCTAGTCTGTCCTATTATTTACATATTGAGAACAGCTGGACTCATGCCTTTCTAAATGGCATTTCTAAGGTCTATTTCTAACTAATGTTGTTTCGAATTCACGGTTTGCTTCTCAAATATCAGTTGCTTGAGCAAAGCTAAAGAACCCAGTCTATCCAACTATTAACCCATTGACAACAGCTATTTATAGCTATCCCAAGGCCATTAACGCCAAGTGAAACGCAAACATTCTTGTGCAAGATTATATCTCAAGTCCGTATGTTGTATACTCTTCTTTTTACTTTCTTACTTCTATTCTTCTTCTGACGTCTGGACATCGTCTTGGGGACTTCGTGTCTGGTCTTTCATTGGGGATTTCTCATCAGAAGCCCTGTGTCATTGGTAGTTTTTAGATAATAACACAAGACTTCGATTTAACTTAGATCCTATTTTATTCTGAAATCCCCACCAGACTACCTGCGCAGATTGAGTCGGTAGCGTGCATAACATGACTTACTACCATCATGGTTTTGGCCGATCTAACTAAAATCTCTTTCTAATCTAAACCGGAAGGCGGTCTTCTCTACCGATTCTCACGGTATCCACCGGAAGGAGGATCAGGACTGAGCTCAAGCCTTGTCATGCAATCCTTCAAGGCCGCCGGCTGAACTTATAACAGCCATTTTTACACTACTGTACACAAGTATTAGGAATCTAATAATTATGTAACAAGTAATTCCGATGCCAATGACGATGATGAATATCGAACTCAGAATTCAGTTGCAAGGGATCTGATGGACTAGGTTGTTAACCATTATGTCACGATGGAACCTCAATTGAATATAGTCATATATATATGGAGAACTACAATGTGGGAAACACCCGAGGCACAAGCCCAAAAAGCGTTTTAGGGATGTTATCAAAAGCAACATTAAAATTCCCAATATAAATGTTCATGAGTGGAGGAGGATAGCTACGAATCGTGTGGCTTGAAGGAAACTTGTTTATGGTAGCTCTAAGTGTTTTGAGGTAGGTGGCTTGAGCACTCCATCCCGAAGTGGTCTCTAGGTAAGAGGCACACGACGGACGTCATGGACACATTTCCTACATTTAAGCCGGATCGTGTATGTGAACGTGCGTGGCAGGGCCTGCCTATCGAGGCTGGGCTTCACGGTCACGTACGGTCGCATGCGAAGGGAAGCCGGGAAGTGATTCATATATGTGACAGTGAGTAAAAACAAAGTTGACGCCTGGATCATCTGCGTGCACACAACTGAACCACTTGTAGAAATGGCCTTCTTCTGAGAAGAAGTGGAAATCACCACATCTCTCCTCTCTCTCTTTCTCTCTCTCCTCTCTCCTCTTCTCTCTTATATATATATATATATTATATATATATATATATATATATATATATATATATATAAAAGCAACCCTTCCGCAGCAGGGCCTGTTAGTCTGTCCTTCTCCAGCGAGTAATTCTAGAAACAATCTATCAACGCGTTTTTAATAGTGAATTAAATACATGTTTGGGCGGTTTGATTGGCTGATTCAGCTACCACTGTTTTGGAGCAGTCTATAAATATAAGTCTTGGTCATTAGCACACCTTATAACACCAAAATATTCCAACAGCCTTTAATGGTATACTTTTCTTAACTTATAATTATCAACTTGTTCTTGTATTTGTAGTTTTCCACTTCTCCCACAACACTATGGGAACTTCGCCTTGAATTACATTGAGATAAATACTAAGTAAATAATTTTAAGACTATTGAATGTATTGGTTAAAATATTGTTTTAATATCCAACAAAGATGAACCCACAAACACACCACAACAAATAGAAGCTGAAAGTTGAAATATTCTTTAAACCCATTTCCAGAATTCTGGTAAAATTTGGTTTGGTATTACATCAAGTAATCTATAGTGGTCAGGTAGAGTTGTAGGAAATGAACTCATCGACCCGAGTTCTATTCCTGAACGCAGCTGTTTGCATTTCACATGGCGCTAATACCCTTGGGAAAGGTATGAATCCAATTCTCCCTCCAGCTATGGGTAAATAACAGGACAGACTGATCTCATTAACCATGACTAGGTAACCAGTCTAAGAGAAGGAAAACTCTGAATTCAAACCTGTTTAACTCCGGTTAAATAAATTGACCTTGTGTCGCATCCTGCTCGTGCGGAGTTTTTGGTATATATATATATATATATATATATATATATATATATACGCTCCCAATTTTCGGTTGAGCACTTTATTTAGGAGGTATATAATTGTAAATTCACCGTATTCGGCGTTCAGCTAAATCTCACTTTGTTTACAAAGTTTGAGAACTCTAGGTGAAGTTTATTTCCGCTTAGGAATGTAGCGATTAGATAGCCTGCTATACTTGGCGACTGACTGTGGCTGTGTGGGGTAAGAGATTTGGCGAGCGTAAGTTCGTTCGGGTCTCGAACCCGGCCAGAGGCAGCTGCTAAAAATCGTATAACTATACTGATGAGAGTGATACTCGAAACACGTGTCTATAGTTTACCGTATATATATATATATATATATATATATATATATAATATATATATACTCCGCACGAGAAGGATGCGACACATGGTCAATTTATTAAGCGGAGTTAAACAGGTTTGAATTCAGAGTTTTTTCTTCCTAGACTGGTTATATATATATATATTATATAATATATATATATATATATATATATATATTGTGGTTAGGTGGTGTGTAACAGAAAGTAAAATAATTGACCAATGTAGGTCTGATATGTTTTTAAATAAAATGTATGTTACTTTATTGATTTATCTTTCTCTCCCCCTACAACGATTACTGACACTGCAACTGTTGTTTGTTTGCTTTCTCTACCGAATAGAAAAAGGCGATAACAAAGAGTTCCCATGATATCACCGATGGTGATAAGTATCTACTGTACAATTCCCCACGTAATCCGATGTGTCCCACAATGACAAGCTATCATTAATCTGATTTCTTTATGATACGATCTTCATAATAGTGCGTTTTTCCACCTTGTAACAACTTCATTTTTCCGGCTCTACTGTAACATTATGGCCACCTATCAAACAGACATAAACCAACACATTTAGCAAATATCCAACTTTAGTTTAAAACTAGAAGTGCAAGGGCACTCAGTGAGGAACATACTCACAAATTCCTGTAACTATCACACTATAAAAGGTTTCAACTTTCACTTTATGCTATAAAATCCAAGGAGGAGGCTCTTGTTGCATAATGGTTATCATTGTAGGAAGTAGATTTATTGACCATTGGTTGTATTAGGGAAGCGTGGTGGTGTACTGGTTAGAGTCTTAGGAAATGGACTCGTCGACCCAAGTTCAATTCCTGGACGAAGCCACAGTTCACATAACCTGGGGAAAGGTATGCATCCAACTATCATAGTATAATGGTTATTATAGTAGAAAATGGACCAGACAACCAGAGTTCAAATCCTAGATAAGGCAGTTTGCATTTCACATAGTGTTAACAACCTTCATAAAGGTATGAATTCAATTATTCTCCTTCCAACTGTGGGCAGACTGGACTCTTTAACCTTGGTTAGGCAACCAGTCTAGAAGAACAGTTTATTTCTTATAGAATACTTTTATAGAATAATGACCCTCTGATAATTAAATTTCAATTTTGGTAATTTATGAGGAAGTGCGTCTCGGTCTCCTGCCTCAAAAATTGCTATCCGGTGACTATTAAAATAACGACTCAGCTCAGTCTAATCAAAACTATCCATTATCATATCTATCTCTCTCAATTTGTTCATATCTATCTATATTACTTTAAATACTAAGATTTTCTTTTATTCATATTTGTTTAATGTCTTGTTTTTAGTTTAAATAAACAAGAATTACAACAAAAAAAGAAGCGACCCCCCCAAAAAATACATTTACTTGTTGAAAATATCTATCTCCATTTGTTCATATCTATCTATATTATTTTGTTTGTTTATCTATCTATCTATCTATCTCAGTCTATTCCAAACTAAATATCCATCTTTATATCTAAACAAGAATTACGACAAATTACGATAAATAAACAAGAATTACGACGAGCTGGGGTCGTTATTTTGATAGTCACCGGGTAGCAATTTTTGAGGCAGGACGCACTTCCTCATAAATTACCTCAATTTTAAGAATTAACAAAAATATGCACCCTACGGACGCATGTATTTAATTTTTAAGGCAATGAAATATATCAAATTAGAAAGACTAATGAAACTAAATAAGAATACAGAAAAAAGATTTGAAATAGAAGGGGTATAATCGAAAAATAGAACAACTTTGAAACTAACTCTTCGATCATTTACCCTCACTCCCGTCTTTCATTGCTAAATTTTCTTAATTCAATTATTTAATTAAGATAGGAAGCACATAATAAAATTTCAGTTATTTTTTTTATTGTTAATGGATTTCTTTTAAGACTAATCTCCGAGATTTTTGCTCATGTTTTTTTAAAATAAACCAAACAATTAAATCGGGATTCGGGGTGGGGGGGATCTTACTCTACTGTAGATGTGCAGTCAACGTATTCTACAGTACAAACTGTATCAGCTGACATAGCGGTCGTCGGTGACTATACAATCACAAACAATTAGCCTAAATTGTTTAAATTTTAATTAAATAAGGATTTAATAAATCTCCTTTAACTGATAAAGAAAATACCAAAAATAGTTGAACGAGAGACATCAATGTAGCTTGGTTGTTTGGTTTTATGGTGTATCAAACCTTTTCGGGTTATTTAATGCCGAATCAATTTGTTCTTGATATTCGGTTTCTTACAGTACCTGCTTTTGCATAAACATATATATCCATTAATTTTTTTTCAGAATACAAGGTGTGTCAAAAAATACCAAGTTTAAAGTTGTATTTACCAAGATAGAAATGAAGAATTAATCAAACTTTTTTTTTTCAGAATATAAGGTGTGTAAAAAAGTACAAAAAATATACATACTTTTTGGCGCACTTTGGTTGGATTTTACGGCACGTCAGGCTTTGTTGGGTTATTTTATGCCTAAGACGTTTTGTTTTGTTTTTTATTCTTGATGTGTATTCAATTTTTTTTATAAGATCCAATATTTTTTAAACTCCATTTTTAAACATATTTTTTAGACTCATTTTTCTATTTAACTCATAGATGGCACTCTAACAGGTACTATCACTCCGGGTCAGAGTGTACCTGGGATTAATGTCGATTCGATATCTTACCGTACCTGCTATTACTTAAATGGTCCCTCATCTAAGAATTGAACAGGCTCATCGCTGCTTAACCTCGGGAACCGTTTCTTTCAACGTGACTTGACGGTAAACTCAGGGTAAATCATTTTTTTTATGAAAGTCGTAGATTTGTGAAAAACTGTGACAAGACAGCATTTACAGAATTTTAAATAGTTTTCATGTTTTGGTAATCTGAAATAAATTATTTAGAATTTTCTAACAGACTCAGCGCTTCACTGCCAATTGTTCTTTATAACAATACACTAATAATTACGGCTAGAACTGATTATTGTTAAGTGGCTTTGAAGATAATCCCTCAATCACACGCCTGCTCACTCCAAATACTGGCTGGATAATGGTAATCTGGTCATTCGGCCGTCTAATCTGATGAAGTTTAATTGCTTTGTATTCCAATTTAATCTCACCTTATCGGAGACAGAGATAGACAGACAGATACAGATATAGAGATAAGAGAGAGAGAGAGAGAGAGAGAGAGAGAGAGAGAGAGAGAGAGAGAGAGAGAGAGAGAGCGAGATTGACAGGGAGAGAGGCGGAGAGATTTAAAAAAAATAAAAGTAATCTTTTGTATTCCAATTTAATCTCACCTTATCTTTAAACAGAGACGGAGACAGAGATACTCAGACAGATACAAATATACAGATAGCTAGAGAGAGAGAGACAGAGAGACAGAGAGAGACAGAGAGAGACAGAGAGAGAGAAGAAGAAGAAGAAGAGAGAAAGAGAAAGAGAGAGATTGCTGGGGAGAGAGACGGAGAGATTTAAGAACAAAATAAAAGTAATCTTTTGGATAAGGCAAATCCTGATAGCATGAGCCGGCCTATGTTCGAAACTGGATATTAATGAACAAAATTATTTAAAAGAACAAATAAAAGAATATTGATCTTCTGGAGAACACTTCATCCTTAATCACAAAGAGGAGAAAAGATTTATTTTATTTGTAAAAAAAGATTGAGTATCTTTATTGAAAACCTTTCATTTATTTAAAATCAAAAGTTTTATCTTCTTTAAAATCTTATTTAGGAACGGTCAAATTATTTAACCGAGTCCGATCCCGAAAAGTGGCAGTGGGGTTAAAATACGTTGACTATATCCAGAGGGCTAGAACCCCACTCCCCAAAATGTTGTATACAGGTTGTTTTGGGTCTTAGTTTTTTTGTTTTGTTTTGTTTTTTTAATTTATTAGGGCACAGTCCCAAAGCGATTTTGTCGGATATAAAAGATGGCTTACTAATTTTTACGTAATGATTAAGATAAAATCACAAAAAGAGTATAGTTACTTTTTGTTACATATTAATTGGATCCCTATTACCTTTTAAGGTAGTATAGAAATCCTTATGGCGATCAGTACAGCTGATGGCCTTGAGAGTGAGTGACAATGCTTGACCTCACTCTCACCTTGCGTTCTGGGGATGGAACGTGAGAACGGAAGTCAATAGAAGCCCTTCCGGTTTAAGGTGTAAGCAACTGAGTTAGTCAGTTGGAGAGTTGCAGTTAGAAGTTAGAAGCCAGGCGAGTAAGATGTGAGCTCACTGCGTGATTGTCTGGTCTGGGGTTCATGAATAAAGTAACATCATTGTAAATCGAAGTCTTGTTGTTATTACTAAAAGCTAACAATGACACAAGGCTTCTGATAAGAAATGGTCCCCAACAGAACCAGACTCGGAATCCCCAGATAAGAAAGACCAGACCAAGATAGAAGATAGACGAGACCTTAGAAGATATACCAGATCCGGCCAGAAGACTAAACGATCAGAAGACGACCGGAAGAATAGACCAGAGTAAGACGTAAGAAGTATACAACGTATAGATATTTAGTGCCGTCAAAGAAAAGGCACTACGTAACAGATATATCTATTTGGTACCGTGACGACGCCGCTACGTTACATTTTCGCCTATCTGTTTCTTGGTTTCCTAATTAATTAATTAAGTTTTAAATGAGTAAAATACGTATAAAAAACCTACTTATCTCCGAAATAAAAATTAGCCAATGAGATTTGTGATTTTATCTGCCATTTTATAATCAGCCAATCAGAACTGCAGTTACGAAACAAGCCGACGAAACTAAAATCCTTTTACTAAAAGATAAACAAAAGGTGTTTTTCTCTTCGAAAAAGTACAAAATCTCAAAATTTGTACAACGTTTCGATAAATAGAAAAAATTGGAAGGTTGGCAAGCCTTAATTGCAAAAAATGATCTGTGAACACCTTACTTTTAGACTAAAAACTTTTTAAAAGTTTAACTTTAAGATAGGAATTACTAAAAATCTATCTAGTTTAATAATTTTGAAAAATCAAAATATTTCAAAACTTGCTGGTGTAATTCAAATTTATTAGACAATTTTAATAGAAATTAGAATAAAATCACTAATCTCATTGGCTAATTTTTATTTCGGAGCTAAATAGTTTTTTTTACGTATTTTACTCATCTAAAACTTGATTAATTAATTATGAAACCAAGAAACTTATGTGCGAAAATTAACGATACTCTTTTTGTGATTTTATCTTAATCGTTACGTAAAAATTATTGAGCCATCTTTTACATCCGACGGATTTTAAAAAGTAAAGCACTTTTCGCCACTGGGACTGTAGCCTAATATGGCATGTCAACACTTTTGCTATTTTATGCTCATGACTTTTTTGTTTTATTTATTCTATTTAAAGATTCGATTTTTAAGCTCATTTTTAACACATCTTTGATCTATTTAACCCATAGATAGGACCCTAACAGATGCTACGTCTCTGGATCAGAGTGGACCTGGGAATAATGGCAATGACGGGTTACTCCACACTCCACAGATCTTCAGAATCGGGAACTCACTATTAGGTTCTATTTAACGTCATACACAGGGCACTAACAGCCTCAGGCAACGCCTTCTAGCACATATATGATAAAAGGGTTTGGGTGTTGCCATAAGAGCAATACGGTCGGGACAATCATATCGGTGCTAGGGCTTGAGGTGACCAGCCGACCACCCTGCGTGGACTCTTTACGTACCAGGAGTATTCTGGGTATGACACCAAAGTGCATCTTCTAATAAGTCTTCCGTTCGGGATATCTGTAGATATATATATATATATATATATATATATATATATATATATATATATATATATATATATATACAACCTGAAACTATACATAAATTTATTAGATAGGAATTACAATGTTTTAAGAGAATTCAATTAATAATTATTTGATAATGAGATGTATATATCATCAGAAAATATTTTGATATTACAAGTTTTTAATTTCGGTAAATGATACCAATTTTTCACGTAATATATTGAGATATTTCTCCTGAATATTATGGTATATAAGGTGTACTGGGGCCCACCACTTAAATTTATAACCTCTTCTTGGCCGCGTGGATTCAATCAGCCAATCAACACGCTCGAATACATGGTTAGTTAACTATTCAATCGACGATCTTGAAAGGCATACAGTTTATCGTATTTGACACGGACGAACTGATCAACAAAACAAGGATTCTACGTAACACAAAGATTCTGCTTAACACACGGAACACAAGAGATCTCCCCTGTAAAGTGCAATCACCTGCAGTCTGAAAAAGGGCCACAAGAATCGTAATAATAGAGAACAGAAGTTGGCATCTTCGCATAAGGGTGGTTTATTCACCGGTAGCAGCAAAAAGGACCTGCCTAAGAAGACAAAGAATTCATCTACTCTGGACCATACTAAATGAAATCAATTAACTCCAAAGTGTTGCATTGTATAACAATTTGTCAATATAATATTAAATACATCTGAACATATTGAGATATATAATTACATATACATTGCATTTCTGTATTACTCTTTTTTTTCTTTTAACTCATAGTTTTCTCTTGTTTTATTGATTACAGATCTTTAATCCGAATGAAATAATTACCCGAATCGAAATAAGATATTTGCTTAGTGACCTGGATTTTTAAAAAAAAGTGAATTTAAGGCAAAATAAGGGAACACTTACTGGATGGATAAAAGCATATTCTTGTGACGTAAAGAGTTGTTTATGTGGGTATAACCTGTAAGAGAAATCATCATATCCTTATAGACTCAAGTAGCAGGAGCTGGATTAACCAATGAAAAAACGACAAAAATTTATTGAAGATCGTTGATAAATCATTCTAATGTCCGTTGCAGAGTGTATTCCATTTCAAAAGACACACTAAAGATTCATTGACAAGGAGATTCTACGGACATTGCAATTTATATACCAAGGAGTACTAGAGATTGACTGACAAGGAGTACCTACGGACATTACATTCTTTTCTACTTATAACTACATAAAACTTTATAAAATGGCTAGCAGATGTGTAAAAAAAAATACTGCGGTTACTTTATTCATTTTTCAATGTCTACTCAGAACAAAATTGAGGAATTTATTCCTCGATAGAAGATACGTATTCGCCTAGTCTCCCTTAAACCAGTAAGTCTACTAAGAGCCACTTTCTACTATGCACAATTGGTCATTTGACGTCCATGAAAGATATTTGATCAAACGTCCCGTCTTAGTGTAATGATTAGCAAGTTATTCTTACTAGTCCATTACTACTGAAGAGGGATTTAGGTCTTCGCTGGATGTCCCATACCAGTGACCTTGTGTCAAATCCTACCCGCAAGGTAATTTTTTTTTTCTTCAGGTGTTCTTTGTATTCCATTGGTCAAATTGCTCTCTCTCTCTCTCTCTCTCTCTCTCTCCACTACAATTTTCAATCCTTTTTCTATCCGAGCATAGCAATGATTCAGATTGAAAATTAATTTTGTATAATTTGACTGTTGTGCGAACCAAGCGTTGAAAAAATGTATAATTATCTCATTTGATTAAGGACGTCATTGTATTTTGCACGCCTATGATTTTGAGAAGCATCACGATTATCAAAAAAAAAAAAAAAAGAAACCTCATCTTGAAATAAATAAAACTAAAAGTATCATCGTCTGTTGTCATCTTAATTGTTGAACTTAGATATATCATGAAAACACACTTGACTTTTAAATAATATTTTTAGAGAGAGAATTTCTTCAAGCGATAGTGTAAACGAATGTCTAGTCAGAACTTATAATTGCATAGTGTCCTTATCACCCCCCCCCCCAACAACCAGAGGGTGACTAGTACCAATTTGTGCTTAACACAGCAGATCTAAACTTTCCATTATTAGCACGTATCAAATTTAATAGCAAGGCACACAACAAATATTACTTGGATTAGAATTAAAACTGTTGGCTGAAGAAACTTCACTAATACTTTTATACTTCCACGAATTTTATTATTATTAATACTGCAACAAAACAGTTAATTTTTCCATCAAATAAGTAAGTTATCTATACATATAGAAAGGGCAGTTGTGTATATTATGCAAGTTCAGAGGAAACAACGAAAAAAAAAACAATTAATGACAAACTAGATATATATACAAATTCACTATCACCGGATCTTCATTTTTGTGTTGAAAATTATGAAGATTTGATCTCTATGTTTAAGACATTAAAATTAAATTTACAATAAAATAACATTAAACTTCTACTTGAAAATGTCCAGCATTCGTAAACAAAACAATACGCCATTTTTTGTACCTCCCCGTCTACCAAGGGGACGCTGGATAGCCACTTCTAGGATTAAATGTATCATAGATTCTTAACATGTCATTGTCTATTTAGTTCCAACAAACTGGTTTTCTATTTGTATTATCAAAGTAAAGATTTCAGAAATATCTAGCCGTAATACAATCAAACGTTTCAGCCGCCCTGTCGGCTGGGGCGTTGGAATGCACCGACTGCACCTCTACAGAGGGGTAAGACTCCCCGAATGGGGCCACCTGTTGGCCGTGGGTGGCGACCCGTGATGCTTAAGGATAGAGCCCATGTGGATGAGCAGTTCATGACATGCAATACTCCACTTTGGTCCTATCTTGGGCTAGACGGGCGGTCGGAGAGGCCCCCTCCGATCAATCGGCTGGTCACGTCAAGCCCTAGCACCTATATGATTTTCCTAACTCTATTGCCCTTATGGCAAGCCCCAACCCCTTTTTATCATATGGGTGCTAGAAGGCGGTGGCTGCGGGTCTGCATGTCCTGGGAATGACGTTAAACTCTACCTGATGGTGGGGTTCCAGTTTTGGAGGTTTGGGGAATGTGGAGCACCCCTTCATCATCATTGCTCCCTGGTCCACTCTGACCCGGAGTGGTAGGGTCCCATCTATGGGTTAAATAGAAAAATGTATTTACAAAAAATGGTATTATCCATTAAGAATTAATTTATTTCAAAACTTTATCGGTATTAAATGACCCACTGAGGTTGATATGCCGTAAAACAAAACAAACCAAACCAAAACGCTTCAGTTACTATCGTTATTTGGGTGTGGGATAAGTATAGAAATATGAAAAAAAGACATATTTAGAGGATGAATTTATTTATGAATGAATAGTTCAGCCCACGTACGAGTGCCCCGCTTTTTTATTTATAGTGAATATATAACCATCATCAGGACAATATTATCTATATACACACACACACACACACACACACATATATATATATATATATATATATATATATATATATATATATATACTAGCAAATATATTCACCCTCCGGGTGCAAGTATTTTAGTTAAATTTTATAATAAAATATGATATAAATTAGAAAGGCTAATGAAACTGAATGAGAATGTAGATAAAAAGATTTTGAACAGAGGGGGTATGATTGAAAAATAGAACAACTTTGAAACTAACACTTCCATCATTTTCCGTTACTCCCGTCTTTCATTGGTAAATTTTCCTAATTTAAACTGTTTAGTTAAAATACGAAGTAAGGAATAATATTACAGTTATTTCTTCTTGTTAAGGGATTTCTTTTAAGATTTATTGAAGAGATTTTTGCTCATATTCAATAAGATAAAACCAAACAATTAGAAATCAATAATACTAAGCATATATTTATTAAAATCAATCTTTTAAGATCAATATGCAAATTAGCTTTCCCGTTAACACTGTAAACCGCTATTTTGTTGTATATATAAATACAATTGCATGTTATTAGTATGTAAATATGGTCAACAGTGTAAGTAATGTAAAACAATTTTATTAATAATTGAGGTTTAAATGAAAATAAAATCATGGAGAATATGATGTAAATAACTAAAGGAATTGTGACTTGTATAGTAATATAGTTTCGGTTACAGATAGACAAACCCATAATCTCCATTATAATAAGAGATATATATTATTGGGAGGATGACGATAGCGATATGATATCAGTTTACAACGTCGTATACTGATGTGTGATTTGGGGTATATAATGGAACTACGGTAAAGAAATTCAAATTTATAAAAAATAAAATAAAACATTTTTTTAGAAATATATAACAAAAATAGAATAATAGATTTAAATGGTGTTCTGACTTTGTTTTTTATTGATTGGTTTTAGTTTATGCTAATTTATTTGAATCACGATGGGAGGTTTTGTATAATAGTACGTTTGCTCCAAGTCTCTTTAGTCAGATCTTTGCACTGAAGAGCACGAAGCGAAACTGTTAGTAGGTATATCTGACTCATTAGGTTTAACTTTATACACACTCACACACACACATATATATATATATATATATATATATATATATATATATATAAAGAAAATTTGAAAAAACAAGTGTTCCGAAAATGGGATGAATTTAATTATCAATGTTTAAAACATTTCGGTTACATTGAACCTTCATCAGGATGTATCTTGGGGTGAAGAAAATGATGGATGTTTTTATATGTGACAGGAGATGAAAATCTTTTTAGTTATGTTTTTTCATTTTTTATTTTTTCATCTCCTGTCACATATAAAAACATCCATCATTTTCTTCCCCCCAAGATACATCCTGATGAAGGTTCAATGTAACCGAAATGTTTTAAACATCGATAATTAAATTCATCCCATTTTCGGAACACTTGTTTTTCAAATTTTCTTTATATTGTCGGATTTAATTTCCATATTTACTCCCATATATATATATATATATATATATATATATATATATATATATATATATATACAAGTTGTGTTGAACTGTACAGACAATTCTTGTCGGACAAGTTTTTGGTTGATCCTTTCTAATTTTTGGGCCATCTTTTTGGTGTCGGGGTGTAACTGGTGTAACAGTCCACCAAAGGTTTCGAAACGAGCACTTTCGAAACCTTTAGTGGACTGTTACACCAGTTCCACCCCGATACCAAAAAGATGGCCCGAAAATTAGAAATGATGAACAAAAACTTGTCCGACAAGAATTGTCTGTACAAAACTTGTCTAAAATTTAAAAAAATGCTGCAAAAATACACTTATTTAATATAAATAATATAATATATATATATTATATATATATATATGTGTGTGTGTGTGTGTGTGTGTGTGCGTGTGGTGTGTGTGGTGTGTGTGTGTGTGTTGTGTGTGGTGGAAATATGTTTGATAGAAAAATATAATATATATTTTTTAAATCAGTTAATCTTTTAAGAACAAAATAGAAATAGTTTTTCTAGGAATCAATTCACCTTAGAAAAGAAAGAAAATTCACAAAATGTTCGAAAATGCATCATAACCAGAATATTACATGAAAATATATTAAATTCTGCACTCACACTTCACTTGGCTTCACTATGAGCGTGAAAAAAAATTAGTTTTATTAACTCATCTTATCCATGTATTTATTTATTTATCTATGTTCTGTTTATATGCTAAATTGATTTTCTTTTAAATTTTCTTTTCAGTGTATATGAACATTTCAGACGCCGAGTTTAAAAATGAATCATGAGCAGTTATTTTTTTCCGATGAAAAAGATCATATCAAATAAGCAAACATTTCTGTTTATTTATATATTTCAATATATATATATAATATATATATATATATATATATATATATTTGGAAAATTATGTGCTTAATTAAAGTCATGCCTAATTTGTTAATTAATTAATTATAATTAAATGAATTAGGCGTGCATATCGGTTTAAATGTAAAGCGTAAACAAATCGAGAAAAAGTTGTTTACGCTTTACATTTAAACCTATATGCACGCCTAATTCATTTAATTATAATTAATTAATTAACAAATTAGGCATGACTTTAATTAAGCACATACTCTTTCAAAAATTGTCGGCCTTCGCCATTTCAAACACATTGTTTGTCCACTTCATATATATATATATATATATATATATATATATATATATATATACCAATACCTCCGCACGAGTAGGATGTGTCACAAGGTCAATTTCTTAAGCGGGGTTTAACAGGTTTGAATTCAGAGTTTTCATTCTCCTAGGCTGATTACCTATCCAAGTTTAAAGAGCCCAGTCTGCTCCAATATTTACCCATAGCTGGAAAGAGAATAGTTGGATGCATACCTTTCTCAACGGTAGCGCTCTGTGTTTATGGCACTACCTACCCCCAGTACGTCTATCGCCTGCAAACTGACGTCGCTTAACGTTGTGGTTTTTTTTAAGTCGGCCTCCGGTTTTGACCGATATCCTACTGTCGACTGTTAACTCCATCTCTAGCAGACAGTCGGCTGTCCTAGACCGACACAATTATATAGTAGCTTACTGCTTTTGCTGAGAAGTAACAATGAAGGTATTCCCCATACTCTTGAGTTCACCAGAACTGGAGTCTATTTATCAGATGTGGTTAAATAGCATACTCAAAACACCCATTTTTGCATAATTTACTGCTCTCAGCGATAATCCCACCACATTGGATCATACCGTAAATCGCTGGCAGCGGCTCTTGCACGTTTATCAGATTTGAACAGAACGACCCAGATTACGATAATAATCGGACTTTATTGGATTAAAATGAGTTCTAAGTGTTACACACTGGACCCGTCAAAGAACACGAACACTTGCATTTAGGAAAATATAAGATGATATTTTATTCCCTAGGTTGTGTACAGCTGAGAGTCGTTAGCAGGGTTACGCAAACGTGGAGCCTTCGGGGGTTCTCTTCAAGTGATCTCGAACCTGATCGTTGTCTCTCTAATCGATCTCCACGGGCTTCTTTTATTGTAGTCTGATTCCCGGGGTCACACCTCTTTGATCGTGACACCTACGCATTTTTTCTGTAGACACACCTCTTCGCCCACGCAGCCTGCTTTTATTGGCTATGGGCTGCACCTACAGATTTGTGTGCCTAAACCGTGTCAAATGTACACCTGCGTCTGCATCTGCAAATGCAAAAGGTCAGCCCAGGGCCACATCCTGTTTCCGTTTCCAAACTGCCCTGAAAACCACACACTTCCTGTGGGCAGCCCAATCCTCAGGTGCAACTGATCAGGCAATATATTACATAAGGTGAATAGGTAGTGCGAGTCCTTTGTTTATCAAGAAT
The DNA here is from genome assembly GCA_023376005.1 of Doryteuthis pealeii. Taxonomy (NCBI): domain Eukaryota; kingdom Metazoa; phylum Mollusca; class Cephalopoda; order Myopsida; family Loliginidae; genus Doryteuthis; species Doryteuthis pealeii. The sequence continues at coordinate 60,671,466 of CM042149.1, read as the reverse complement.
GGCTTCAATCGGCATTAAATAACCAAAAACGGTTGATACGCCGTCAAAATTAACCTTACAGATTTCATGAAAATACAAGAATAGCTTTTGAATTGGAATTTTCCAGAATTAACTTACATTGATTTAAAATCAATTAATCAGGTTAGATCATAGAGTAAATGTTCCAATTAATCAGGTTAGATTTTAGAAGGCATTCCTATGTGCCAGTCTGACCTGTGTTTTGCGTCAAAATGCATCTAGTGGTGAGATTACATTTTGGATCGTTGGTGATTGTGAAGTAACCCTTCATTGCCATTACTCCCAGGTACACACTGATCCGGAGGAGAAGTACCTGTTACGTTCCCATGTATGGATTAAATAGATTTAAAAATGAGTTTACAAAAAATGTGAATACCCATAAAAAAACGCCCCCGGCATAAAATAACACAAGGGTTGACATACCAAACAATCAACATGTTTTTTTTTTGTTCTTTTTTTTGTTGTTGTCTTTATTTAGTTAAATTTGTAATGGAAAAAATTGCTTAAAATAAAATATATTTATAAACGTGTGTATAATTTATTTTATCAAAGTAATCGTTATTTAAAGTGCGAAATAACATTGGTATTCTCTTGAAGAAGTAAAGTTAGGTGGTGCTGGTCGCCAAATAATTTTTTCTGTAAATTCAGTTAATCTCTGGGAAACCTTTGTAGCCTTAACAACTTTATGAATATTTATAATCCTCTTCTCATTATATTTAAGTAACATGAGACAACTTTGCTTTTCCTCTCCTCAGAAGAACACAGAGAAAATTCTAATCTGCGGAATCTAAAAATATATTTTATTCAATCTTAATCAAAGATTGGATCAAATTACATTGGCCCTAATAAACATATATACAAAACAAAAATGGCAAAATTATTGGAATAACTTCCAAAACAACAAACTGCATGAAATAATGCCACAAATAGGAAAACTTCAAATAAATCAAACCAAAATATCCAGAAAAGAAGAAGTAATATTATCCAGACTAAGAATACATTACCCATTCATACATTACCCATTCATACCTCCTCAAAAAAGAAGCAGCCCCATATTGCATACCATGCCAAAAACCCTACACAATCAAACACATTTTAACAGAATGTAGCAACCTAAAACAAATACGAAAAAAATACTAACAAACAACAAATCTAAAACAGATATTCTACCAAATAAACCCAGAAAAACTACTCGGATACATAAAAGAGGCACACATCTACAACAAAATCTAAAAATCTTCCAAAAAAAATCAAAACACAAAAATATATGTTAAAAAGAATCATCTAAAAGTTCCATTCACAAAAAATATGTCAAAAAAAAATCTTTAGAAAATTAAACATTGTCACCAATTCATTTCAAAAACGTCCCATTGAGGTTGATATGCCGTAAAACAAGAACAAAATCAAAATACATTGGCCCTATTATACAGGGGTTTTTCTTATCAATTTTATTTGAAGCAAACTATATCTTTCATATATCTATTTATGTTTATTTTTATACATTCATCACCCGTTTTCCCATTTTTTATATTATTCCCATTTATTTAAGTTCCTAATTTAAAAACCAAGGCCCAGATGTTGTTAATTTCTAAAATTTACATATATTCAATCTTGATCATCTTCGATTGTGCAATCATTCTGTCATATCTTTTTTTTTTAAATATACATCAGATCCCAACAGATCACTCTTGAAAATAATTTAATGTGTTTGCCCTGTCTTTATAATCTCATGATCACGCGTCGGGCAGATTGTTCTGTCAATGATATTTAACTTTTCTTTTTTTATTTGGTTTTTTGGTTTTGTTTTACGACATATCAACCGCAGTGGGTCATTTAATGCCGATAAAGTTTTGAAATAAATCAATTCTTAATGGATAATACAAATTTTTTATCAATACATTTTTCTATTTAACCCATAGATGGGACCCTAACAGGTACTACCACTCCGAGTCAGAGTGGACCAGGGAGCAATGGTGATGAAGGGGTGCTCCACATTCCCCAAACCTCCAAAACTCGAACCTCACCATCAGATAGAGTTTAACGTCATTCCCAGAACATGTAGACCCACAGCCACCGCCTTCTAGCACCCATATGATAAAAAGGGGTTGGGGCTTGCCATAAGAGCAATAGGGTTGTGAACATAATATAGGTGCTAGGGCTTGACGTGACCAGCCGATTGATCAGAGGGGGCCTCTCCGACCGCCCGTCTAGCCCAAGATAGGGCCAAAGTGGAGTATTGCATGTCATGAACTGCTCATCCACCTGGGCTCTATCCTTAAGCATCACGGGTCGCCACCCACGGCCAACAGGTGGCCCCATTGGAGGAGTCTTACCCCGATGCAGAGTTGCAGTCGGTGCATTCTAACGCCCCAGCCGACAGGGCGGGATATTTAACTTGTATTCGTTTATAAATAGTGTTGGATACAAAAAGGTCATAAAGTTAATGATAATCAGTTGAACAGACAACTTCGACTAAGGCTACTAAATAAAACAATGGACTTTAATACAATGGAGCACGTGGAGAAGCATTTATACAACGAGATACATAAGAAACAACATGGTAGATATACGAGTAACACATATATGAGACAAGATACAAAATGGAAGTATAAAAGTTATGGATAGTCCATAAGTCAAAGTCACTTACTACATTGTCTGTGTGGGGGGTGAAAACTCCCACACAAGAAGGGTGTAGAGAAACTGTCAAACCCATGTGTGTTCGTCAAGTTCCGGGGAAGAAAGAGAATTCGAATCTAGCGCTCCACTGATTAAATAGTCAGTGACGTCCTGGTGGTCAATACCAGAAACACAAGGGAATATAACTCTTCCAGCCAAACAAGGGCAGACAACGCTACAATAGCAATCTATGCCTTTCATCTATCTATTTATGTTTATTTTTATATATTCACCTGTCATTTTCCCTTTCTTACGATTATTCATATTTATTTAAGTTCCTATTTTAAAAACCAAGTCAAGATGTAGTTAATTTCTAAAATTTACTTATATCCAATCTTTATCATTTTCGATATGTGCAATCATTCAGTCATATTTTATAAATCATATATATATATACATATATATATATATATATTATATATATATATATATATATATATACACCACATCCCACCAGATCACTCTTGAAAATAATTTAATGTGTTTGCCCTGTCTTTATAATCACGCGTCGAGCAGATCGCTTCCTCACTGATATTTAACTTCCATTCGTTTATAAAAAGCAATGGAATATGCGTTACCTGCCTATTGTTTAAATAGAAAACTTACAAGACTGAAAGGCGGGAGATTGTTTTCATTTAATCACAGGAGAGTATGAGGCTTTCAATTTCGGACGTATGCCATGATCGCTAAGTAAATAGGCACAGTTTGCCTTTATCAATGAAAACTTTTAACTGATGGAGACCGGAAAAGATACTTGGTGGATGCTGCATCTCTCTCTTCTCCCTCACTCTCTCTCTGTCTCTGTCTCTGTCTCTCTCTCTCTCTCTCTCTCTCTCTCTCTCTCTCTCTCTCTCTCTCTCGCTCACTCTCTCTCTCTTCCCTTACTCTATCTGTCTGTCTTTCTCTCTCTCTCTCTCTCTCTCTCTCTTCCCCCTTACTCTATCTGTCTGTCTGTCTTTCTCTCTCTCTCTCTCTTTTCCCCTCACTCTATCTGTCTGTTTGTCTTTCTATCTCTCTCTCTCTCTCTTCCCCCTCAATCTATCTGTCTGTCTTTCTCTCTCTCTCTTCCCCCTCACTCTCTCTGTCTTTCTCTCTCTCTCTCTTCCCCCTCACTCTATCTGTCTCTCTCTCTCTCTCTCTCTCTTCCCCTCACTCTATCTGTCTGTCTTTCTCTCTCTCTTCCCCTCACTCTATCTGTCTTTCTCTCTCTCTCTCTTCCCCTCACTCTATCTGTCTGTCTTTCTCTCTCCCTCTTCCCCCTCACTCTATCTGTCTGTCTTTCTCTCTCTCTCTCTTCCCCTCACTCTATCTGTCTGTCTTTCTCTCTCTCTCTCTCTATCTTATGTCTTTCTCTCCCTCTCTCTCTATCTGTCTGTCTTTATATATATATATATATATATATATATATATATATATATATATATCTCCCCCTCTCTCTCTCTCTCTCTCTCTCTATTTGTCTGTCTTTCTCTCTCTTTCTATCTGTCTCTGTCTCTGTCTCTGTCTATATATTATATATATATATATATATATATATATATATAATATATCCCTCCCTCAATAACGTTACAATTCTCAGTGCCAAAACCTTTCACTGCATTTAAGTATTTGTAAATATGAATGGATAGGTTTTCTTAATCCTATTTTCACAAATAACAAAATATTCGTGCGTGCCTCTGTTTAAGTATGTATTTACCAACTCCTCCACACGAGCAGGATGTGACACAAGGTCAATTTTTATGCGGTTTTATAACCAGGTTTAAATTCAGCGTTTTACTTCTCCTAAACCAGTTGCCGTACTAAGGTCGAAGATACTAGATCGCTCTACTATTTACCCATAGTTGGTGGGAGAATAGTTGGATTCATATGTTTAACAAGGGTATTAGTGCCATATGAAATGCAACCAGCTTCGTCCGGGATTTGAACTCGTGTTGCCGTGTCCATTTCCTTAGACGATAACCATTATACGGCGAGCACCTCCTTAAGTATCAGTTACAGCGTGACATATATATTTCTTACATACAAAAATATCTATATACAGCCCTGTAGATATATATACATTTAGAGAGGTAGACAGACAGAGAAAGAGAGAGAGAGGGGGAGCACCTCCATAAGTATCAGTTACAGAGTGACATATATTTCTTACATAGAAAAATATCTATATAGAGACCTGTAGATATATACACAATTAGAGAGGTAGACAGACAAAGAGAGAGGGAGGGGGGGGAGAGAGAGAGAAAGAGAGAGAGAGAGCGGGAGGGAGGGATTAGACAGAGGAATAGACAGAGACAGAGACAGAGAAAAGATCTACAGAGTGCTTCCAATATCTAAACTAATATCAAAGTATAAAAATATTCTATCCAATGACTAAAACCAAATTGTTGACTGAACCAGCTCTGATCAAAGACCTAAAAAAAAAAAACAATTTCACATTTTTCCATTAATTCCAGTGGATTTTTTTAAGTATTTATTCGTATTCCGTTTCACACTCTAACAATGTTTGGCCAAATATGTTATTGCTCACAATGTCTTAAAAAAATATATTTTCAATTTCTTATTGAATTGTTTTGGCAAATATTAAGATATTTTGAACTAAAATTGACCGAAGTTGGTATATCGCATGCACGAAATTGAAAATCCTCAGCATACAAAATTTACTTAGCGGATTCGTGTTTTCTTTTTCATTTTAATAAGATTAAATTCGATATTTGCTTTTCTAAAAGGTTTGTTTCACAATATTGATATTAAACCTAGAACACAAATACAAACTATATATACTAGCAAATATAAGCACCCTCCGCGTGCAAGTATTTAAGTTTTACTGTAAGAAAATATTGTATTAAATTAGAAAGGGTAATAAAACTAAATAAGAATACAAATAAAAAAGATGAACCTGAGTGGGTATAAACAAAAAATACCCACAAGCCGAGACTCATGGGGTGGTAGGTAGAAAAATATCAGAACAACTCTGAAAATAGCTTTTCCATCACTACCGTCTTTCATTGCTAAAAATTCTTAATTTAGTTTGGTTTGTTTTGTTTTACGGTATATCAACCTCAGTGGGTTATTTAATGCCGATAAAGTTTTGAAATAAATCAATTCTTAATGGATAATACAATTTTGTTTATTGACTCATGTTTTTTCTATTTAACCCATAGTTAAATTAGGAATTAAAGAATAAAATTACAATTATTTCATCTAGTTCATCTCAGAGATTTTTGCTCATATCTATTAAAACAAAACCAAATAATTAGAAATCAATAATACTAAGCATATATTTATTAAAATCAATGTTTTAATATCCATATGCAAATTAACCTCTCCATTCACACTGTAAACTGGTATTATGTGGTATATATAAATACAATTGCATGTTATTAGTATGTTGATATGGTCAACAGTGGCTTCGGCCTCTGGACCATTGATATAATTAACGGCGTCAATCCCAGGGGGCCATCCCCCCAGGCAACACCTGCCCCCTTGATTTAAAGGGGCAGGGCTGGGTTTATTGCCCAGCGCCTGAGGCGCCCCCCTTGAGGGGGAATGCCGACGGGATCGACGCAATTTTTTCACCTGCCACTCCATGAGCTTCGGCTTGTGGGTGGTCCCACGTTAATAGGGACTTTGTGCCTGACCCGTACAAGTGGGGTACGCGGTAAATATCATGTTGATATGGTCAACAGTATAAATAATGTAAAACAATTTTATTCATAATTGAGGTTTAAACGAAAATAAAATAATGGAGTATGTGATAAAAATAACTAAGGGAATTGTGACTTGGATAGTGATATAGTTTCGATTACTGACAGAATGCACACAACATCCATTATAATAAGATATATGGTGGAACCTACTATCGTAAACGATAGATGTGGGTCAGCAGTGACTCGTTTCCTACCATATTGTGCATGCTATCAAGAAGACTAATAATAAGATATATATATATATATATATATATATATGTGTGTGTGTGTGTGTGTGTGTGTGTGTGTGTGTGTATTTTTTAATGGCATATCAACCTTCGTGGGTTATATAAGTCATAGCTGGGATGATAAGAACGCTATTTGAAAGTGTGCGTAATATTGAGACTGGACTGAATCCCCCTCTCTCTCTTTCTCTCTCTCTCTCTCTATATATATATATATATATGTGTGTGTGTGTGTGTGTGTGTGTGTGTGTGTGTGTGTGTGTGTGTATGTGTGTGAAGAAAAGGAAGTGAATCCGACGGTATGTAGTAAATTAAGAAAATTGAAATAACACAGGTTTAAATAAGTTGAATGGTAACTTTATTAGCCGACGCAGCAGTGTTTCGATCTATTAATTAGATCATCTTCAGGGCATTTGTTGGTATATGGAAGGTGATAAAAAAAAATGTTATCAGGGAATAACGAGAAAAGCAAGTGATAGTCCTTGTTTATCAGTTCAAAATTTGAAGTCTGAAGAAAAGACGCTGAAAAAAGTAGTGGGTTTGAAATATGACGTCAAATATTCTCTTCTACGGTGTGAGTATGAGAGTGTGTGAGTGTGTATATCGACAAAAGGTATTGTGCATTTTTAGATGTTTTGTGTGTGTGGTTGCGCGTGTGTGTATAAATCTTTTGCGATAAACGACATCGAAACAAACCTCAAGGTTGTGTGTGTGTGTGTGTGTATGTATATATATATATATATATATATATATATATATATATATATATATACGTTAGATTTATCATATAACGTGTCGTGCGTTCTTTATATAGTGTTGTGTTGGAATAATAGGAATGGTCGTTAAGTTTGTGGAAATGTTTTTTGTAGTTCATAAAGTGTAGTCATTTACACGCTTATATTATATTAATTTTGTCATTTGATAATTTATTTCAGCTATTATTTTTTATTGTTCTCTAGATTTTTTACCTGGTATTGTTATTAACATTATTAGCAAAAATTGCCCACCCCCGGCCCGGTTGGTTAAAAAAAAAGTTTTGAAAGATATTGCCTGAGGAGGATGGAAAAATTTAAATAAATAAAATAAAACATTCAATGTTAAAAAAAACATTACTTACTTAAAAAGCATCATATTAAATCCACTCCTGGTTGTTTTGTTTTACGACATTTTTTGTTTTATTTTAGATATATCCATTTTTATATAATTCTACAAAGTTTTATTAAGATTGAACGAATATCCTAATTTAGCGTTAAAAAAATATACTTTTTTTACATTTTCATCTCGATTTTATCGACGTACAAATTTAGACAAAATTAGATAAAATGATTTTTGCCCACCCTCCAAAAAAAGAAGTTGTAAACAGATCTTTAAAATCTCATTTTTTTTTAATCATAGACATTTAAAATAGTTGCGCTATCAAAATTCAAATAAATATATTATCTTTATGATAAAACTAAGTTTCTAAAAGTTAAATTCAAGTTAATTCGAATATTTAGCGTTTTTTTTCAAGAGGCGTCAACTGAAAAAAAATTATTTATTTATATTATCAATTTTTTAAAAAATCTTTTGAGTCGTTAGCTTTCAAGCGGTTTAGCCAAACAATATTTTCATGCCTACATGTATTAATTTATTGGTCTTGTTAATTATAAGTAGAATTTGGATAAGCGCGCCATAATATTTTGCAGTATAGGAGAAATTCATCGTTTGCTTTTGGATGGTCTGATTACTTAGAACTGACACCAAGCAATCAGAAATCACCCACCCGTCCTTCGGGACAGGGGTCCAGTTAGCTTCGGCTTCTGGACCGGTGAGTTGCGCTAAATTACTAGCGTCGATCCCAGAGGGCCATCCCTCCAGGCAATACCTGCCCACTTGACTTAAAGGGGCCGGGCTGGGTTTATTGCCCAGCGCCTGAGGCGCCCCTTGAGGGGAAATGCTGACAGCATCGACGCAATTTTTCTACCAACCACCCCATGAGTCTCGGATTGTGGGTGGTGCCCACATAAAACGGCCTTGTGCCATATCGTGTGAAAGTGGGACACATGTAAAAACCAAACTGACACCAAGCAGAGGTCTATCTAAATCGATTTGGTTGTTTTGTTTTGTTTTATGGCACATCAACCTCAGTGGGTCATTTAATAGCGCCAAAGTTTTGAAATAAATTTATTCTTAATGAATACTCAATCTTTTTTATAAAGACATTTTTCTATTTAACCCATAGATGGGACCCTAACAGTACTACCAGAGTGAACCTGAGAGACATGGGGATGAAGAGGTGCTCCACATTCCCCAAATCCAGAACTGAACCTCACCATCATTTAAAATATAAAGTGTTTCCTAGGGCATGGAAATCCTCAGTCACCACCTTCTAGCACCCATATGATAAAAAGGGTTGGGGTTGCCATAAGGGCAATAGGGTTGGGGCAATCGAATAGGTTCTAGGGCTTGAGGCCTCTCCGATTGCCCATCTAACCCAAGTAAAATGTTGCATATCATGGACTGCTCATCCGTTAGGATTCCGTCCTCAAGTATCAGGGTCGCCAACCAGAGTCAACAGGTTTCCCCATGGGGATTACCCCGCTGCAGAGGTGTAGTCGGTGTATTTCTAAAGTCCTAGCTGACAGGGCTGGTCTAAATCGATAAAATGTAACCTTTATTTCACAATACTTAAATTGTATTTGATATACTAGTAAATTATATAAGTAAATTATATGGTCCAAGGATTATGATAAACCATTTACCCGTGGAAATAAACTGCAGAAATTAATAGATATAAAAATATGGTAAAAACGTATAAACGTTTGGATAATGCTAATGTGATGGAATACAGTTTTACTCCAAAGTGTGTTTAAGTTCCTCGAAAACAGAAAAAAATTATATTAAAACTGGAATAAATCTTATTATAATGGAGATTATATGTTTGTTTGTAACCGAAACTATATCACTACTCAAGTTACTATCCATTTACTTATTATACATCACATTCTCCATTAATCATTTTTATTTAAGCCACAATTATCAATAAAATTGTTTTTCCTTATTAATACTGCTGGCTGCGTACTAATAACATGCAATTGTATTTATATGTACAACAATTAGCGGTTTACAGTGTGAACGGCAAGCCTAATTTGCATATTGATATTTAAAATTTGATTTTAATAAATATGTACTTGGTATTGATGATTTCTAATTATTTGATTTTATCTTAATGAATATGAGCAAAAATCTCGGAGATGAATCTTAAAAGAAATCAATTACCAAAAAAGAAATAACTAAATAGTTAAATTAGAAAAGTTTAGCAAGGAAAGACGGAGGTGATGGAAGAAGAAGCTACAGCTGTTATATTTTTCGATTATACCCACCTCTGTTTCAAATCTGTTTATCTACATCTTATTTAGTTTCTTTAGACTTTCTAATTTAATATATTTTATGACATTAATACTTGCACCGGAGGGTGCATATATTTGCTAGTTGTATTTAATAAAACAAGTTCTACCGAGCTGTTACATCCATTTCGTACTTTCCACCCTGTTTTTTCTGTATTTTTATTCTCACGAGGGTGGGAAATTACAAATAAGAGACACCCAAACATAAATTTCGCTAGATATAGACCTACTCATTTGCTTATGTTTATATGTGAACTCTAGTGTATACAAAAGGTTCGAATTTGTTTACATATGACTATCAGTCTTTTTTTTTTATGTGGATGTCTGAAATATTGTTATTTCTACCAACACTGAAGTTTACTAGACGTGAATTGGTGTTCATAAGAGAAGTCTATTCTCAGCCAAATAATGACCGGTCAAGGAGGTTTTCCAGCACCCTCTTGACCTTGCTCACCGTCAGTAAGTATTCTTCCCACTCACTTACCGCTCCAATGCAGAAAAAAAACTAAAAGTAATATCTGTAAGAGTTTCTTCTGATCGACAACGTTCACTCAACCTTCCATGTGGGATTTATCAAGTTCTTTCACATTTCTGACTTGAAGGCTGACAGATTAGAATATTTTCAAAGAGCAAAAAAACATTTCAGTGAACGAACAGTTCAATACTCTTATCAAAATCTTCTTAGCCAAAATATGATGGAACAAATAATGTTTTGGTGTGAGGATCGTTCGAAAAGTTCTAAGACTTCCTCAGCTATGGGAAAATTATTTACAAATAAGAAATTGTCACAAAATCTTCTTGTAAATTAGATTTGAAGATGTTTGTGTATTTAACTATATCCTGTTTAGGATTCCGCATATCCGCTTTTCATTATGAATTTTAATTTGAATTTAACGTTAGTTTCATCAATCGTGTTTACCCCCTCTGCTTAAAAACAAACTCGGTAACAAAACATATACAAAACACTGTGTCAGGGTTTGAATATGATAAAAAGGTGTCTGAAGCTAAATTTGATATTGTGCAATAAAATTATTATTAAATATTGATAAAATTATGATATAGTCTTCAGATTTTGTAAGGCAGCCAGATAAGGAGAAGGAAAACTTTGAGCTTAGAACATCTTTACTCTGTTTAATAACTTGTCGCATCCAGTCCGTTGGCGGAATATTAACAAATATTGTAAGGAGATGTTTGCATCTCATACTGCGCTAACACTATTGGGAAAGGTATGAATCTAACAATTTTCCCCCAGTTATAGGTAAATAGTAAGATATTCGGACATTAAATATTTATCATGAAAATGTCATTTAATACGATACAACACATCGGTGAACTGTACTATATTTCACCCACTCCACAACACACACACATATACACACATATACATATATACCAACTTCTCCGCACGAACAGAATGTGACACAAGGTTAATTTATTAAGCTAAAAATAACAAGTTTGAATTCAGAGTTTTCCTTCTCCTAGACCGGTTGCCTAACCAAGGTTATAGAGCAGAGTTGCCCTACTATTTACACACAGGTGAAGGGTGAGTAGGATTCATCCCTTCCCCAAGGGTATTAGCACTAAGTGAAATACAATTACCACGTCCAGGATTTGAACTCGGGGTTACTAGTCAAATTCCCATGACTTTTACCATTACGCCACGCTTCCATCAACAAAATATAGACCGACCCACCGGAGGGTCGTATCGCATTGAATGTGTTAAAGAGATCGCATTTATCGCGGAAACTTGCTTATTTTTCTCAAGCTCAATTGTTAGGACTTAAAAAGAGTTGCATTTTGAAGGCAATGATCTAAGCATACAGCATAAGTTGAAAAATTGAAAATTATGGATGGATATTGGACGACCGCATTTGGCAGAAGCCTGCAAGAAGCAGTCATGATTTGAAGTTTATTTTTATTTTTTTTTTTTTTACAAAGATTTAAAATAATTAAATAAAGATTGCATAATTACAACGGTATGTCAACCTGTTTAGTTTTTTTTTATATAACTATGGGTAAGGGGAGCATATTTATTGTACGTTTATCTTTATTGTATTATTGTTAAAGGACTATTTTTGTACAGGTATGTAATATCCAGTATTCCTATGTAATACTAATGTCTACTTATGGTGTCAAGTAATTTTATTACTAATATTATTCATTTATTTGCAAATTTATATGGATTCTAGTTTTAAAGTATTATATTAAATTACAAAGGCCACTGAAACTAAATAGGAACGCAGATAAAAAATTAAATATAGGGTTATAATCGAAAAATAGAACAGCTGAAACTTACTTTTCCATCATTTCCGTCTTTTATTGCTAAATTTTCCTAATTAAACTATTTAATTAAAATAGGAAGTAAAGAATAACATTACTGTTATTTCATTTCGTTAATGAATTTCTTTTAAGATTTATGCCCGGGAATTTTGCTCATATTCATTTAGATAAAACCAAACAATTAGGAATCAATAATACTAAGCACATATTTATTAAAATTGTTTTTTAATATCAGTATGAAAATTAGCTTCCCGTTCAAACTATAAACCACTATCCTGTTGTATATATATATATATATAAATACAATTGCATGCTATTATCATTTAGATGTGGCAAACAGTATTACTAATGTAAAAAAATTATTCATAATTGAGGTTTGAATAAAAATAAAATCAGTGAATCTGATATAAATAATTAAGGGAATTGTAATTTTTGTAGTAATATAGTTTTGGTTATAGACAGAAAAAAAAAACTTATAATTTAATAGTATTAATTTTTTTGCAAATTTATATGGATTCAAGTAAATAATTCTTATTAAACAAATGTAGCTTCATCTTACTATACGTGATATGGTATCAAGACTTCCTATCTAATGTTAATTTTTAAAAAAGGGCTATTTGACCCATAGATGGGAGTCTTAAGGGTACCGTCACTAAAATAGACGTCTGAAGTTCCTCATATATAACTTCTGTTCCCTAATCTCAAAGGAAGTTGGTGGTGGTATGACACTGAAGATTGAACAACCTAATTTTGCCTTGTTCGAAATAGCAACTACGTAATTAAATACCTCCTTTTTGAAAAAAGAATATTTTGTATTCCTTAATGCACGTTGAAATTCCTAAAATGGGTGTTAGCACTGCTAGTTTTTTTGTTTTACGGCATATCAACCTCAGTGGGTCATTTAATGCCGATAAAGTTTTGAAATAAATCAATTCTTAATGGATACTCAATTTTTTTATAAATACATTTTTCTATTTAACCTATAGACAGGACCCTAACAGTTACTACCACTCCGGGTCAGAGTGGACCAGGGAGCAATTGTGATAAAGGGGTGTTCCACATTCCCCAAACCTCCAAAACTGGAACCTTACCATCAAATAGAGTTTAACGTCATTCCCAGAACATGTAGACCATCAGCCATCGCCTTCTAGCACCCATATGATAAAAAGGGTTGGGGCAATCATATGGTGCTAGGACTTGACGTGACCGACCACCCGTCTAGCCTAAGTAAGGGTCTAAGTGAAGTGTTGCAGATCATGACTGCTCATCCACCAAGATTCCGTCCTTAAGCATCACGGGTCGCCACCCATTGCGAACAGGTGGCAGGGTGCTTGGCACTGCTAAGTGGGTAGGGCAATGGTGATAAATATGGGATAACCCTGGTTTAATACCGCATTCAACAGTTGACATTAAGTCGCCGTCCGTTCATTGGATAATGAAAGCTGGAATACGGACATTTTCCTAACTGCCTTCATAGCTGCAATAAAAATTAGTTTGCTTCCGCGGGTACAAGTTTATACGAGCGAGACAACACCTCTTGTTCATCACCAGCAAAAAATGCATAGCCAATGGCGTTTGCTAAAAAACAGCCAAAACAGTTCCCCCATTAACGGTGACACTTTGCTACCGGTTTCTTATTTCTGGAAGAATAAGAAACATTGTATGATATTTTTTTTAATTTAGGCTAGATAAGTTTTATTATTTAGGTTTTCCGACTGTATTCCTCATATTCATTGTTATATACACAACGTTTCAGACGATGTACCCTCCGAGTTTTTTAGAGGTTTCTTGTCGAACTCGGGGCCTACAGAGAAACATTGAACCGATCTCTTTATTTAATATATTGAGTTCGGTTTGAAGTTCCGTGAAAACATCATGTCAACCCGAAGACTCGACAAGAAGTTCGACAAGAAACACTTTAAGAAGCCGGAGGTGATCGGCCAAAACATTGTGCATGTAACAATAAAAATGAGGACAATAGTCCGATTAATGTAATAATGCTAAAGAGGCATTACTTTCAGGACAAGTTCAGAGAATATATATATCAAGGTATCTTCCAACAGGAAGATAGTAAAAGAATAAAAAAAAATAAAAATTGTTTATTTCATAAAAAATTAAATTCCTTGAATTGTTGGCCGTTCACTAGATTCTAAAAATCTAGTGAAAATACCAGAATATTTCTTCGAGGTTTCAGTCTGATAATTTAGTATTCTTCATCTTCATCGTCTTCTTGCTCGACATCTACTGAATCAATACCTACTTCCTCATAGTCCCTTTCTAAGGCAGCCAGATCTTCCCGAGCTTCAGAGAATTCGCCTTCCTCCATACCTTCTCCCACATACCAATGCACAAATGCACGCTTGGCATACATGAGATCAAATTTATGATCTAACCTGGCCCAGGCTTCCCCAATGGCCGTCGTGTTACTCAACATGCAGACAGCACGCTGGACTTTAGCCAAATCTCCACCAGGTACATTTGTAGGCGGCTGGTAGTTAATACCAACCTTAAAGCCAGTTGGGCACCAGTCAACAAATTGAATACTACGCTTTGTTTTGATTACTGCAATGGCCGCATTGACATCTTTTGGAACAACGTCGCCACGGTACAACATACAGCAGGCCATGTATTTGCCATTACGTGGGTTGCATTTGACCATTTGATTACACGGCTCAAAACACGAATTTGTAATTTCAGACACCGTCAGTTGTTCGTGGTAAGCTTTCTCAACAGAAATGATAGGCGAATAGGTAACCAGTGGAAAATGGATTCGTGGATAGGGTACCAAGTTTGTCTGGAATTCAGTCAGGTCAACATTGAGGGAACCGTCAAAACGAAGAGATGCGGTGATCGAACTTACGACCTGAGCTATGAGACGATTCAAATTGGGGTAAGAAGGACGGTCACTGTCCAGATTTTTTCGGCAGATATCAAATATGGCTTCGTTATCGACCATAAATGAACAATCGAAATGATCGAGTGTTGTGTGAGTGGTGAGAATTGAGTTGTAAGGCTCAACAACAGCAGTGGCCACTTGCGGTGCTGGATAAACGGAAAATTCGAGTCTTGATTTCTTTCCATAATCAACGCTAAGTCGTTCCATGAGGAGAGATGTGAAACCAGAACCTGTACCTCCCCCAAAACTACGAAAGATTAAGAAGCCTTGTAGTCCGGTACAATTGTCTGTTAATTTACGTATTCGGTCTGAAACAAGATCAATAATTCCTTTGCCAATGGTGTAGTGGCCTCGGGCGTAGTTGTTGGCTGCATCTTCTTTGCCTGTTATAAGTTGTTCCGGATGGAAGAGTTGTCTGTAGGCTCCGGTGCGGATCTCATCTGTAAAAAAAAAAAAAAAGGTCACGATAATCAAGGGTTAAAAATAAATTTTAAATTAACCTAAACTTTTATTACAACATTAAACTATTACAGACTGACTATGCAAATCTAGTGCTTCTCGAAATACAACTGCCAGCCAAATCACTGATGTATTGCTTTAGTAGTTTTAATTAAATCGATTGCAGATAGAAGTTATTAAAATGATAGAAATTTAGACACTTTAACAGATGTCAGAGTGGGGGGTCACAATTTAGGTACTAGATATGCATTCCGAAAACAGGGTCCCCTTAAAAAAAATTGATATTTTAAAAAGTATCTGGTACCCCTAAAAGGGTCGGCTTCATTCGTACGATTAATATTTTTGTAATTTAACCATTGTATTTCTTTTTGACAAACAAAATTCTAATATATTATTCTGATAACTCCATTGTAAGGTATTAGATTCCCATATGCCACAGTTGAATGAACTGTATATATTAAGCAATTATAAGATGACTTGATTCGTCAATTTAAAAGTTAAAGTTAATAGAAAAAATAAAATCATGACTTGTATTTGAAAAATTAAATAATTCCTTTTAAATTTATCATGTAGATATAAATTATTTATTCTATATTAACATCTAGATACATGTTATGCTTATATACCAGTACTTTTCACAATATTACAATTTTCATTAAGGGATACCCCCCTTTTTTCGGCATATGTCTGGGATTTAAACTTTGACCCCCCCCCCTGCTAGGTTTAGTAATTAGCCAAACGCAATAACGTTATAAAAACAGAGTTACAGAAAATGAATGTTATTTTTCAGATTTTATTAAATGGACTTCAAATATTTTGTGTTCAATTTCCATCTGTTAAAGTGTCTTAATTTCTATCATTTTAATACTTCTATCTGCAATCGATTTAATTAAAACTACTAAAGCAATACATCAGTGATTTGGCTGGAGAAGTATTTCCGAGAAGCACTAGATTTGCATAGTCAGAGTCTAAAAGTTTCTGCAGGCGACATCGCGTTAAATCCGCAAATAGCAGTAGAAAAACTCTTATTTAGCTCTTTATTTTAAGTAAGGAGTTTCGGTGTCATCGAATTTGGTAATAAGAAATTTCTAAAAAATAATATCCGTTTTGATTTCATGTTTCATAATACAAATTCCTGGTATTTTTGCTTTAGACATAAATAGCTCTCTTTTTAATGTGAGGGATGTACTTGTTTACAGGCGAACCTGTATAGTTTGGTTGGTAGGATTTACGTTTGCACAATTATATGGTTTTAACTAACTATCTGCGAGTAACTATTAAAAAAGTGTACACTTTTATGGTATCAAATTTAGTTTTATGTGGAATAAGTTTTTGACCGGCAAGATGTTTCTAGGTTTAAAAAATCTGAAAATAACAATCTTTAATCTTCGGGGAATTAGATCACAGAAATTAGGATCAAGAATCCAGGATAAATATTTTGGGATTTCAGAACACATTTTTCAGGGTGGGGGGAGTAATTGTTTTACGTACCTACGACGGTAGGTTCCAAGTCTATTAATATAGCTCTGGGTACATGTTTGCCACATCCAGTCTCACTAAAGAAAGTGCTGAAAGAATCGTCACTATTTCGGGTGGGTTTGCCTTGGGGCATCTGGCCATCAGGTTGGATGCCATGTTCTAGGCAATACAGCTCCCAGCAGGAGTTACCCATCTGAACACCAGCTTGGCCAACGTGGATACTGATACATTCGCGCTGCAAAAAAAAAATTACATTTATTAAAATAAATAGTTACTTAAAATTCGAGGGGTGGGCATCAAGTAACTATGAACTCTCTAACGAGAATTTAAAATATAATACTCTTTAATCTTTTAAGATCGGAGCAAAGACTGAAAGTTAACCAACGTAGAATGGGATTAAAATTTAATCGCTGAAAGATTTGATTACATTTGATTGTTCTATCTATATCAACCTATCTAGCTTCTTTCAACATCTAAGTTCATATTTAACTCTTTAACTCCGTTCATACCAATCTGTCATGTTGTTTGGCCCCTCCACTCCCACCTCATAGTTTTCATTTTTAATTGTAAATAAAAATTTGTATATATCTAGTTTCATCACCATTGGGGTGTAGTAGGGTTTCACACATGGAGCGCCAGTGAACTTTTAGTGAAAGTAGTAGTGTTGACGATAAACGACTGTGTATATTGATATGGATCGGTCGGTGAATGAGACTAGCTAAGATAAGTCTACAAGTCTAGTGGCATGACCAGTTATGACCCCCCCCCTTCAAACAAAACTTCGGGCCTTGTGCCCAGATGTGTATTCGGCTGTATCCCTGTACCGACTTTACATGAATAAACGTATTTGATGGGGTCGGATGCAGGGATGCAGCCGGTACATATCAACTACAATCTGTTTCATGTTGTTTATCTCTCAATATCTATGTTTATCTCTATTCCTCTTTTCATATCTGTCTCCTTCAGTTCACCTTTCCTTTCTTTCAATATCTCCGGTAATCTTTCTAATTCAATACTACTCTTAATAGAGTAAGATAGTTATCAGTAAACAGACACGCACCCATATATATGGGTGTGTGTTTGTTCGTATGTTACGGTCATTCATATCTCCCGGCAGCCAAGTGGGATATTCTTCCACACACTCTTGTTTATCCGACTAAACCTACCGATGAGAACACCTTTTTGTGGCTATAGATTTTTCTTCACAACGAAGTCGTTCATTGTTCGAGTATATACAGTAATTAAAACTAAGAGCAGGACATGTGGTATTTCCCCGGAAGAAAAAGACCAAAAACAGTGATTAAAAATTAAAAATAGCCTTAATACTAACTGCTTTTTTAATTAATGTTATGTGAACCACCTTAATTTTTTTAAACAGCCGACGTAGATTTATCTGCTTATTAAACCCTTCAATTTTGGAAAGATGTTTTTAGAAGTGAAGGGACATTAATGTAGACATTCAATTTACAATACACGTATTATGCAAAAGTAGAAATTCCCTTGCGTTAGATATTTTCACATTCCTTTACAATGAACTTATTTACTAAGATTAATTTAGCAAATAATCATTGTTGTTCAATTAAACAAATGTAAAACATACTTACCATATTGATAACTCTTTTTTCATGGAGATTGCTAGAAAAATGTTAGTGTTCTAAAACCAATACTATATATTATGGAAAAGAAGAATATTAAGATCACTCTATTATATAAGCAATATCCGGGCAGTCCATTCATATATTAAGAAAGTCGATTCTGATTGGCTGTTTATATTCCCTGAATATGGGCACCTTACGTGTATGATGGCTAGCAAGCTAGATTTGCAGACCATTGTTAGTGAGTTCGATTCTCATTATGCGCCCCATAATTCTCGCCTTGTCTATTTCCCTTGTGGCAAGCACCAACCTTTTTTATCATATGGGTGCTAGAAGGCCGTGGCTGAGGGTCTTTTCTGTCCTAGGAATGATGTTAAAACTCTATCTGATAGTGAAGTTCCAGTCGTGGAGGTATGGGGAATGTGGAGCACCCCTTCATCACCATTGCTCCCTGGTCCACTCTGACCTGGTGTGGTAGTACCTGTTAGGGTCCCATTATGGGTTAAATAGAAACACACGTTTATAAACAAAACTGATTATCCATTAAGAATAAATTTATTTCAAAACTTTGTTGGCATTAAATGACCTACTGAGGTTGATTGCCGTAAAATAAAACAACCAACCAACCATTCTCGCCTTGTGCCACATCCAAGTTAAACTTAGTAAATAACTATATTTTAGCCAATATTAATAATCATTTTATTTTTATCAAATTTATTTTTTATTTTTGCATCGGCGATTTCTAATTGTAGATATATATAAACATTCACCCCTCCCTCATGAATATGTAAATATGCGTTAGGTGTATTTTTTTTCATTGTGAGACTGGTAAGTTTTGGTGTTATAGTGTGAATTGGTTTTGTGGTGAATGGAAATTGTAGTACGAATCGTGTCACGAATGAGAATAGTTAAGTTAAAAGCTATAATATAGATGACAAGCTTCCCCCTGAAATCTTGACCTTGTGCCACATTTGTATTTTAATACAATAAATACCTATATTCGCTGAATATTAGATTAAAGAGTAAAAAAGGCCCCTCTCTATTCTTGGTTCGACTCCCAGCCCCTCTCTACTCTTAGTTCACCCTCCAGGCCCTCTCTACTCTTTCTTTGCCCTCCAGCCCCTCTCTACTCTTTATTTACCCTCCAGCCCTTCTCTACTCTTTCTTTGCCCTCCAACCCCTATCTACTCTTTCTTTGTCCTCCAGCCCCTCTCTACTCATTCTTTGCCCTCCAGCTATTTCCCTCCAGCCCCTCTCTACTCTTAGTTCGCTCTCCAGCCTCTCTCTACTTTTCTTTTCTTTTCCCTCAAGCCATAGTTTACTCCCTTTTCCTTTCTTTACCCTTTTCTCCCTCTCAATTCCTTTTTTACTCTCTCTTCCCCCAAGTTCCTCTTTACCCTTTCTCTTGAATCCCTATTTAAAGCTTCTTTCCTCTCTTAACCACCTTCTTTCTCTCTATCTTCTCCTTCCTACAAATTGTCTGTTTGATTAAAACATCAGTGTTATTGAGTTCGATTCTCTCTGCGTACCCTATACTTCTAGCCTTGTGTCACAACTAAGATACTTTTAGTAGTTTGCGTTTTTTACTTAATATACGGTGAAACGCCTGGTGGGAATGTTTTTTCATGGGAAATTAACATTGGAAGCTAGGTTCAAATCCTAGATGAGGCTGTTTTTGTTTCACTTTCCCTAGAAAAAGTGGGAATCTATCTATTCTTGCCTCGGTTATGGGTAAATAGTAGGGCAAACTAGGTTCTCTAGTTCTGTTACGGCAACCATCTTAGGAAAAGGAAAACTCTGAATTTAGATGAGCTATTATTCGTTTTGTATCTATCCATCTATCCATCTACCTCCATATGAACATATCTATCTATCTATCTATCTATCTATCTATCTAACTCCGTATGAACATATCTATCTATCTATCTACCTCTGTATGAACATATCTATCTATCTATCTATTTATCTATCTACCTCCGTATGAACATATCTATCTATCTATCCACCTACATCCGTATGAACATATCTATCTATCTATCTATATACCCATCTACCTCTGATCATATCTCTCTCTCTCTCTCTCTCTCTCTCTCTCTCTCTCTCTCTCTCTATCTATCTATCTATCTATCTATCTATCTATCTCCATATTATCATATCTATCTATCTTTCTATCTCTACCTTCGTTGATTATGACCACCAGTTAAAACTGATGTGAAAATCTGGCAATGTGTCAGAAAATATGTCAGAACATTTTAGTTTTCTGAAATAAATTTTTCCTTTTTTTTTGTAAATTTTACCAACTTGTTTTTTTTTTTTTTTTTTTTTGGGGGGGGATTTCTTTTGTAGTTATATATAGAAAGAAGTAGATGACCTCCCATTCGTTTAAAATTGACTTTGTATCGCATCCTTTCTATAATGTGAGGTAATGGGTTGATAACTCTTAAAATTCCGCCAATCCATTTTCGACCGGTTAATTTACTTCTGGCACATTACCTTTAGTTGGGGGGGGCGTCATAATAGCATGAATTTCAAAGGTAAACTTTGAACATATTTTCATTCTATTTTTTTACATACGAAAAAATTAATACTCATTAAAGATAAAGATGTATTTATTCTAAAATAAAGTTATTATTAATCGTTAAATTATATGTGTCGTTTATTATTGTTACTAGTGAATTAGAGTCTCACAAGGGCCTTCATAAAATCGGCTTTGTTAGAAAATACAATTCTCAGATTTCTTGTAATTGTAGCATTATTTTAAAATCTTTAGCTTAGTAAATAACCATTCTGACAATGTCGACTGAAAATGAGTCCTATTGAATAAAACTTGTCAAAATACCCTTAAATAAAGGAACCATAAAAATTTTTGGTTTATTCTTTAGTCTAAAGAATAAACCAAAATAATTTATGGTTTATTTATTTTGATTTACTTCGCTGTAAAAATAATGATATCATTAGGGATGTGTTCGTTTTTTTGTTTTGTTTTTTTAAATAGAGGCCCATCACCAGAAAAAAGTAAAGTTGGCAGAGTGGACTATCGTTGGTATCAGCCGGGAACCGAGGGAGTCTATCCCCTTTCCACTAGCACTAGACAAAGGAGATTGCTTTTACTTAGGTGGAACTCCGCACCTTACCAACAGATCAGATTACAAAATCGGTGCTACTCATGCGTTCAGTTAACGGGGACGGGTATCGAACCAGGAACCTTGTGATTTCTAGGCGGTTGCCCCTACCTACTGAGCTAAACGGGCTCCCTCACCATAAACACCACAATATATGTATATATTGGAAAACTTAGGATTTCATTGAATAATTTTTATCTTTTGATGACTTCTAAAATGGGATACGTGAAATGAAGCAGGATTTGCTTATGAAGGGGATTAGTTAAGATTTAGACAATAATGACTAGTACACACTCCAAAACTATTGGGCTCGACCCAAAGTTTTCGTAATTATCAAAAAACATCAATACAGTTATGAATTTACTCAATACCAGCGCACGAGCACGATGCGACCCAATGTCAATTTTTAAGAGGATGGGCAATTCCATGCCAAATCATCCAGAAAAAATTGTCACCCACTCCCTTCAATTTTTCTGAAATTTTACAGGTGTGGACTGTTAAGTTCGACATTCCCCAAAATTTGAGCTTACAATTCCAAGAATTGGCGGAGTTATGTCGATTTTAGCTCTCCAAATTTGTTGGTGTTGGAGAAAAATGGCGATTTTTTGTAATCTATTTTTGTCTGTAAAATAAATTATAGATAGAGCTTTCCTACTCCTGAAAATTGGTTTATAATTGCATTTTTACCCAGGAAATCCACAAATTCTATCAGAAAGTCCGAAAGTTAACAAATTAATCAACAAAAATAGATTGTCAAAAAGTCGCTATTTTTCACGAACCCCCTTAAATTTGGAGAGCTAAAGATCGACATAACTCCGCCAATTTTTGAAATTGGAAGCTTAATTTTGGGGGATTGTATAACTTTAACATAGTCCACACATGTACAAAATTTCAGAAAAATTGAAGTGGGAATTATCCGGATATAAATAATTTTGAACTCAGAATGTTCTGTCTTATATACAGGTGGCTGTAATAAGGTTAACTCTTTGCCCACCAAATTTCCTCCATGGCTGTGTGGGAAATTTGGCAAGCGTTTTTTTTTTTGGGTATTACTATTGTAAATTTTTTTGGGTATGTTTTACCTTTATAATGAAATATTATAAGTTCACTACTTATTCCTCTCAGAAGTCTTTTTATTCAAATAAAGTTCTATCATAATTGTAATCTGAGTCATAATGAACTAACCGTCAGTTTTTGTTCTTTGTTTACCGGAGGATCGCAGTGGTGGGAGTGGTTTAAAGTAGGCAAGGTTTTAACAAGATTAGTCTGCCCTACGATTTACACCTAGATGGAGAGAGAGAGTAGTTTGATTCATACCCTCCCCAATATTAGCTAAGATTTCGGAGCAAGCTGGACCGATTCCCCCATCGTGCGTTAAATACGATTTAAGAAAGAACAAGCAATTATTTCATCGACTCAAAAATTCCACTTCACATCTAAATTTAATGTGTTCTAACACATTGACTGATTTGAGATTACTTAAAAAATGGCACTTTTCCTGCGAAAAAAAAGTTAATTAAGAAATCAGTTAAATTCAAGTTATTACGTTAAATTTTTAATATAATCGAAATTAAGAGTTGAAGAAAGATTTTTAATATTTTTCTATCTTTAAATAAAATGTTGTCATTGTTTGTTTTAAAATATTTATTCATCAAATTTTAATTTTTTAAAAAAGTGATATATTTGGTCGTGGGATTTTGGCAGCGTTCGGCTAGAAACCACAAGGTTCCTAGTTCGATACCGGTCCTCGCCAACTCAGTGTATGAGTTGCACAGGGATCTGTGCGGTAAAGTAAGATGCTGATGGTAAGTGTGGCGCTCCACCTCAGATGCTAAAACAATCTCCTTGGTCTAGCGCTATTGAAAAGGAGATATACTCCCTCGCTGACTGGCTGATACCGACTTTAGGCCGCCCCATTGACTTTTTATAATATTTATAAGAGGAAAGATGAAAAACACTAATAAGGTGTTATCACGTGTCAGACTCTTGTACGCATTAGTTGCCATCTCTTGATCTTGTCGTTGTCTCCTGCTAGTTGCGTCGAGACGCGGCTATGCATCATTTATATATTGATACACGTGTCCCTTAATTGTACGACCGTTATCATCTTGCAACACCCACTGGATAAAAATGAGACCGTCCAAATCTTCCATGAGGAAATGAAAAATTCTAAATCCCGATTCTCTATAATAATGTTGTAGATTGACTGGCGATATTAAATTAGATACTTAAGAATAATTAGGATAGTTTACTAAAAGTTAAAGTTATAATCCTTTGTAAGGAAGTGTAAACCAAAAATAAGAAAAAAAACGAATAATAATAATATTACAAATTGCACTGGATTCCTTCAAAGGTTCAAATAAAAAGTTTGCGTCAACGAAGTACAAAAAAATTACTCAGCAAAGGAAGTTGAAAAGGTTAATCTTAAATTTCGATTTGATAAAAAAAACAATAACTTAATTTGGATCAGGTCACACCAGTGCTAACTCTAATGGAAAATACTGTGCAAAATCACAAGCAAGTCTGGCACAAGACCATTTACACAATAATAGAAATATTATCGAATGGTTCACCAATCATAGAAAACCGGAGTGGAGTTTTGTTGCCCTCCCAAGATGTGCAACCGGGGTCATGATTTTGATTGACCGTCCAATCAGACGTGACCTTGGGGGGGGGGGCTTTTGTACTCCTCCCCGATGTTTTCACTGTAAGTCCATTGGTCTGGTGTTTCTATTGGCTGGCCAATCGTAGCCATATGTTCACGGGTCTGGAACCCATAAAAGAAGACCCGAAAAGGAAACAGATCAGACCGAAAGCTGGTTCCATAGCTACATCTCAGAGCCCTTGCCATCGTCTTTGCCGCTACTTCCTGCTACTTTGCAACTCAAAGTCAGACCACATCAGAACCCAGAAGTAACTTCGACTTCAACATTGACACCATTTGTTGTTGTATATGATTTTGATCACTGTATAATTGTTAATAAGCGTTTCGAGGTCATTGCGATTGTTGACCCGTTGACAGCATTGGTGAATTTGGTCATTTTCAGAGACAGCCTGAACCAGCTCTTCTTCAACTTTCCTGCGGGTCAATCAAAACAGCGTCGGCCCAGGAAGTCTGAACGAACAGATCCACCAGCCTATAAGTGACCCACAGTACAACACACACTTACAGTGCCCCTGAGAGGTTACCACGGCATATCTGTATCACATTTGGTCCCGTGACGAGTACACTATCATATTTAGTACGGCGCGACACAGTACAGGATCACATGTGGCTTATCCGCCAAATTATTATTTCTTCTAAGTGTCATCACCTCAGCTAAATAATAGACTATTCTGTTTTTATTATAAAGAAAGAAAGGGAAGAAAAAGGCATTCTACCCAGAAAAATATAATAAGAAAGAAAGAAAGAGAATAGGGGGGAAATAGAGAGAGGGGCTGAGTGCGGGGAAGCGATAAAGCTAATCTGTTTTAATCGAACATAATCGAAAGATGAAAAGAAGGAAGGAAAGAAAAAAGAGAGAGAAGAGAGAGAGAGAGAGAGAGAGAGAGAGAGAGAGATGAGAGAGAGTTAAATCAATGTTATTTATTTTTTACGTATTGAACTATATTTCATTAGCGCTTAAGTAGACACATTAAATGCTGTGATAATTGAATTATCATACTGTCGTATATTTACAGATAATGCCGGTAATTAAATTAATCTTCCTCTTCGATAAGTTCTAAATTAACCTCGTATTTTGTGTATTTTGAGGTTTCCATATTCTTTGAAAGTCTGTCTGGAAAGTAGGAATTGCCAAAGAGAAAGTTAATTTCAATATTCATATATTAAAACAATATTCTCAAATCCAGACACACTAATCCGATTGTGATTTTTGTGAGCGCGAAACAAACCATAAAAGACACTGGCTTCAAATAAAACTACTAGAAATATTTGTTTACAAAGTTACATCCTATTGTACACCATTCCGAATTGTCTAAAAAAACAAAACAATGCAATATAGGTTATCTACAGAACAAATAGGTAGTTTCAAAAATATATATCTTTAAATATATATTTTTAAAACTGCATCTGATGTTGAGGGCTCCAGTTTTGGAGATCTGGATAGTGTGGAGTACCACTGCATTGCCATAACTCCCAAGACCAATCTGACTTGGAGTGGTTGTACCTGTTATGATTCCATTTATGGGTCAAATGGGCATACATAAAAATCATTCGTATTCAATAGGATATTTTTTAAAGCCCTAAGATACCACACAAAAAATGTAAATCCAAATGTATAACGAACGAAATTTCATAATCCCAGTGCATAAAATTAGACTAGGCGGGTTGACATATCGTTAAAATCAATCAATCAATCAATGTACCGTAATTACGGTGGTCTATGGAGAATTTGGGGATTGAAATCGAATTTCTGGAGAAAGAGAAGAAAAAGAAATAAACAAATAAATATTTGTATACCATTCCAAATTGTCTCAAACAAACAATGCAATATAGGTTATCTATAGAACAAATAAGCAGTTTCAAAAAAATATTTTTGGACCATATGAAATTTAGGCACCCTTTTGCGATCTCGTTTCATAAGGACATTTTTTTCATTTACATCGCCAAAATCCGGTTGTTTGTTAACAGATGATTTTTAGATTTTTTAAAATTATAAAACTAACCTTAACCCTAACCCTAACCCCTAAACCTAATCCCTAACAAACAATCAGAGTTTGGCAGTGTAAATGGAAAAAATGTCCTTATGAAAGGAGATCGCAAAAGGGGTGCCAAAAGGTCATATGGTCCATATTTTTTTAAAGAATCTAATTAAGGGATTGGCAATCACGATACGGCGTTTTTTTTTTTTGTTTTTTTTTTTTTTTTTAGAGAAACACTTGAAGTTTATTGTTTCAACTAAGAGTATTGTAGCATTTGGGGTCTCGAAGTAGTTTGGCAGAGGCAAAGACGAGATGAAGAGATTACACGTATTCTATATTAGGAAAGGAAAAAGTCAGACACTGGATCACAGAAAAATCACACTCACTTTATTATTGATAGTGCATCAAACAAGAAGACGCGAAGTGATATTTGTTAAGTCAATCAAGAAAATAGTTAATCGTAGCCGACTCCAAATGAGGATTCTAGTCTCAGAATTTAAATCGTTTCTTGTTACTCTTGGTTCATTTACTTATTTTTAACAGTATATCAGCTTATCGGTTATTCAATACCAAACCTTAACTCATATGACTGTATGAAAACTAAATGAATGGTTTTGGCTTTAGTGGCCAAAACTGGTTCGTATAATAATATATATTAATAATAATAATATATAATAAGTAGTAGGCTTCAGAGAAATCTCCCAACGTAGGTGAAAATATACATAATAAAATCCAAACAAAGAGGTACAATACAACAACAATAAATATTTTATTGTCTGAGCACATGGAACAGGAAATATATGACAAGATACAGACAGTTAGAATGAAATTCTTTGAGAAGTAAGAAAGAGTTCTTAATGAATATAAGAGTCACTTACTATGCATGACCCAGGTGGTAGGGCATAAACAGAGCAACGTACATGCATGGGTACGATCCCATAGTTGAGAGGCAAATTCCTTCCCCTCAATGGACAGAGACACCATTAACCTATATCTGTGTATGTTAGATAATTTTTCTTAGAATTTAAATCGATTCTTGTTACTCTTGGTTCATTTACTTATTTTTAACTGTATATCAACTTATCGGTTATTCAATACCAAATTTGGGTTCATATGACTATATGAAAACTAAATGAATGGTTTTGGCTTTAGTGGCCAACACTGGTTGTATAATAAGTAGAAGGCTTCAGAGAAATCTCCCAACGTAGGTGAATGTATACATATTAAAATCCAGACAAAGAAGTACAATATAAAAACAATACAGACTTTATTGTCTCATAGAGCATAACATATATAACAAAATACAAACAGTGAGGACGAAAGTCTTTGGGAAGTAAGAAAGAGTTCTTAATGAATATAAGAGTCACTTACTATGCAAATCTCACATGGTAGGGTCTAAATCGGGCAACGTAAATGCATGGGTACGATCCTATAGTTGGGAGGTAATGTCCTCCACCTCAATGGACCGATACACTATTTACTTAGATTTATGTATGTTAGATAACGTTAACATCGCGACGTATATATATATATATATATATATATATATATATATATATATATATATATATTGGTATGAAAAAATCACAAATCATCAATAATTTAAAATTGGTTGACTTTCAGACTTTTTCGATAGCATCAGTGAGTGAAAATACTTTTATAAACCAATTTTTAGGACTAGAACTTTTTTACAGAAAAAAATAGATTACGAATAGTCGCCATTTCTCGCGAACCCCACCAAATTTGGAAAGCTAAAAATTGAAATAACTCCGCCAATTTTTGGAAATGGAAGCTCAAATTTTGGGGAATGTCTAACTTTAACACAGTTCGCACCTGTACAAAATTTCAGAAAATTTGAAGTTGGCGGGTGAAAATTTTACTTTTTTCTGGAGGATTTGACATAGAATTGGCCATATATATATATATATATATATATATATATATATATATATATATATATATAAATGTGCGCGCTAAGGTGTGCGTGTGTATATGTTCGTGCGTGGGTTCGTTCGTGTTTCCTGTTTATATTTGCATGTATATTTGCAAGCATAACAGGATATGAATACACACACACACACACACACACACATATTATATATAGTCATCCACAGACACAGTGTTTCGACGTATCACGTCGCTTCTGTGTGGCTAGAAATTTGTAAGCTACCTACAGCCGGGATAGAAACCCGATCGATTCAGCATCAGTCGGACAGCTTAACTGCTTGGCTATCGTCACGTACAGAATGTGAAGGGTATTTTAACAGTTTTAATACACACATCTGTATGTATGTAAAGGCCGCCATAGAGTGCTTCATATATATCTATATATACATATATATTTATATATATTCAGGTACATAACAAAATTGAAAAGTGAATTAGACATAAACGTTATTATTAAACGATGTTATTAAACCATTAACTATAGAATCAGAAATACTAAATTCTTAGGTTTGGTTTGGTTTGGTTTGGTTTGTTTTACGGCATATCAACCTCAGTGGGTCATTTAATGCCGACAAAGTTGTGAAATAAATTCATTCTTAATGCATAATACAATTTTGTTTATCAACACATTTTTTCTATTTAACCCATAGATGGGACCCTACCAGGTACTACCACTACGAGTCAGAGTGGACCAGGGAGCAATGGTGATGAATGGGTGCTCCACATTCCCCAAACCTCCACAACTGGAACCTCACCATCAGATAGAGTTTAACGTCATTCCCAGGACATGTAGACCCTCAGTCACCGCCACTAGCACCCATATGATAAAAAGGATTGTGGCTTTCCATAAG
>CM042149.1:60614685-60637185 GCA_023376005.1 Doryteuthis pealeii | reverse complement strand
TAAATATGTAAAGTAGCCGAAGTGACTTATTGTTAGTATCAGCCGGATAGTGAGGGAGTGCATTCCCTTTTCACTAGCGCTAGACCAAGGGATTGATTGTAAGGGCCAGTTTAGCTCAGTCGATAGTGTATCCACATACACACCAACTCAATGCATCAGTAGCACACCTTGGTTCTGTGTGGTAATGTGAGGAGCTCACTGTAAGTGTATCGCTCCACCTCAGACGCAAAAAATCTCCTTGGTCTAGCGGTAGTGAAAGGTAGATATGTTGTATACCCTTTCTTACTTCTTACTTCTGGTCGTATTTTCTTCTGGCCGGCTTTGGTTCTATCTTCTAACATCTTGACTTGGTCTGGTCTAGCGTCTCGGATCTCTTAACGTCTGGACTTTCTATTGCTATGTTCCTGCTGGCTGGTCGTCCTGGATTCATTTCTTAGTCTTGTTACCAAGACATTCATCAACCACAAGAACATATTACTTATATAAACTTTTATTTCCTTAACTATACATTTCACGTAACTAAATATCTGACTAACATAGCGCGCGTGAGTTCCAGTTTTAGGCAGGACCTAAAATGGTCGACTTCTCTGCTTGACGTCTAACTGAAAACTGGGGACTCGAACAGGTCCCATGTGACTTCACGTATTTTGGCGGGCTTCTGTAATTTTCCATTGAAGGACCCGGCCATGGTATGAAAAGGGTCATCCCCTCAGAATTACAGGGGACCGACAATAATCTTATGCAACCGCATAGATTATGTAACAGATAGACCCCATCGCTGTCCGGCTGATACTGACAATAAGCAACCCCAACGATTTTACTTAGTACCTTCATTGGGAAGAAGGCATTCCAATAGCGAAACTTGCCAATCTGACTGATCTCATTCTCTCATAAATATATAACAACACTTTATATACACATGAAGAGGAAGACAGCGCTGTCACAAGCAGTAGCTACGCACTCACACCCCAGAACTACTATAAAGAACTGCCAGCGACCCGCACCATTCGTTCGCCAGTCTGATGAAGAGAGAATTACACACTTGAAAATTTACTAAATAAATGAAACTCTTCTCCCCAAACAACCGAGTTTCTTATATTTTTAGTTTCTTTAATGCTTCACACTAATGCCCAAACTAGATATATATACCTCCAACAAACGGATATATATAACTAAATAAACACAAATATAAACACTTTATATATATATATATATATATATATATATATATATATATATATATATATATATGAAAGAACAAAACTCAAACAAAAATGTGTAGTATATCGCGCTGGAATGTTAAATTCCGCTTCCTCAGCCTTTATTGAATCATTAGGATCATACAAGTGTTTTATAGAAGGGGGAAGTAGGTAGGTGGGTAAGTTTTGTGGTGAGGGAAAGATTTAATTGGGTGAGATACGGAAGGAGATAGAAGGGAAAGGAGTAGGTAGAAAAAATGAATGGTGAGGACACCAGATAGGGGAGGGGAAGTAGCCATTTCTTGGAAAGATATATATATATATATATATATATATATATATATATATATTGGGAGATTATGTATTTAATTAAAGTCATACCTAATTTGTTAATTAATTAATTATAATTAAATGAATTAGGCGTGCATATCAGTTTAAATGTAAAGCGTAAACAAAGCGATCTCTGTATGTACATTTCAGCCCATTAGGCCTCATCAGCAGAGCTATAGACAAGGCAGTGCTTTGTGCGTGATTCGAAACCTACATGTCAGGCTGACAGGCGGACATTCTAACCACTTTTTCTCGATTTGTTTACGCTTTACATTTAAACCGATATGCACGCCTAATTCATTTAATTATAATTAATTAATTAACAAATTAGGTATGACTTTAATTAAGCACATAATCTCCCCAAAATTGTCGGCCTTCGCCATTTCAAACACATTGTTTGACCACTTCATATATATATATATATATATATATATATATATATATATATATGTATATATATATACATGAGTGTGTGTGTGTGTTGTGTGTGTGTGTGTGTGTGTGTAAGTCATGCTTTTGTTTTGGTATGATTATATAGTACGATAAGCAATTTTCTACCAATAACATTTCAAGTCAATCCCAGAAATATATCATGTTATTAAATTCCCTTTGATACAAATTGCTTTCCCGTAACAAAATATCCCAAATGTTTTGGGATTGCCGCTGTATCTCAAAGTAACTAGAGAGAGGGCGAGAGATAGAGAGAGAAATTATAATGGACGTGTAAAGATAGGGACAGATAAAAAAAAGAATTCTGAAATGACTGAGACTGTGGTAAAATGTATATCCTTTGTTAAAATATATAAGATTGACAACTGATAGTTTGTTTTTTTATGGTAATGGACTTTATTCGTTTACAATAAAGGGGAAAACATTAATAATTGGCCACTAATAAGAAATACAATCCAATGATTCAATTGCTGATATTGTTTTTTGTTTATCTTTTCTTAGAATATTTCGATTTCTGCTTTGAATCTGATTCGATTTTTTTTTTTCGGTTGGTTCTTGATATTGTCAAAGATTGCCACATTTATCAGCCGTTTTCCCATGCCATTTAGAGAGATACTGTGAAAATAGACATACATACGATTATGTGATTCCACAATGTATTTGCAATGCACATTAAATATACACAAATATATGTATGGGCCAAATTATGATTTTATATATATATATATATATATATATATATATATATATATATATATATATATATTGGGGGGGGTGAAACAAAGAAATCACAGTGCTCAACCACAAATTTGTAGGAGCTTTATTTATTTATTTGTTGAATTTTAAAAATATAATTGTTTTCCATAAGCAACTACCCGGGTTTCAGGTTATTTCACCATCGTCAGACTACTAAATCTTCTGGTGTTTATTTGAAGACATTTCTTGCTGTTATGTTTTGGGACCGCAAATTACGTCGGTTTATTATTGTGGACGCTCTTTATGTTTTCGATTATATTTTTGAATTTTTTAATTCCTGTATTTTATAAAAAATGCTCATAAAGTTATCTCCCTTATCCTTTGAAAATTTGTTCTTAATTTGGATTATTTTAATCAATTTCATATGTTACAAGACGTATGTCTTTTCAAATTTTCTGATGTTAAATCTTGTAAATATATATATATATATATATATATATATATATATATATATATATATATATATATATATATATATATAAGTTAAAAGTAAGGAAAGGAATCCGACGGTATAAGTATAGATAAAAGGATATGAAAGCACACAATGCTGTTAAAATAAATATATTTTTATCATCATATTATATCAATATTAGCTATGAATATGATATAAAATATTTTCATTTTAACAGCATTGTATGTTTTCATATCTATCTATCTATCTATCTATCTATATATATATATATATATATATATATATATATATATATATATATCATTATCATCATCTTGTCGCGCAAGCAGCGCGGGTATCCATGACAATCTCTCGCCAACCATCCCCATCATTTATTGATCCTGGGAGGTTATCCACACAGCATGTAGTATCCATACAGAGCTGGTCTATGTAGGTCTTTGCTGGACGACCGGTACTAGTATGTCCATGTGCTGGTGTCCATAGAAGGACATCGCTTTTGAGTTCATCCTTACTTCTCTAGAAGTGTCCGGTATGTCTTGCTCGTCTTACACTGATGGTTTGTGTGACAAGGAGGAAGTGGTGGTACAGCTGCATTCTTGTGGGATGTTGCTTCCACGATTTGCTCAAGATCGCACGCAGCATCCTTATGCAGCTCTCATCCAGCCTATTTTTCTGGCGCCTCGTCAAGGTCCAAGTGGTGCAGCTATACAACAACATTGATACCACTATGGCCTGGAAGAATGGTCGATTCAACTTGTCGGCGAAGTACATATATATATATATATATATATATATATATATATATATACAAGGTGTGTAAAAAAGAATCGATTTTTAAAAAAACTTTTTGACAAACCTAGTATTCTGGGGGAAAAATAACGTCCATTCATTATTTTTTTCAGAATACAAGGCGTGTTAAAAAAGTTTCAAGTTTAAAGCTGTATTTACCAAGATAGAAATGAAGAATGAATGGAGCGTTATTTTTTCATACATTGTGTGTCAAAAAGTACAAAAAATCTCGATATTTTTCTGACACTGCATAAAAACTAAATATGAAAACAGAAATGGTCATAATATCAAATACTGCCCATGACAACAAGTTTCACGTAGAATGGGATGGACTATCACCGTTCTATTATTTTAGATTTTATATTAGCTCTTCTTAGTGGAAGTATCGACTAGATTTAATTTTTTTCTAATAAAATCTGAGCAAAAATTAACCGAAAATGTTTATATAAATAATACCATATATATATATATATATATATATATATATATATATATATATATATATATATATATGGTGTGTGTGTGTGTGGGGGGGATTGTCTCTGTTTCAGCTTTTGCTGGAACGATGTATCAAAATGGAGTATTATTGGAAGAGTGCTCAATATAAAAATAGAGTTGTTATATAATATGATAAGATAAATATATAAAGGTTTTACATATCTATTTATTTGATGGCAAAGGAACAGTCACAACCGTTCGGTTTCATACATGCGTAAGTGCAAACAATCTTCAGGGGACGTTGTTTCATATGCAAGGAAAGTCGAAAATTCACCTGAAGATTGTTTGCACTTAGGCTTGCAGGAAACTGAACGGTTGTGACTGTTCTTTTTTCATCAAATAAATAGATATGTAAAACATTTATATATTATATTATATTATATTATATTATATATATATATATATAATATATATATATATACATGTGTCTGTCTGTGTGTGTGTTTGTCTATCTGTCCGTCTGCGCGCACGCGTGTGTGTGTGTGTGTGTGTTGTGTCTGTTAGTTTGCGTGTGTCTATGTAAGTATATATGTATATATAGAGAAAACAGAGGCAGATATAGTGTTGAGAGAATATGAGTGCAGAATATTTCCAATAACGGGGAATATTCTCAAACTTTTAACGATATGGTGTGGAATATGATGTTAAAAGATGGCGTTCTGCCAATTTTAAAATGAACTAAGTACACCAGTCGTAATAATAGCATTTAACGTGGATTTGAATCTAATGGGAAATGCATAACTTCATCAAGCAGCAAGAAGACGAGTAACTATATATATATATATATATATATATATATATATATATATATATATATATATATATATATGTATATATATATATGAAAAGTGAATGGAAGTGAATCCGACAGTATGAAATAAATATTTTTAGAAAAAAACTGTCGGATTCACTTCTATTCACTTTTTATACTGTCTTTTTGAAAAAAACAAAATACCTGTATTTCTATATCTTTCCGGAGGTTAATGTGGTCTGCAGTGGCTGGAATCATGAACTTTTTGATACGTTTTTATACATTGTTTTATATATATTTACATCAAACTCTTTTGAGTTTTTTTTGTGGATTATAATGCTTCTGTTTTTTTTTTTAAATAAATTTATTTTATTTTTAAAACAGAATATGCATTTTCAAAATTAAAAAAAAAATCTAGCTACGAACACGAACGTTCGTTTGTACAACTTTTGTAACGGTTTACTCACACCGTCTTTCTATCACAAACATTTCCCTCCTGATGAAGACCGCTTTAATAAAAGGTCGAAACAGATTTCTGTCAGCGAATTATAACATCATTTGTTTTATTTTTCTAAAAATATTTATTTCATATATATATATATATATATATATATATATTGTTATCCACAAACACTGTGTTTCGTCGTATCACGTCTCCTCAGAGTGACCAGACTTAGCAGGTAATTCCC
Source organism: Doryteuthis pealeii (assembly GCA_023376005.1). Taxonomy (NCBI): domain Eukaryota; kingdom Metazoa; phylum Mollusca; class Cephalopoda; order Myopsida; family Loliginidae; genus Doryteuthis; species Doryteuthis pealeii. The sequence goes on along the minus strand of CM042149.1, from coordinate 60,631,311 downwards.
AGCCGGGATCGAAAACCGATTGAATTTTTATCATTCAGGCTTGTTAACCACTGGGCCATTATCAGCCACCAGGAGGCAAGAGGTATAATTTAACGGATAAAGACATACATTGGTATATATCTTAGACTGCTAGAGAGCTCACATCAGTTTTATAGGAGAGTCATTGCCATTTCAATTTAATTCGCGGCCGACAGTGCAATATTATCCCAGAGAGCTCAACCCACAAGTTTGGGAGCATATATTTTGTCATCCACAGATACATTGTTTCGACGTATCACGTCTCCACAGTGTGACTAGACTTAGCAGGCTACATCCAACCAGGATCGAATTTTCATGTCAGGCTTCTTAAAATCTGCTGGGAAGGGGTAGAATTTAACTGATAAATACATGCATAGGTATATATTTATTTACTAAGCTTTGCTTAGATGTGGCACAAGGCAATAAATATGGGTGCCCAATAAGAATCGAACTCACTAACAATGGTTGAAAATCTAGCTTGTTAAACATTACACCACGTGGTGCCCTGTAACATATATAGGTATATATATTACAGTTGTTAGAGGGTTCGCATCCACTTTATAGAAACGACTTTGCCATTTAACCTTAATTCGCGGGCGACAGTCACATTTTTACCCCAGGTAGCTCAACCAACAATGTTGGGAGCATGAATTGTATGTGGATCTAAGTATGAGTTGTTTTTATCGTCGGGAAATCCAGTTTCGACAACACTGGTACACTGCAGCTGAATAACGAGCCAGTTATAGACAATCACTGATGCAAAAAATTTTTTTCAGTAATAATAAAAACCTTTGGGGACTGTTCCAAGTGCGACAACTACAGCTGGAATTACCATCACCACAATGTTCCACATTAAAGGAATGTTGTATTGTCCTCGGCCGGAAAACGAAGCTTCCGACAAAAAGACAAAGAGAAATATAAAAATATATATTTTAAAAAAAAGGGGGAAAACGAAAGCGAGGCTTTCCGGTCAAGGAAGCAGGGTGAAGATAAAGAAATATATAACAAACGTCCGTTATCAGATCAAAAGATAAAGATGCGTAGGCGTGTCGTCAATACAAAAGCCAGAGGGTCGAGCCGACAGCAGTCAGACCACAAAGACGCTAGACGGCAGCCAAAAAGGACACTTCACGTCTCCCGTCAGAAAACATCCTTCGGGTACTCATTGTAAGGTTTGCGCCTTCACCACCCACACACCGAAGAAAATAAAGAAGGGTCCTCTCTTTGTACATACGTATCTGTTGTTTATTGAAGTCCAGTAGTCGGTAGTAGCTGACTACTAACATACATCGCTTTGGGTACAGTGAAAACCCCCGTACTAACGCACACGATTTAGAGTAGCGAAGAAGGCCGCTATATAACATATAGAATTTGATGCCAGTATATAACAGGAAGTCATTATATGTACTCTGCGTGTTTATATTGCTGCTTTTCGATGGAACGGGGTCTGCCTCTTTGGGGTGTAATTTTTCTTTTACAGGCATTAGTCTTCTAAGGAGAGCGCATTTTTTTGTATTGGTTGGCACTGTCATGTAAATTGTTAAAGTTTTTTTTGTTATTCTTCCCTTTCTTGGTGATATTTATGGCTCCCTAACACGGAGGTAGTTTTTTCAATGTCTCTTTATAGGGCTTTGTATTTACTTATTCTATTATACTCCTAGATTGATATGTTATTATCTGTTTGCACTGACATATCAATCAGAAAGTATCTTTTCATGTTATAGTCTTTAAACACTATATCTGGTATATTGCTTTTTTATTTCTATATTATTATTACTAGACACAATGAAACACCCTCCGGGCGGTGTAAAAATGATTTTTTAAACTTATTGCCTGATGCGAGGGGTTAAAAATTCAATGTCAGAGGATTTTTACGATAAGTAAGTAAAATCATCACATTTTTTAAAGGAGTAAAAAGAAAAAATAGAACAATTTGAAATGGAAACTTAGTTATGCCCCCCTCAAATAATATGTTGCGTGCATCTATGAATTATTAATGAAATAATTATTTTGAATATTTTGCATATTAATTTTAGACAAAATCATAGGTGTGTATTTGTTTGTAAACTTTTAAGAAAACGTTTTAATAATTAGAAAATTAAGAGGGGGCGAGTGTAAAAAACAATTTTTAAAATTCTTACTCACATTTTGAGTGTATATAATATAGGCATGTTTTTATTCTATGCATTATCGATTTTTGACTATAATCTAGATTCGCATTATGAATAGAGGATATTGTAACGTAATCAGTGACGTAATTTTTATTACAGACTGAAATACAGCCAATGTCCACACAAACAAAAGCTCCTGCGTTGCTAGTGTTTAAAAATTGCGTGAATTCCCTCGACATTTCATTGACGCACCTGAGGCACTTGGCCATAATTTCGGCCCCTTTCCTTTTAAGTGATGGTGTAACACTATGAAACTAAACTGCATCTGGTGCCGAGGGCACAGTTTTGGAGTTCTGAGTAGTGAGAAGTACCACTTCATTGTCATTGTACCCGATTCCCCCAGAGTAGTAGTACCGGTCAGCGTCCCATCTATGGATCAAATACATAAGTTTGAAAATTATTTGTATTAAATAGGATTACTTGATACCATATAACTGTAAATGATTTGCATTAAGTATAGTTACTTGAAGCTATAATAGTTTACTAAGGTTTATTATTATTAATTACTTGAAACCATATCATTGGCAATTTAGTCTCGAAAGACTATGATAAAAGTTTTTGTGTGCTCCTGAGGTTGCAGCGCCTCCTGTGACTATGAAGTCCTATGTTTGAGAAACATTCTCGACCACAGATTTTGCATTTTTAGGTTGTCCCTGTAGATGATGATGTCCCGATGCTTTGTTGCCGTTGCTTTCTTATGGACCTCTTAGCTTCATGATGTTGTATCAGGGTGAATTCTGACGTGTATTTTTAAGTTACGTTAATCCATTGAAACCATATAACTGTGTGCAAATTATTTGTGTTAAGAATAGTTACTTGAAGCTAAAATTGTTTACTAAGGATTATTATTATTATTACTTGAAACCATATAACTGTGTGCAAATTATTTGTATTAAGAATAGTTACTTGAAGCTATAATTGTTTACTAAGGATTATTATGATTAATTACTTGAAACCATATAACTGTGTGATAATCAATCAATGAAGAGATTTTCGTGTCCACATTTCTTACGGTACAGCTCTTACTTCTAATGGAGTGAATGATGTGTGGATAAAGAAACATTCAATATACTTATCTCTGTACCGCTACTACATCGGAGAGGATGGAATCCTTGTTGCTGGGCAGCTGTTCAGTTATTGGTAGTTCTATGACGTAAGGAATGTAGACGCAAACTTGGGGCTGAGGGTTACCTTCCCTTGTGCCATTTTGAGTTTTTAGAAGTAACACATGTCCACTTCTTTTCACTCATGAGTATTTTATTTACCCCAGATTACAATTGCCAAGAGCAAGAAATGTCATGCCTTCCACCATTAGCGCATTCTCCCAGACTTCATTTTCACTCTGACCTCTCACCCCTCCTTTCTCCCCTTCGCCACGTATCATTTGCTCATCCAACCAAACTATGCCTAATCATCATTTAAACCATTCCGTTCTAATCCCCACATCAGGCCACGTCCATGGCTCCATGCCAGGCTTATTACGTAAAATGGGACAGATCCTGCCTTTTTGTTAATTAAGTATATATCTAGTCATTTGGTCACATTTGGACAATCTGTTTTTATCTCAAAATCCCCGTAAATTTTCTGCATCTCCTTTTCTATAACAGATTTTGGTTTGTGGATAAACCATTAGTAAATATGGTTATACTTTACTCAGTCGCCCAATTCCCACTGGATTACCTTTTCCACAAACCCTAGTTCTTCTCATCTGAACTGATGGAACCTCATACATCGTGCAAGACTCGAGAGCTATTATCTGTTGAAAGTAAAAGTAAAATCGCCGGGGTGGCCTAAAGTCGGTTTCAGCCAGACAGCGAGGGAATCTATCCACTTTTCACAAGCGCTAGGCCAAGGAAATTGTTTTCGGCATCTGAGGTGGAGCGCCACATCAGCTTCTCACTTTACCGTACAAATCCTGTGCTACTCATATGCTGAGTGGCTGAGGGCCGATATCGAAACCCGAACCTTGTCGTTCCTAGTCCGACATGAAATATACGATTTAGATATATGTGTGCATGTGTGTGTCTACCTATATGTCCATTAATTTGTTTCTGTAGGGTTTCCAGGTGTGTGCACTCTCTCTCTCTCTCTCTCTCTCTCTCTCTCTCTCTCTCTCTCTCTCTCTCTCTCTCTCTCTCTCTTCTCTCTCGCTATTGTAAAGCTAACCTATGTTAATGCAAACTGTTATACGCACGTCAAGACACAATTTCACCCCCGCGTAATTTCAAATTCCCCTTATTGACGTATCGATCTGGTGTTTCTCTCTTGTTGTCAAGAGAAGAAACAGCAGCAGCTGGTATTAAAGTAAAGAAATTATACAAACCATTGGACTTGGCTTTATTTCTTCTTCTTCTTCTTCTTCTTCTTCTTCTTCTTCTTCTTCTTCTTCTTCTTCTTCTTCTTCCTTCTTCCTTGTGCCTTCTTTTTCTTCTTCTTCTTCTTCTTCTTTCTTCTTCTCCTTCTTCCTGTGCCTTCTTCTTCTTCTTCTTCTTCTTCTTCTTCTTCTTTTCTTCTTCTTCTCTTCTTCTTTTCTTCATTGTGCTTCTCTTCTTTTCTGCCTTGAGCTTCTTCTTCTTCTTCTTCTTCTTCTTCTTCTTCTTTCTTCTTCTTCTTCTTCTTCTTCTTCTTCTTCTCTTGTGCCTACTTCTTCTTTTCTTCCTTATGCTTTCTTCTTCTTCTTCTTCTTCTTCTTTTCTCTTCTTCTTCTTCATTGTGCTTTCTTCTTCTTCTCTTCTTCTTCTTCTTCTTCTTCTTTCTTCTTCTTCTTCTTCTTTCTTCTTCTTCTTCTTCTTCTCTTCTTCCCTTTCTTCTTCTTTTTCGTCATTGTGCCTTATTCTTCTTCTTCTTCTTTTCTTCTTTTGCCTTCTTCTTCTTCTTCTTCTTCTTCTTCTTTTTCTTCTTTTTGCCTTCTTCTTTTTCTTCTTCTTTTTCTTCTTCGTTCATTATATCAACCCCTGCTTTAGCTCTGTCTGTAGAGCATCCACCGAGGAACCACACAGTTCCGGGTTAGATACCGGCTTACATCTGTGTGATAAAATGTTAGGTGTGTTACTCCACCTCGGACGCATAAATGATCTCCCTGTTCTAGCACTAACCAAAATGAGATAGACTCACTCACTCCTACTTTACTTATATCAACATAGTACCAAGTTCAAGTCGCTGTGCCAAAGAAACATGAAAATATTTACCGGGGCCGATTTAGTCCAACCAAGAAATCGCAAGATTCTAGGTTCTATCCCAGTCTCAGTGGATGAGTAGTACAGCTGTTTGTTTGAAATATGCCTATTCAATTTAAGGGCATTTGTGGCGCCGTCAGTTATGTTTTGGCTGGTTCCTTGGTGAATTTCGGTTCTTTCAACATAATACCCACTTCTGTATATATATTTTACCTAACCCCTCCGCACAAGCAGGATGTGACACAGGTTTGAATTCAGAGTTTCCTTCTCCTACATTGGTTAACTAGCCATGGTTAAAGAGCCCAGTCTGCCCTGCTATTTGCCCATAACTGGAGAGAGAATTGGATTCATACCTTTCGCAAGGGTATTAGCTATGTGAAATGCAAACAGTTTCATCCAGGAATTGAACTCGGGTCGACGAGTCTATTTCCTTACGATTCTAACAATTAGGCCACGCTCCTCCATAATATATCCACGTCTGTATAATATGGGTGGTAAAGTAGTGCTCTAAAACAGAAAAATCCTCCTGGTAAAGCGCAAGGGAAAAGGGGATAGACTCTGTCGCTGTTCGATAATTGGCAACTCTGCAGATTTTACTTATTTAAACAATAGATATTGTACACTGACTGTAATTATTGAATTGATAAAAAACATAATTTGCAAAAGTATATGCATGGGTTGGCGCCTGTATGATGTGGGCGGCTTAGTGAGTGAGAGAGAGAGAGAGAGAGAGAGAGTATATTAGGTATTTTCCAAACTATTCCCCATGGGTAGGATGTGACACAAGGTCGCAGGTATCGGGCATCTATTGAGGATTGAACTCACCATTCAGGTGCAATGTATCAGTGAGACTAGGTTGTTAACCATTACACCCTGGTGGAAACAGTCTAAACCAACTAGGCATAGCATAGATTTTTCTCATGGTCACAAGTAAGGGGCATCCAGTGAGTATCAAACTCAATATTCAGTGATCTGTTAGGTTAGACTATTATATATAATATATATATATATATATATAATATATATAATATATATATATATATATATATATGTGTGTGTGGGTGAGAGAGAGAGGTGATACCTCGAAACACGCGTCTGTAGTTTACTCTATTATACGCTCCCAATTTCGGTTGAGCAGTTTATTTAGAAGGGATGTAATTGCAAAATTCACCGTATTCGGCGTTCAGCTAAGACTCACTTTGTTTACAAAGTTTGAGACCTCTAGGTAAATTCATTTCCGCTTAGAAATGTAGCGATTAAATAGCCTGCCATACTTGGCAGCTGACTGTGGCCGTAGGGGTAAGAGGTTTGGCGAGCATAAGTTCGTTCGGGTCTCGAACCCGGCCAGAGGTAGCTGCTAAAATGGTATAACTGCACTGATGAAGGGTTTCCTCGAAACACGTGTCTGTAGTTTACTCTATTAATATGTATATATATATATATATATATAGAGAGAGAGAGAGAGGAGGCGGGTGTTTCAGGGGTACAAGAACTATATAGTCTTTCGAGACTGCAATGGCAATATATATATATATATATATATATATATATATATATATATATATTAAGTGTTGCCGTGGGTCCAACTGAAGAAAATTGAATATTTCTTTTAAAAATAAGTTCAGCAAAATGAATTTTTGTTTCTAAAATTTTATTTTTTATCTTACTTGAGCAACACGTGTTTCGGATCTACTTCTGGCTAGATTAACCACTTCTGATTCCGTATATATATATATATATATATATATATATATATGTGTGTGTGTGTGTGTGTGTGTGTGTGTGTGTGTGAGTGTGTGTGTGTGTCTGTATATATATATATATAATATATATATATATATATATATATATATACACACACACACAGACACACACACATACACACATTCCGAGGGTCCTCACATCAGTGAGGAGGACCGATGTTGCTTTTGAAAACCGTAGAGAGGAAGGCCCCGAAACGGTTTGCACATTTTCTCCTGATGAGCCCATGCATTTGTAAACATATTTTGTTTTTTCAATATATCAAATTCATATATATATATATATATATATATATATATATATGAAAAAATATTTTAAAAATATTAAAAAAAACAGAATGTTTTATTTTTTAAATATTTTCTTCGCATATTGTCGGATTAATTTCCTCGCCGTATTTCCACATATATATATATATATATATATATATATATATATATATATATATATATATATATATATACTGCATGTACTCTATATGTGTGTGTACAATGTTTTTATTTATTATTTCTTTTCGCATCTCGAAAGTCAATTTCATCTCAGCGCTGTAAACACCTGAAAATTATCCAAGGCTAAAAAGCGCGACAATAAATGAACACTGTATTACTCTTCGTTTCTTGATACTCGACACAGCTGGGACCGTTTCATTAGAACTAAATATGGGCGCAATGACTGCTAAAAGGTGGGAAATTTAGCGCAGATGTTGAGTACAATTCTATGAAATGGATCTCATGAATGCCTTTCCTTCCAGCAACGAACCTTTGCAAGGAGAAACAGAATCCCATAGCGACGCACGTATACAAATGTGAACATGCACCCATTTCGATTTCGCTTATCTATTTCTATGTAACCCAATAAGGGGCCTATTTGTGTTCATTATACATACTGTATTAACATGAACACGAAAACTACACCGTCCTTACGGCTGGGGTTGTAGAATACACCGACTGTACCTTAGTAGAGGAGTAAAATCCCGCTTATGGGGCCACATGTTGGCCGTGATTAGGGACCGTGATGCTCAAGGACGGAATCCCGGTAGCTGAGTAATCCATAGTATGCAGCACTCATTTTTTACCTAACTTGGACGAGACCAATTATTGTATAGACCTCTTTCGATCAATCGGCTGGTCACGTCGTCCTAGCACACACACACACACACACACACACATATATATATATATATTTACCAACCCCTCCGTACGAGCAGGATACGACACAAGGTCAATTTCTTAAGCGGAGTTTAACAGGTTTGAATTCAGAGTTTTCGTTCTCCCACACTGGTTACCTAGCTATGGTTAAAAAGTCCAGTCTGCTCTGCTACTTACCCATAACTCGAGGGAGAATTGGATTTATACCTTTCCCAAGGGTATTAAAACCATGTGAAATGCCAAGAGCATGGTCCAGGAATTGAACTCGCGTTGACGAGTCCATTTCCTACGACTCTAACCATTAGACCTAGCACCTATATGATTATCCAGAACCCAATGGCCCTATGGCAAACTTCCGAACCTTTTTTATCATATATGTGCTAGAAAGCGGTGACTGAGTTTCTTATTATCTTTGTTATGAATTTTAACTGCATCTAATGGTAAAGTTTCCATTCTGGATCTCCTGAGGAGTGTGGAGTAAACCTTCATTGCCATGACTCCTAGATCCACTCTGGCTTGGAGCGAAGACTGATTAAGGGAGTGATATATATATATTTATCTAACCCCTCCGCACAAGCAGGATGTGACACAGGTTTGTTAGGGTTCCATATATTGGCTAGATGGAGAAAAAAAAGATTTCCTAAGAAAATATGTTTAAAGTTTTGTTTTTTAAAAAACAAATTTCAATACCATCAAGAATCTCTCTCTCTCTCTCTCTCTCTCTCTCTCTCTCTCTCTCTCTCTCTCTCTCTCTCTCTCTCTCTCTCCACACACACACACACACGTGCTTTTTTCTTTCTTTCCTTATTTTTATCTTTTCATTACGTTTGATTGAAAACAGAATAGCATTATAGCTTCCGCGCGCTCCTCCCTCTCTCAGTCTTCGCCCTACTCTATTTCTTTCTTTATTTTTGCTTTTTCATTATGTTTTTCTGTGGAACTTGTCCTTTCTCTTCCCTTTCTTTCTTTATAATAAAAACGGAATGGTCCATTAGCTGAGGTGACGGCACTATTCAGAAATAAGAAATCGGCGGATAAGCAATATCTGATAATCAGGATTTCAATTTTTGCATTTAATATTGGACGATTTGGACGGGGTGACTTTTTTTATCAGAGGGTGTTGCAAGATGTTAACGGTCGTACAATTAAGGAACACAGGTATTAACTTTAAAATCTATAGTATAAGTGAGCTTAGCTTGCTGACATCGAAGCGGCAATGAAAATCTTACTAACAACAAGTATGGGTAGTAAGAGTGTTGTGTGAATGCAAGGTCACATGCCTTCTCTACACCGTTAGAATTTCTCAGACATACGTGAGGTGGATTTTGAGTTTTACCTAATTGAATTGGTTCGTATGCTTCTGCAATGTAAAATATTTCCATTTGCAGAGAAGGAAGATTTCTTTGAAGAATTCCTTTACAAATCCAGTTGGACACTTAGTAAAATACCCGAAGGAAAAGATTAAACAGTTAGAAATATAAGAATTCAAAGAATTTGCTGTTATAAATACGGAATAACTAGTAAAGTTGGGTGTTTAATTTGAAAGTGATTCAGCATGAAATAACCCCAAAAGGGCTTGATATGTTGTAAAACAAAACTACTACTACCACAAAAACACAAGCAGCTCCTCCAACAAAGCCTTCATCATGGGATCAGACATGGCTGTTTTATATATATATATATATATATATATATATATTATATATATATATATATATATATATAAGTTAAAAGAAAGGAAATGAATCCGACGGTATGAGTATATATAAAAAGACATGAAAACACCACAAAATGCTGTTAAAGTGAAAACATTTTATAACTTCGCTTATATTGAACAATATTTCGATTTTAATAAAATCATCATCAGAGCTTGTTTATACTCCGTGTAATACCTGGATCATGCTAGACAATTGGAGAAAAAAATGTGGAATCTGGGAGCAAAAGAGATACCAATTTTAGAATGTGCCCTGGGAATGGTTCCCGAGAGTTTAGAAAACAGACTAGAGGAACGTAAAATTAGACGAAGAATTGGGGCCATTCAGAAAGCAACATTGTTGAGATCGGCTAGAATACTCAGAAGAGTTCTGAAGACCTGAGAAGATTGATATCACTCAGACTCCAGTGAGAGAAGATCAGCTGGTGTGAAAAACTCAAAAGGATTTAAATAATAATATAATAATAATAATAATAATAATAATAATAATAAGAAGAAGAAGAAGAAGAAGAAGAAGAAGAAGAAGAAGGAAGAAAAAGAAGAAGCAGACGGAGAAGAAAAAGAATGAGAATAATATATATATATATATAAGGTAAAAGGAAAAGTATACAAAAAATAATGACTCAAACAAGTAGAAGTAGGAGAGAAATATTTCGTTCCGCTTTACGGGAGGAACTCCATCAGTCTCTTAATTCCAAACAAGGTACGTATATTTGTATCTATAGAAGAGAAGTGAATTGGTGGTGAAATTCAGGGGAAAGGGAAACCTTGTTTTGAATAAATAGACTGATGAAGTTCCTCGCGTAAAACGGAACGAAATATTTCTCTCCTACTTCTACTTGTTTGAGTCATGATTTTTTGTCCACTTTTCCCTTTACCTTATTTCATACTGTCGGATTTTACCCCAACCCTCTTATCTTCATGTATATATATATATATATATATATATATATATATATATATATATATATATAATTGATAATTGAATCATATTACCATGTCCAGACAACACGGCAAACACCATCTACGACATCCGGAGCACTGGACAGCTGTTTCGAACACCTTTGGTCTCATCAGCAGTGCATACCACAATCTCCGCCACTAGAGATTGAACCAATGGACCATAGAGTGAAGTGCAGAGATTCTACACACTGGGCCACCAGCCCATGCCACAAACGGTGAATGCCAAATCGTCCAGTCAATGGAAATAGTAATTCAAACTGCGCAGCCACTTAACATGTATTTGCCGTGTATCTCATCGCAGGATTACATAGGGCAAGTTCACCCCCAGGACAACAACTATATATATATATATAGACATTTGAAACATCTTCACCTGATGAATGCATCGCATGAAACCAATATGGTTGTGAATGTTCCTTTGTCACCCAATAAATAGATATGTAAAACCTATATATTTATCTTACTATATTATATAATAGCTCTATTTTATATTGAGCACTCTACCAATTAATACTGCCTTTGGTACACCATTCCAGCAAAAGCTGAAATAGTGACCATCTCACACTACAGTATATATATATATATATAATATATATATATATATATATATATATATATTTCATCATCTTTAGGTCGTCCTGGTGGCACGGATTTTCAATGTCTTCTCTCTCATCACCCGTCCCAATTGTTCATCCCTCCTGGTAGGTGCGCCTCATAGCATCCAGTATCCGATAGAGCTGATAAAAGGAATTTTTTGCCCGTAGGTCTAATATGATGCATCCGTGTGTAGGTGTCCAAAGGAGAACATCACATATGAGTTCGTCCTTAATTCATGACTTGATTCACACTCTTAAACAGACCCAAAAAATAACGCCTACGGCAAATTATCATATATCAGTCGGGCAAGAAGATATAGGGAATGTTTCGTAAAATTGAAAAAAAAGAAATTATATAAAAATGAACAGATGGTAATCTCTGTGCGCAGACAATCTACATACATTCTGGATCTGTGTTCAAAATATCATGTGGAACATTCTGATAGCGAGAACATCCCCGGTAATTTCATATTAACAACATAAGCATCCATAATATTTTCTACTATGCAGCATCAGTTATGTCCCTATCTCTCCCAGTCTCTCCCAGTCTCTCTCTCTCTCTCTCTCTCTCTCTCTCTCTCTCTCTCTCTCTCTCTCTCTCTCTTTTCAATTCCTTTCCTTATGATTCACTCCTTCTCTATCTCCCTTTACTTCCTCCTGCTCTCTCTCTCTCTCTCTCTCTCTCTCTCTCTCTCTCTCTCTCTCTCTAGCTGCCTCTCTATCAGTCTCTCAGTGTCTCAGTCTCTATGCCTCTCTCTCTGTCTCTGTCTCTGTTTGTCTGTCTGTGTCTGTCTGTCTGTCTGTCTCTCTCTCTATTTTCAATTCCTTTCCTTATGATTCACTCCTTCTCTATCTCCCTTTACTCGCTCCCTCTCTCTCTCTCTCCCTCTCTCTCTCTCTCTCTCTCTCTCTAGCTGCCTCTCTATCTCAGTCTCTCAGTCTCTCTGCCTCTCTCTGTCTCTCTTGTCTCTGTCTCTCTTCTTCTCTCTCTCTCTCTCTCTCTCTCTCTCTCTCTCTCTCTCTCTCTCTCTAGCTGCCTCTCTATCTCAGCCTCTCAGTATCTCTCTGCCCCCTCTCCCTCTCTCTCTCTCTCTCTCTCTGTCTCGCTCTAGCTCTTACCTCTTCTCTCTCTCTCTCCACACACACACACACACACACACACACATATATATATATATATAATATATATATATATATATATATATATATATTCCACTCTCTGAAGTGCACATGGAATGTATAGATGCAATCAAGAACATTTACACACGAGAGAATTTCGCAGAAGAATGAGGAATGAACTATAAATTACTTTTCACAACATTGCATAACATGTGACATATCGGAAATATAACAGTTGGTGCATCTGTCGTTTCCCGCGATAAACACCCGATATTACGTCATCTGCAAATATTCCAAAACACATTTATCTCGAAGCACCATCTTTAGCTTTGTTGGCAGAATTCCATTTTCCACCTCCCAAATTCAGCGGCAGGGAAACGTGGTATTGCGCTTTCAACATGTAAGAATCTGCCTGGGGTTGAAATTGAAAGAATTATTTGCAACTAGCAGGACCTGGAGATATATCACAGCATGATAATTTGATTATTACAACGTTTTATGCGGTTATTTAGGAGCTATTGCATATGGTTCAATATGTAAAATGTATCATAATCTTGATTTAATTCTCTACTTCTCACTCTTCTTAACCTTTCTTTTCATCTTTTCATCTTTTCATTGCGTTTGATTGAAACAGTTTTGCGCTATCGCTTCCGCGTGCTCAATACATCTCTATCTTTTCCCAACTCTACTTCCTTCTTTCTTTCTTTCTTATTATATTTCACCAGTGTAGCATGTTCTTTTTCCGCTTTTCTTTATAATTAAACCGGAAGGCTCCATTAATTAGCTCAGGTGAGGACACTCACAAGAAATAAGAATTCGGCGCATAATCCGGATTTGCATTGTTGCATTTCGTCTTGAACGATTTGGACGGTCTCAATTTTAATCGGAGTGTGTTGAAAGATGATAACGATCGGGATATTAAGGAACAAGAGTATTAATAAATATTAGAAAAAATAATTTTCTCAAGTGATGAGATTTTCTCTCACTTATGCATAAAAAATAATTTTCTAAGGCTTTTTTGTTGATTTTCAAAAGGTTCTTTGTCTTCAATTTGATTTATATTTAATAATCATTATCTTTAATTTATATTTAACTAGAATTGGCTACCCAGCATCGACTGGGTAGAGGGAGGGATTTTTTAAATATTCAGTTTAATGATCCATTATTACTGAATCTTGAGTTGCTTTCGCACGGTATGTCCCATTAAAATCCCACGTAACAAAGACCTTGTGCTGATCTAGCCACTCTGAAAATAAAAATTAATGTCTACTATTTACAACATTAAATATTTAAGAAATTCCATGCTGTTATCATTTAAATTTGCTTTTTTAATTATCTTCATCAATATAAATTAAATCTTCATTATTTTTGCTCAAAAACCAAGATATGTTGATAGTGAATTTTTATATATATTTACTTTGTCGTCAATTGTTTTATTTTCGAAATTTCCTTCGGACATACAGATTCACACAACTGTCCTTTATATATGTATTAGAAGTGGCTGCCTGGGGTCGGTTGGGTAGAGGGGTATCTTTCAAAAGTTATTCTCGCAGATCCATTATTACTTATCGCGAGTGAGATCCCCGCTGGTTGCCCCATAAGAATTCCCGCGGAAATATATAACAATATAGTCAGAAATTTCTATTCAATGATTTACAATTAAAAAAAACAATAATATATAAAAGATGCAATTAATTCTATCAATCAATGTTATATTTCAAAACGAAAAAAACATACACACAAAAAAAAGCTAAACAAAATAACACGCAAATGACTTTCCCTTCTGTTACTTTTCAAATTTTAAATTTTAAGTATCTTCTCAATTATAAATCAAATCTTCATTATCTTTGCTCAAAAACCAAGCCCTTGTGATATTTATTGTGTATATATATTTACTTTGTTGTTAATTGTTTTATTTTCGAAGTTTCCTCCGGACACACAGATACACACAACTGCCCTTTATATATGTTTAGATAGATAGTCATATTTAATAATCCTTATCTTTAATTTATATTTAATAAACTTTATATTTAATAATCTTTACCTTTAATTTAATTTATATGTAATAATGTTAAATAGCTTATTTGATAATTTATATCAAATAATGTTATTTTGTATATTTAATAATGTTAAATATATAGAGATAACCTTTTCCTTAATTATCTGTATATTTCATAATATTTATCTTTAATTTGATTCATATTTAAAATTGTTAAATAAATATTGATATTAGTCGAATGCAATTCACTGACGTTGAAACCATTCACATTTCACTGGTTACTTTTCTGGCTATTACATTGCAAAAATATGTTTGATTGCAGCTAGACAATGGCAAATGAAAATATTTAAGAATTGATCATATTGAAAAGTACGACTCGATTGTCAAATGAATTATTCATAGCAATTCTTACACATCATTAATTATTTTGTGTGTCTACCACATTTGTGAATACAACAACGATAAATATAGATTAAATGTCACCAAAGGAGAGTATATTTTAATATATATATATTCAGTTCTATTATCCCTCTCACATAAAAAAAACTCTGGTGAACTACTAAACCAAATACGTAACCTAAACATGGAGAACAAATTCCTATCTAGCCTCGACATTCAGTCTCTATACACAAATATCCCTGTCAAGAAATGTGTTAATCGTTTACAGCAACACCTACATAAAATCAAAATAAACCACCCCTTACCTAGTCAGAAGATAATGCAAATAATTGAATTTTGCACAAACATTGTTTCTTTAAATATAATAACAACTTTTACCAACAAAAATGTTGGCTCCCTATGGGGTCACCATTAGGCGGCGTTTTGGCTTGCTTGTTTATTGAACTCCTAGAATCTAAACCTTTTAAATACATTCTACCTAATGACATACATTATTACAGATATATTGATGACATTCTAATAATTCAATAAACACAATATACACCACATTATTCAAAAATTAAACCAAGTTGAACCCACCATTAACTTCACGATTGAACTAGAAAAAAACAACTCCCTACCTTTCCTAGACATTTTATTAATAAGAAATAATAACAAACTAACATTCAAAGTCCATAACAAAACAAACAATAAAAATGACTGCATACATTTTTATTCTAACCATAGTAATAACACAAAAATGGTATTCTCATAGGATTCTTCCTTAGGGCCTATAGAATCTGTTCTCCTAATTTTCTAGATGAGGAATGCGAATACATCAGCACATCTTTCATTAATTTACAATACCCCGTTTCCTTCATACATCATGCCAAGTTAAAACAAACAATATTCTACAAGCTCAACAAACCCGAACAACATCCCGACGACTTAGTACATCACACTACCTCAAAGCCCTATAACGTCCTTAATTGAAAAACAATCTAAATCATCTAGGAATTAAAACTGTCACCCGCACAAGCAAAACAATTAGATATTTATTAAAACACACCACAAATAAACGCAAATCCAGCGCCGGTGTTTACAAAATATGTTGTCAACAATGTGATAAGGTCTACATTGGTGAAACTTCCAGTAATTAAAGAAAACGATTATATGAACACTCTAAATACTTAAAATGTGGAAATACATCTAATTCTTTAGTAACACACAATTTATTAACAAATCACAATTTCAATTAGCAAAAATCTTCAATGATCGTTTTTATCCATAATCGAAATGCACGTTGTATCGTAGAACCCTCCGCCATCTCTCTCCTTAACACTTTACCATAGAGACCTGGCTTTTATAAAACATCACCATTCTTTGCTAGAATTATATTAAAAGACTTCAATATACAACTTTCAAAATTTAAACCAAATTAAATTTCCAAATCATTTCCAAACTATATAAAAATAAATCACTTCCATATACCTAAACTCTTCCTATTTCCTTTCACTAGAGCTTAAAACTTTCTCCAGTTTATATAAATTATATTGGTCTATTTACTTTATTTATCTTGCCGTCGT
>CM042149.1:60607185-60609685 GCA_023376005.1 Doryteuthis pealeii | reverse complement strand
ACTCTGAATTCAAACCTGTCAAACTCCGCTTAAGAAATTGACCTTGTGTCGCATCCTGCTCGTGCGGAGGGGTTGGTAAATATATATATCAAAAAACGTCAACAGTAAAAATGTTTTTCGAGAATTAGGTATGCTAGTAAAATCAGTGTCTTTGTATTCAGTGTAAGTTATTGAGAGCTAATGATAGAGAATATGTTTAGTTTGCCCAATCTTCTCGCAGTAAAAGGCAATATTTGTTACGAAATAACTGATCTTATCTATATTTAAAATGTGCGGCTTGAACTCTCTAAGACACCCTCTTTACGCTCACAGAGAAACTTTCACATATAACGAGGAGGTAATCAAAATATACATAGAGAGGAGGTAAGTGACAGGCTGGATAATTTAATTCAAAATTACGACTAATTAAAACCAATTACAATGAATTTTTTCAAACATAACTTAATCCTAGAACTATGGAATATTTTGATATGAATTTTGTGTCATTAAAGTAAATACGAAAAAAACTTTAGAAGACAAACATTGATTCGCTCAGCGTTAGTATAATGATAGATATCAACTGATTTCTCAAACAGGACAACTCATTTTTTCTAAAAAAAAGTAATTTATTGACTTTTCCTTCCAGGGTAAATATTAACAATATTGATTTTCGGCATGAATAATGAATTCCCAATAAAAATCAATAAAACAGACCGTATTTGGAATATATTAACCCAACAAGGGTTGATATGCCGCAAAAATCAATCACCCAACCAACCAACCAACCACCCTTTATTCCTTATATTATGAAAGAGAGAAAATTCATCGAAATATAAAAACAATAAAGAGCACTGATTTTTGAATAGACTCTCCATTATCTACAATGAAATCTTTTGTTTTTTAATTGCATCATTTGTATGCTTATGATAGTCTGAAGAACTATGATTTTCTGGGGTGTATGTATTTATGTGTTTGTTTTATTGATTGATTGATTGAATGATTGATTTTAGCGGCATGTAAACCCGACAAAGGTTATTTAATTTTACGTTAATATTTAATGTTTAGGTAGTTGTTTAAGAGTTTGTTTTTCTTGTTTTTTTCTTTGGCACACGGCCCTATCAAATACCAATAATTTTTAAAAAGAATATTTCTCCCATAGATGGGAGAGTAACAGGTACTGCGACTCCGGATAAGAGTCGGACTGGGAGTAATGGAAATTGAGGTAAATTCCACAGTCTCAATATCTCCAGAACTGGAGGTACACCCGAAATGCTGTTTAGTATCAAAAGCATGAAACACATTTTGTGGAGGAACTCTTACCAGGGAGGCAGTCATCACATTCAATGCCCCACGATAAGATTATGTGTTTGTTATGTTTGTTCCTGACGCAAAAAGTTATACATTCTAGTAAAAAGAACAGAATAGTAAATCAATCTTAACACTTGAATAATACGCATACATTATAACACACAGTATGTACACATTCCTCAACGAGCATAAATATATATATATATATATATATATATATATATATATATATATATATATATATATATATATGTGAGAAGTAAATACACAAGCGATGTGTTTCATGATATGGCTTTTTTAGCCGACAATTTTTGGAGAATAAAAAAATCGAGAAAATCAATCTCTGTATGTACATTTCGGCCGAAATGTACATACAGAGATTGATTTGATACAGAGATGATTTTTCTCGATTTGTTTAACCTTACATTAATAGGTATGCCCCACCTAATTAATTAATTATTAATTAATTAACTTTCAAAATTAGGCACGACTTCAATAAAGCACATATTCTCCCAATATATATATATATATATATATATATATATATATATGCATATTTCCTTTACTTGTTTCATATTGTGCTGAAGAAAGTGTCTATATAAACCGAAACGTTTGAACGTCGGCTTGACGACTAATAATACATTTCTATCCAGTGTAACATCCTATGTTTGTCTACATTTCTTCACATACAGTTGGATTGATTTCCTCATTGTACTCCCATATAAATATATGTATATAAATGAATGCATATATATATAATATATATATATATATATATATATATTATATATATATATATATATATATATATATATCGAGATAGATAGATAGATAGATACATAGATATAAATATATAAAATATATATTTATGAATATAAATATATATATATATATATATATATATATATATAATATATATATATAAATATATTTATATAATGTAAATATATATATATATATATATATATATATATATATATATATATATCTTTATTCACTGTGTCTGAAATATTAATCGATAAACAGTAATGTCTGGAGATGTTTCGGCTTTTTTATTGGCTAATGAGGAAAACATATTAAAAAAATGACTTCAGTAGAGTGGCAAAACATTTTCTTTCTGAAGAATTCGATTCGAAAAAGATGTCTGCTGAAAGCCCGGGAAAAAACCTGAATCTTAATACACGGCACTTAAGTATAAGAAAATGGTATTTCC
>CM042149.1:60579685-60602185 GCA_023376005.1 Doryteuthis pealeii | reverse complement strand
GCACCTATATGATTGTCTTTACCCGATTGTTATTAGGCAATCCTTCAACCCTTTTTATCATATATGTTGTCTCTAGAAGTAAAAAATAGAAGGGGGAAAATAAATACCCAACTCAACAGGTCCTTGTTAAGGAGGGGCAAAATAGAAGCAAGTCCAACACCTTCTCGCAGGCTAAAACACCGACTTCGTCGTCGTCACAATCCTTAACAGCTAATGACGCAACACTCGTTACTGCCGTCACCCCACGGACTTCTGTTACCTTCTACTTATACACCGTTTTCCCCTATCATCCGGGCGTCTGTGGCCCACACACGGGACTGTCAACCCAATCCCAACCGCCGGAATACTCGCAGCTATCATCCGGGTACCTGGCGCTTACATATGGGACTGTGGCATCTCGACTCCGGTGCCCGCGCCAATGTGTCGTCCTTTCGCATTCTGAAGGACACGGGTTCGATTCTAGGTCAGTCAAAGCCTAGCCCGCTTCCTTCGAGAATACGGCAAGCCTTCACGCCCGCCACTCACCTCGTGTTCTCTATCACACCGTGTTGCATGAGGTAGGTCTATTCTCTCACTACATATGTGCTAGAAGACTGAGGGTCTTAGCATCCTGGAAATGATGTTGAACTATATCTAGTTATGAAGCTCCAATTCTGGAAGTATGAGGAGGGTGAAGTACTCCTCCATCAACATTACTCCCAGGTTGACTCTGACCGAGAATGTTAGTACCTATTAGTGTACCATCTAATGTTTGAATAGATTTTTTTAAAATGAGTCTTAAAATTGATTAAACATGAGTTTTAAAAAACTTGAATATCCAATAAGAATTGAGAAAACACAAATATTTTCGGCATAAAATAACCCAAGGTTTCGCATACCGCAAAATTTAACCTACTAACCAATCATTGAATCGAAAAGATAAATGATGTACAATCAAGCCCATAGAGAAGTCCTACGTTTTATAAAGAAACGTTCAGGCACCTCAAATAATATAAAATCCAAAACATCTAATACAGATTTCACATTTTCCTCGTAATAAACCCATACAAATAGCCCATTCGTTATGGTTATCATTTAAATTTCAAATAACACATTTCATATTGAGATTATGTCACAGAAAAACTAACAATGAAATATAATGATTACATTGTTTAATGTTTTATTAATGTTTAATTTTATCATTGTTTAATATTTCTAATCAAGATGAACGTTTTATCATTTTTGCCATTTTGTGAGACAAAGAAAAATATTGATGTTGGACAACAGAAATCTCAATGTTTAGCATTGTTTATTTTTGAATGTTTTCTTTTCATAATTTCTTAAGATGTTGTTTTCGTCTGGCCAGTTGTTGAAATCTTGTGTTCCAAAAGGAAAAATATTTGTAAATATTTTGATTTTCTTTGTAAATGATACAAGAAATATAAACGATTTTATCATTACAGAATAACTTTCTTTATTTTGTTTCGAGTTGGAGGGAGAGGCAAGTTAAAGGACATCTCAGTTGACGTTACTAACATCAAAGAGACGTCGAATATGTCCGGAAGAAGAAGAAGAAGAAGAAGAAGAAGAAGAAGAAGAAGAAGAAGAAGAAGAAGAAGTGGGGATGATGGAGGAAGATATAAAACAGGAAACACCTTAAAACCAGGCATAAGAAATAAAGGTATGTCATCAATAGATTGTGATAAATATCAATGAATTAATAGATAGATAGATAGATAGATAGATAGATTACTCTAGCAGGACACTAACTATAGAAGAATTGTATTATGAAGTCGAACCATATGACCTTTAGGCACCCATTTTGCTTTGCTGATTCATAAGTACATTTTTCAGTTACACCGTCAACATCCGGTTGTTTGTTAACAGACGATATTTATAGTTTTTTATTATAAAATTAATCCCAAACCCTAACCCTAACCTCTAACCCTAACCCCTAACAAACAACCGGATGTTGACGGTGTAAATGAAAAAAATGTACTTATGAATCAGCAAAGCAAAAGGGGTGCCTAAAGGTCATATGGTCCATGAAGTTTAAGGAAACCAATCACCATTTTAAATTTTAATTTTATTTGGGTTCGAACACTGAACATTATCCTCAGTGAGAGATATACTCAGATACTTCAGACATCAGAAGTGATCATGACTTGATATATGAATATTTAAGCGTCTATTTATTGTGTAATTATTGGCAAGCAGCTTTTAATCTAATTGAAATCGTAAATGCTAGTGAATCCTCAATTGGCAAACAGTCTCTGTCATAGAAAGGAATTGGAAATATGTCTTTAAATGTAGCGTTTTATGAACTTAAACTTTAAAAAGGTGTAACGAATTTTAGGAAACAAGACCAATGTAACGAGATAATGAATGTCCTGACTTTTGTGAGCGAGAACTACTATATTAGAAAAGGAGGAAGAAAGAAATAAGTGAGAGAGTAAAGGTTTTAAAAAGAGTAATGAACACAAAATAATTTGACCGGAGCGTGACCCCCGAATGGAGAATCGAGTGTCAACCGGAAGTTTCGGGTGTTGACCGGAATCGGAAGTCACGTGGTGACGTGGAACAACGAATAAAGGTACCGGCCTCTTTTTGCTTTCCGCCGTCGTAAGGTACGGATCGGGCCTATGGTGCCTAGTATGGGGTCATAGTAATTTAACAGTGTCCTCTCTCTCTCTCTCTCTCTTTCTCTCTGCCTTTCCTCCTCTCTGATACGAACCCACGAGACGAGCACGATAATAAAGTCTTGCAGTTGTGACTACATATTTCTCGCGTTGTAATTTTTATCAACAAGATGACCGCCACGTGCCGAATACATTTTTAGTACGGTGAATATATCGCTTTGGGTATCGTGAATACAACAGATATCACAACGTTACACCAATATTAAAATGACTGAGTGGCACTCTTGTTTCTCTTTCTCTTCTTCGCAAAGGTTTACATTTAGAAAAGAACATGTGGTTTCTGTAGCCGCGGTATTACGGAATTAACTGCAAATCAATTGGTAAAAATTGTCCTGGTTATGACACTAGATTGCATCTGGTGATGAGGTACAAATTCAGGATAACTGTAGCATCCACTTAATGGCAATTACTTCCAGGTGTCTAGATAAAGCAGACAGACTTGAATAATCGAAGAAGATAATGTCTACATCATTGCACTTCCGGTATTCGTATACATAACGGAAATCTAATGTAAAAGACAATTTGAAATCTGCTCATGGATATTAAAAGAAAGCCATGGTTCCATATCTTGACAGTATCTCCTGCAGAATGGTGTCCACCCACTTAAAACTTAATCTTTCTAAACTTCCGAGTTCTAGACTCTTTTTCTGGCCGGATTCTTGTGTCGTCTGTTATCTACTTAGGACCTCCACTCGTTGTGCTATTCTGTGCTAAAAGCGCCTCCGGCGAACCCCCGCCGAAAAGGTGAACAAAACAATCAAATATCAAGAGAGATGAACAATCAAAAGAAACCAGACAAAACAGAGTAGGCTTCACATTCAAAAATGGTCAGAGAAATACAGGTATTTGCCTCTCATCCCACTTATGAGGGCGTGACACAAGGACATTTTTATGTGGGCCCAGCCACAAGCTGAAGCTTATGGGCGATAGGTGGAAAAATTGCGTCGATCCCGTCGTCATTCCCCCTCAAATGGGGGCGCCCCAGGTGCTGGTCAATAAAACCAGCCCTGCCCCTTTAAATCAAGGGGGCAGGTATTGCCTGGGCGGTAGCTCCCTGGGATCGACGCTATTAACTTGTAAAGATCCAGGGCCGAAGCCACTGGACCCCCACCACGTGGGCGGGTTTACATGCTTTCACGAATGGTCAGAGAGGTACATGGTTCTTGCATTCGTTCTTGTTCAATCATTCTCCTACTTCTATTATCTACTGTTTAGATGGGAGGGGGCTACTTTAAACTCCACGCGGTGGTGAGGCCTCGTTCTCAGACATGGAATAATAAATCTCAGTTTCGGGTTGCATTAAATTTGGTGTGCAGGAGTATCTATTAGTGAGGCTTAAATTGTGTATCCTTAGGGTGTGTGGAGTACCCCGTTATCGCCTTCACTTCCGGGCCCCTAGGTAAAGCACATAGCCTCGAATAATCGAAAGAAATAATGACTACTTGTTCAATGCCTCTCCGGCAGACATATACAAGTGTAAAACTTGAAATCTTATTTTTATTAAAATAACTTGATGGCGTCATTTTTGGTATGTATCGACCAATTTTGTTTTTTACGTTTATTGCCTTTAAATTCGCTAAGAAAATCTTGTGCAGCGGGGTGGCCAGTGTATGACACTAAACTTCACCGGTGGTGAGGCTCCAGTTCTGGATCTCTGGAGAATGTCGATTGATTAGATTATTGCCATTACGTTCAGGTTTAATCTATCCTGGAGTGGCAATACCTGTCTGGGTCTAATCTATAGGAAAATTATTAGCTAAACCGATACTTGTCCTAAATAAAATGGCATTATATTTTGATTCAACTTCTGCAGTGAAGAAGTGGTTAAAATTACAATGAGCAGGATTTTACGGGACCGGTATATATCCTCTCATTGCTAATCAGAGAAACGGTGATTAAGTGGAGAAGTAGGGATGTGATACACCGAGAACCAGCTTCATTTTGAGGTATGATATATGTTCATGTGTTGGTAATTATACCTGTCATGAACAAAATTGTATTACTTTTTAGCGCACCCTCCTATATTAACGAATGGATGAGTCAATGTATTAATGGATGCCGAAGTTCTTCATTTTGATGTTTGATAGATGTTCCTCTGTTGGTAATTATAGTCGTCGGGGTGTTCTAAAGTCGGTATCAGCCAGAGAGCGAGGGAGTCTATCCCCTTTTCACAAGCACTAGACCAAGGAGATTGTTTTGGGGTCTGAGGTGAAACGCCACACCTACCCTCATTTTACCACACAGATCCCTAAGTTGGCGAAGGCAGGTATCGAACCCGGAACCTTGTGGTTCCTAGTCCGACGCTCGACCAACATAGCTAAACCGATGACTGTCCTAAATAAAATGCCATTACATTTTTGACTCACCATCGTATATAACTATGTCTACTTCCCTCGACGATAAGCATATCCATAACAGGTATATTTGAATATTACGTAACCCCGGTTAAAGGTCATGGCGTAAAGGGAAAGATTCTACCAATGGTGAAGGTAATTTAGTACAATATATCACCTAGATTGGGTCAGGCAGGAAATTCAATACCACACAAGACGATTAATAACTATTAATGGAGACATACACGTCATATCCCGCCTTGTCTGAGAATACAAACAACCGGATTGTCCACCCAGCATTCTTCGCATCAACCAGATTAGCCATCCCTCAACTAATGTACATCACGTCCCAGTAAAGTCATTTAAATGTCATTATAGTGTAATTTGAAGGCCTTAATTTTCTCCATATTCTATGGTTATTATAATAAAAGCTTGTAATAAATGAACTTCTCCGTCTCAATAGATTTCTAGAATATTAGTTATTCCTTCAATTAATTATAACAGAAAGTTGGTTTTTATTTGTTGTCACACCTATTTCTTTCTATTTTTTTTTTTTTTGCTTCTGTTGATAAAATATTATTATTGTTCATGTAATATAAATATATAAAGTAAAAATAAACTCGGTTGAGCGGCCTATTGTTGGTAACAGCCGAAGAGTGATGGGGTCAATCCTCTAGCCATAGACCAGAGAGTTTTTGCTGATGTGGAGCGAAATATCAACCGTAAGCTCCTAACTTTACCGCACAGATAAGATTCAGAAACTGTGGCAACAAATCATATGAAAAGATGTAGGAATATAAACAGTAGGTACTTGTAGAATTATCTGGTTTTATGGTTATAAGATGTACGCCAAATTACCACTCCTATTTATGAACTTTCCCAACTGCAGCAGTAATTTTCTGTAAAAACTGCCCAATCAGTCATATTAACAGTTAGATATTAATTTCTATTGATATCTCGTAATGAGAGATATCGCTACCTCAGACTGCTTTACAAATAAGAAAGACCCAGTCTGAGGAAGACGATTCTTTCGATACGCGGTATCGGTAGAAATATATTCAAAACAGTTAACATGACTGTTATTTAAGCCCTTTCTTTGTTTATATATTGATTGACATGTAACTCCCTATTTTAAACTATTTATATATATTTATATGCAGTTACATTTTTCTCTATTCATTTATATGGTAATTAATTCTGTAGTTTTTGGTGCTCCTCTATACTTTGTTATTGTTGTTTGTGAATGGCTGAATCACAATTTTTTATGCATGAGTTGTGTCTAGTCTTGTTCTCTCTTGTTCTAGTTTACTGTATTGGCTTATTACATTATTAACTCTTTCGTCTATTTCTCTACACATCCTACACCTGCTATTCTGTTGCGTCCTATCTTATTTTTTTTATTTTGTTCTTTTTCCTTTTCCCTGTTGTTGCATTTGCTCTTGTTGTTGTTGTTATTCTTGTTCTTGTTGTTCTTCTTTTATTATTTACTCCTTTTGAGTTTTCACATGAGCATTAGCTGATGTTCTTTCACTGGAGTCTGGGTGACAGCAAGTCTCCTCAGGTCTCCATGACTCTTCTGAGTATTCTGGCAGATTTCAGCAGTGCAGTGTTCTGAATGGTTTCAATCCTTCCTCTGATTTCCAAACTTTCCAAACCCTTTCCAATCCTTTTGGGACCGTTCCAAGTGCACCAACTACAATTGGTATCACTTTCACTTTCATATTCCATAACTTTTTCAGTTCTCTGGCAAGGCCCAGATATTTGTCCATTTTTTCATTTTCCTTTAGCTTCACCCTGTGGTCTGTTGGAACTGCAAAATCCACCAGTTGACAAGTTCTTTCTTTTTTGTTTATCAACACTAGGTCTGGTCTTCTTGCTGGGATAAGGTGATCTGTTTTTATTTCAAAGTCCCAGAGAATGTTATGCGTTTCGTTCTCAAGAACAAATTCTGGTTTATGCATATACCATTTTGTTGTATGGTCAAAATTAAATCTCTTGCATAATTCCCAGTGGATCACCTTTCCAACCCAGTCCTGTTTAGTTTTGTACTCCCGTTGTGCTAGTTTGCTACATTCGCAAAGTACATGGTTTACAGTCTCATCTCTATTACCGCAAAGTCTACATTTACTATTTTGTTGAGTCTTATCAATTTTCGCTTTGATATAGTTTGTCCTTATGGCTTTATTTTGTGCAGCAATTATAAGTGATTCAGTTTCTCTTTTGAGGTTTCCCTTTCTTAACCATGTCCAAGTCTTTTCATGTGCAACCTCTTCTATTGGTCGTTGGAAGCGTCCATATAATTGTTTTTCTTCTCATTTTGGTTTTCGAGTCTTAGTTGTTTTTCTGTTTGTCCATCTGTCAATTCTACTATTGTTGGCCGCCATAAATAGTTTATCTTTGCTCTTTCTTGTGTAATCTTCAAGTTGTTGGATTGTAGTTTCTACGCATTCCTCTATGTTGGCAAAACCTCTTCCCCCTTCCTTTCTTGGCACATATAATCTATCTCTATCATCTTTAGGGTGCAGAACCTTGTGCATGGTCATTAATTTTCTCATCCTGGTCATCCTGGTTAATCTGTCTGAGTTCTTCTTTTGTCCAGTTTAAGAATGGTCCTGAGTATCTTATAATGGGGACAGCTCAGGTATTGTACTATTATTATTATTATTATTATTATTATTATTATTATTTGACTTCTTGTGGGTTTTTCTCAACAGTTTTAGCTGGTGGTATTTCCCTGGAGTGGGATTGACAACATGTCTCCCAAGGTCTTCGGGACTCTTCTGGATAATCTGGCCAGTTTTAACAATGCTGTTGTCGTGATGGTGCCTATTCTTCTTCGATTTCCAATACCTACAGTCTGTTTTTCAAACTCTTAGAGATGGTTTTGAGGGCAACACTAATTTGATTCTTCTTCTAACTTTTTTTCTAACCGAAGAGGTCTTCGTATCTCTGCTATCCGGGGTGAGTTCTCTGGTCGTGCTGGGATCTTTTCTCCTGTCTCGTATCGGGTCGTATATCTCTCCGCGTCTATATGTTTAGTTATTTATTGAAAATCAGGAATATGAAGACTTTTATGTGCATCTGTATTTAAAACAAAAATTCAGAGTAGCAGACTCTTTCGTGTCTAGCCAGAAGGTGGTCTTCAGCTCAATTCAACAACTGTTCCAAGGTTGACTTGCACGTGAAAATTTCAACCAATGAGAATATCCTGCCCCAGGAAGCTGAAGGGTGAAGGGATGTCAATAAAAAAAATTGATGATTTTCTATGAGTTCCCCGAAATTAAAAGTTAACTTTTTGAAATCTAATTCTTTTGCACCGTATTACAAAATGAATAGGCTGCCCTATTAATTTTGTAAAAACTTGTTAGAATATTTTGGTGATATAAGGTGTGCTATAATACACCACTGAAATTTATAGACTAAGTGTGCTCACGTGGTTTACAAATCAGCCAATCAACAGCCTGAATACGTGGATGCTTAACTACTTAATCTCTGATACTGAGAGACGTTCATTTGCAATCATTGACGAAGGACTTACAAGACTGAGAAGCACCAAGGAACAACCAAAGGATTCTTTACCAAGGATCGGGCTCTGCTTAACACAAAGAATCTCCGCTGGACAAGCGCTGTTGCTTGAAGCCTAAAGGATGGCCACTACCATCGTAACATACAAAGACCAGCAAATCAGATTTTTAATAATTCAAACATATCTAAAAACTTGATTTGACCAAAGTAAATTCCATTATTCTATATTTGATTGGGAGATACTGCTAAAGTGAGTAGACTTTGATCTAGTGTGAACAAAATAATACCAAGCAAATAATTTGAAAAACTTTTCACGAAAATACGACCATCCAGGATTTTACATTTCCTAACAGAAGTGGGAGTGTACTCAAAAATATGAGTAATTGAACACTAGTTAAAATCTATACATATATACATTTGTTTTAAATCTAAAATCCTGGATGGTGAAAAGTTTTGGTTTGGTTTGTTTTACGGCATATCAACATCGATGGGTCATTTAATGCCGTCTAAGTTTTGGATTCATAGCGATAGTTTGATAGAAAATAAATGTATACATATATATTTACCAACCCCTCCGCACGAGCAGGATGCTACACAAGGTCAATTTCTTAAGTGGAGTTTAACATGTTTGAATTCAGAGTTTTCCTTCTCCTAGACTGGTTACCTAGCCATGGTTAAAAAAACAACATCGGAATCCATTAATTCATTGAATCGTCCATTCGTTAATATATCTCCTTTGCTTCTTACATAGAATAATCTTAGAAATGAAAAAAGGGGAGGAAAATCCTAACAATCCCAATGGCATTAACTCCCACCCTCTCAGGCAATGTCTTTCAAAAATTTATTTTTACGACGCCCGGAGGGTGTTTTCTGTTGCTAGTTTCTATAATTGATTTTTGTATTTTGATTGTCTTGGTCTGACAATTTCTTTTTTTTTTTAAATCTAACTGTTTTCTTATTCTTTTTTCCAGCAGATCCTGTTATGTACTATTTACTTTCAGAGCTCCTATCTATGTTCATCATTGTGTGCATTATTCGAGGACTTGGTCACCAGTACCACCCTGGCGGTGGGGGAGGCATGATAGTAGGATCTGGTGGTCCAGGCTCCTCCCTTTCGGCCCCATCAACATCATCATCCTCCCCTTCTGGTAACTCGGGTTCTGCTCTTTCTACCACTGCTGCCAGTGTTACCGACGGAGAAGATGTTGTCATGTCTTCATCCTATCCAACAGCATCGCTGGTTGGCAACCCAGACTATTCTTTTCGCGCCTCAGAAACCTCAACCACCACATCTTATAACTACAGTATCAACAATAATATTGTGGCTCCTTCAGCTAACATACCAAAGAAAAACAAAAAGCACAATTGAAATATGAACTAAACCAAATAAATAAAAGAAAGAAATCAAACGAGAAAGTTATAAAACCAAATTGAGGTTTAGGGTCTGCTTCAAGGACACTCTGAAGAATGCTGTCATCATTGTGGAGGGCTGGGAGAAGCTTCTAACAGACCTGACTGGAGAGCCACTATCTACCAGTTTGTGAAAGATCCAACCAAATTAAACACAAAAATTGAAGCAGGCTGTTAGAAAGGGTGATTTTCAGTTCAAATAGAAAGAAAGAACAGAACTTACTCATGCACAAGTTTATAACCAACATGTATGTATGTACAACTTTGTATGCATACACATAAATCAATATCAGTTTGTAAATCTCTATAGAGTGAACAGATGAGAATAAACTAATTATTTAAAACATTTGTTAAAATAGATGTGCACAAATGGAGGCCAACTAAATAAAACATAAAATATATTAAAATCTCAAATCTTATTATAACAGTCTTATTACTAAAGTTTTCATGTATCAATTAAGATGCAATCATCAGATGAAATTTAGTAGAGAGGATGATGAAATGAATTATGAATATTTAGTATTTCATGCACAATGCAATGAATAACAGCATGGTGTAGGAGTAAATGTTTGCAACTACTCTGTGGATTAGAGTAGGCATATTTTTAATCGCAGTAAAATTCACAATATCTGTTATATCTTTGGTATATTATTGAAAGGGGGCTTTTACTCAAAAGACACCGGCGGAAGTAACACCGCCTACTGTATGATTGTTGTGATAAATATCAATATAGAAGCAGCTATCATGTGATTCAAATGTATTGTTATTGGATGAATCTGACAGTTTATCTGTAGCAATTCTTAGAGAGAATAGAAGTTATTACAATATAGTTTGTTAATTTTCAAACAAGCCCCCAGCATGATGTTCTCGCTCACATATTTCATTTAAGTTCGGCAAACACCTAAATTATCTCATATGTTTGAAATGAAATGGCCATCAAAGAAAATGTTATTTTTTAAAGATTATAATTACTGCACTTGTGTTACATAATTATGGATCCCTAATATCTTTTTAAGGTAGTATAGAAATCCTTATGGCGATCAGTACAGCTGATGGCCTTGAGAGTGAGTGACAATGCTTGACCTCACTCTGACCTTGCCTTGCGGGAATGGACCGTGAGAATCGGAAGGCAATAGAGGCCCCCTTCCGGTTTAAGGAGTAAGCAACTCAGTCAGTGACAGTTAGAGTTAGAAGCGAAGCTAGCAAGATGTGACTCTCCGCGCGCATTGTCTGGTCTGGGGGTTATGGAATAAAGTAACATCATCGTAAATCGAAGTCTTGTTGTTATTACTAAAAGCTAACAATAGCACAAGGCTTCTGATAACAAGTGATCCCCAACAGAGACCAGACCCGGAATCCTCAATAGAAGACCAGACGAGACCTTAGAAGACAAGACCAGACCAAGATAGATGATAGAAGTACCAAGCCGGCCAGAAGAGAAGTATATAACATATAGATATTTAGTGCCGTCACAGAAAAGGCACTACGTAACACTTGAAAACGGTATAAATACATTTCTTTTTATATTCATCAATAGCCCATGGCTTGGAAAACGCTATACAGAACTAGGGGGGATGACAATATGTAAAATTCTTTAATCTAAAATATCACATGAAACTTATTAGGAAACGTTAACTGACAACTCCTTTTCACAGCTGAATTTTGATTAAACAAAAAAATTCAAACATGGCTTTAAAATAAATAATACAAAAACGAGGCCTGTGGAATCAGTGTCAAATAAACAAGTCTAAGATTTAAATCAACGGCCAGTTCTTGGGATGTGGGGTGTTAGGAGTCATTTACCTCAGGGTCGACATTACTCACCAGACATATCTGACTCGGGATGGTAGAAAATGTTAGGCTTCAGTATCGGAGTCGAATAGACCAGTCGGAATAACGAAGTTTTTACCTGTTTAAAATTATGAAAGTTACATATTTTTACATTGCCAAACTCAAACACACACACTCACACACGCACGCACACCACACACACACACACATATATATATATATATATATATATATATATATATATATATATATATATATATATAAAATGTAAAATAATCCAAATGACTGATAAGTAAGGGGTGATTCTATTTGGGTTCATCGAAATTTTACTGTACAGCCATACTGTATGTCCTTGTAGGTGCTAACATAAATACTCATACAAGGATTTTTATAAATCCCTAAGAGAGTTCAATGTATAATAACCAACTGATAAATTATATACAGAGCAATATTTAACTTTCTAAGAAAGAAAAAAACGAGAAAAAAATAGAAAAATGACGGTTTGTTATGTTTTTCTTTCTTTGAAAGTTGTATAAATATATATATATATATATATATATATATATATATATATATATCGTGTGGAACGATACATTGTTTTTTTCTCAATTTTTGCGTGCAGGCCGTACGCAAATATTGAGAGAAAAATAACATAGAGTTCAACCGTTATTATCTGATAAATATCTTCAATTTAACAAAGGAATTACATCGACTTTAATTAATTAGTTAATGTAGAGTAGGGTCCTGAGGAAATCATTTTTTCATTGAAACCATGGTAGACCTTTTATTTTCCATCTAACAATAATATTAGGAATATATATATATATATATATATATATATATATATATATATATATATATAAAGGGTTTGTTTTTATAGCGTATTCGAAGCATTATGCATAATTGAATAATTTGATTTTAGAAGGCAGCAAAATAATGCGAGGTATGTTGGAAAAACATATTTATTTACTTCTTTTTTTACTTGTTGTTTTTTTAAACATACTTAATATTTTCGGATAAAATCCATCATCAGAGTAGTAATAGTAAACAACAAAAGAAGTAAATAAATATGTTTTTCCAACATACATCGCATTATTTTGCTGCCTTCAAAAAACAACTTATATATATATTTATTTATATATATATAAAGCTGACCAAATCGAAGCTTCTCAAATTAAAGACACTGTTGATTCGTTTATAATGGTATAAGTTTGTGATAAGTTGATAACAGAAGAATAGTGAACACTTAGGCCACAGATTTACTAATGTTAAAAAGCCTTTCAACCCTATTATTTACTCATAACAATGAAAAAAGAGGGATTTCTTTCCCAAGAGGTATTGACACGACCCTTATATAATTTGCGCCATGGTCCACATGGCACAACGTATATAGTGGTTGAGTTAATACAGTTCTAAGTGACAATCATCTCTAGGTTGCTGACCAAGGTTGATAGTATCATAGAATACTTAACATAGCTTAACACTTGTACGGGGCCATGGTTAACGGAATGGGAACAGTCTACACCGGTGGATTGAAAAGGGCGTTCGGTTCGAAGTTCAGTGAAGGCTCCCGATTACAACATAAAGTCTTTCAAGTAGGTGCCCGAGTTCGAAGAAAACGTTTCTGAGTTCGACAAGTAACACATGAATAAGACTGGAGTGCACATCGGCCAAAACATTTTGTCTATAACAATACGATGAGAACAACAGCCTGAAAAATCCAAATATTACAAATTATCAAGCCTCATCTCAAACTCTCAGACAAATGGCAAACAGCCTGGTCAAAGATCTGAACTCGATTTGTTAAGTCTATTTTAGACGTCGATATCCGGTAAGCCACACAATAACACTTCGGTCGCACAAAATATTGACACACAAGTTCGTACTCAGTTTGGTCTTATCTTAGGCTAAATAGAAAAATGTGTTTATGAAAAAATTGTATTATCCATTAAGAATTGATTTATTTCAAAACTTTATCGGCATTAAATGACCCACTGAGGTTGATATGCCGTAAAACAAAACAAACAAACAAATCAGACGAATGCTTATTATAGGCACACATTTCTCTTTTGCAGACAATGGATTGCAAAAATTGAAATGATAAATCTCGGTTTCTGGGTGCACGAAACTTGGCGTGTGAGAGTAAAAGCTTTTAAAGCAGAGGGTGAGGAGTGCACTTAGTTTGGTAATGGGTAAAAAAATAGATAAAATACAAGTTGAATCGAGTAATGAAAATATAAGGCAAAAGGATAAGAGCAAATAACTGGGTCATACGGGAAATTAAGGATTTCCATAAAAGTCGCCAACTAATTAGTTGATTGCATCTATATCACACACACGTGCGCACACACGCACACACACACACACAAACACTCACACACACGCACAAACACACACATAGACACATACACAAACACACACACACATAGACACAAACACACAAACACACGGGATCTCACCAGTTATATATATACACACGACCTGACATAGACATACACATAAACCAAAGTGCTTGCTAGTAGACACACACATACGCACATACATGCATATATATAATATATATATATATATATATATATATATATTATATATATATATATATATATTGATCTCTCGGTGACCGTAAAATACATACACATTCCTATGTATTTAATAGTTTAAAAACACAAGTCCCCGCATCAGCTGTCAGTGGGGAGGGGATAAGATATCGGACTACAATGCGGCCAGTCTGAGTTCGACCCTACCCAAGGATAGTTGTGTCTAGCCGCACTTAGAGTCGTGAAACGCCGAAACACGTGTCTGTGGATGACTTATTAATATATGCTCCCATAAATTTGGTAATGAGCTCTCTAATTGTTAATTTAAATTAACTCCCACTACTAAGCAAATAACCAATGATAATTTCTCCGGAAATTTGATCTCTCAGTGACCGTAAAATACATACACATTCCTATGTACTTAATAGTTTCAAAACACAAGTCCCCAGCATCAGCTGTCAGTGGGGTAGGGGATAAGATATCGGACTACCATGCGGTCAGTCAGAGTTCGACCCTACCCAAGGATAGTTGTGTCTAGCTGCACTGAAGAGGCGTGAAACCCCGAAACACGAGTCTGTGGATGACTTATTAATATATATATATATATATATATATATAATGTGTGTCAAAAATATCAAGATTTTTTGGACTTTTTGACATTGGATTCTGAAAAAAAAAATAACGTTCTATTTATCTTCGTAAATACAGATTCAATCTCGATACTTTTTCAACACACATTGTATATATACATGATTGTGCATATATATATATGTATATATATATATATATATATATATATATATATGGTTAGAGTCGTGGAAAATGGACTTGTCGGTTCGAGTTCAATTCCTAGACGAAGCTGTTGGCATTTCACATAGCGCTAATACCCTTGGGAAAGGTATGAATCCATATATTCTCCCACCAGCTATGGGTTAAATAGTAAGGCAGACTGGGCTCTTTAACCTTGGGTAAGTAACCAGTCTAGGAGATGGATAACTCTGAATCCAAAATTCCTGAGTTCGTGGCATTCCTTGATGCACCAATTCTTTCCTATCGACTGTGCCAAAAAGTGCGGAATGGCCCTACAAAATCCTACACCACTATAAACAAATCACTGTGTTGGTTGTTCACTGGATGAACACTCATGCGCCGAAAATCGACGAGAGAGTCCATTATATATATATATATATAATATATATATATATATATATATATATATATATATATATATTATTATTATTATTATTATTATTATTATTATTATACATTAAACGAACCAATCTAAACCAAACCAAACCAAATTAATTTAATGACAATGGTTTATACCTATTTGAAAATATGAAGAACTTTAAATATAGAAACTTTTATCCACATAACTTGTTTCGGCATTAAACGAAGAGTTGATATGTAAAACAAACAAACCTAACAAAACCATATCAAGAGATTCTTAACAGGATCTCAAAATCAAATGATATCTTTCAATGATTCAGCCATTACCACTGAAATAAAAATAGAGGGTTCAAACAAAATCAAAAGAAGGCCTATATATATATATATATATATATATATATATATATATATGTATAAGTATTAACTTACCGGTGGTATAAGAACGATCGTTGGAAGCGCACAATATCCAGAGGTTAAGGTTGAGAAAAAACAAATACAAAGTGCTCAATACAAAGTAGAGCAAAAATTTATTTTAAGAATGGAATGAGTAACCTACTCGAGTTTCATCGATAGATTCTTCAGGGTTACTTTTAAATTAATCGAGTTTACGATTAATCTTTGTGTTTATAAACATGCCCGTTGAAATCTTTATAACACAAAGATTAATCGTAAACTCGATTAATTTAAAAGTAACCCTGAAGAATCTATCGATGAAACTCGAGTATTTACTCATTTCCATTCTTAAATAAATATATATATATAATATTATATATATATATATATATATGAAAAAAGTGAATGGAAGTGAATCCGACACTATAAAATTAATATTTTAGAAAAAACAAACAACATCATGTGTTTATTTTTTCTAAAATATTAATTTCATATATATATATATTATGATAATGGTACTCGGTAATAACCTACTCGAGTTTCACCATAAGGATCTTCAGGGTTAAATCCACTGGATTAATCAATATATTGCAGTTGATTGCCCGTGTGTATTATTTTTGTCATGTATCATTATCATAATAAATTTGCTCTACCAACGTATTGAGCACTTTATATTTGTTATATTTCTGCCTTATCATTGTGAATCTTGCATCAACTAACTATTGTGACCTGTTTCCCCGGTAAGTGTCTTTTTTCCACAAATACTATATATATATATATATATATATATATATATATATATATGGTATTTGTAGAAAATAGACATTTACCGGTGAAATAGGTCCCAAGAGTATAGCCACTCTGATGAAAGGTGAAACCTTGAAACACGTGTCTGTGGATTACTTATTTATTATATATATATATATATTTATATATATATATATATTTATTATATGTTGTGTGTGTCTGTGGATTACTTATTTATTATATATATATATGTATATACATATATATATATATGTGTGTGTGTGTGTGTGTGTGTGTGTGCGTGTGTGTGTGCGTGTGTGTTAATCTTGCATGTTGTCTTGAACAAATCATGGCAGCCGCACCCCAGAAAAAAGCAGGTGTACGGCCAAATGCCAGGTATCACACAAACCATCCACGCGAATCAAACACAACACACTGGGCACTGCTGGAAAAGCAAGTACGAGCACATAAGTGTATGGACAACTACACATGGACGCACTAGTGTGTGTGGACCAACTTACACCAGTCAGCTCTGCCTGAATTCTGGATGATACTGGATACTAGCAGAGAACCCACAATAAAGATGGATGTCGGGAAGAGTTATAGATATCGGTACAGTTGTTTGTTTAGTTGATTGGATGTTACGGCATGTCAACACTTGTTTGGATATTTTATTCATTCTGGATGGGTATTGGTTTTTGTTGTTTGTTTTGTTTTACGGCTATCAACCCCAGTGGTCATTTAATGCCGATAAATTTTGAAATAAATCAATTCTTAATGGATATAATACAATTTTTTTATAAATACATTTTTTCTATTTAACCCATAGATGGGACCCTAACAGGTACTACCACTCCGGGTCAGAGTGGACCAGGGAGCAATGGTGATTAATGGGTGCTCCACATTCCCCAAACCTATAAAACTGGAACCTCACCATCAGATAGGGGGTTTAACGTCCATTCCCAGGACATGTAGACCCGCAGCCACTGCCTTCTAGCACCCATATGATAAAGGGTTGGGGCTTGCGATAAGTGCAATAGGGTTGGGAAAATCATACATGTGCTAGGGCTTCACGTGACCAGCCGATTGATCGGAGGGGGCCTCTCCGACCGCCCGTCTAGCCCAAAATAGGGCCAAAGTGGAGTATTGCATGTCATGAACTGCTCATCCACCTGGACTCTATCCTTAAGCATCACGGGTCGCCACCCACGGCCAACAGGTGGCCCCATTGGGGGAGTCTTACCCCTCTGCAGAAGAGCAG
This sequence comes from Doryteuthis pealeii, assembly GCA_023376005.1. Taxonomy (NCBI): domain Eukaryota; kingdom Metazoa; phylum Mollusca; class Cephalopoda; order Myopsida; family Loliginidae; genus Doryteuthis; species Doryteuthis pealeii. The sequence goes on along the minus strand of CM042149.1, from coordinate 60,584,340 downwards.
TCGGTTAGCGAGGTTAGAGGTATAAGAAATAAAGCACTGTTTAATGACTCGCAAATGTCACTCAGAAAATATCTATTTGGAAATATTTGTAAACGTTTTATAGAACATTATTAACTTCATAATATGAAATATATTAACTTCATAATATAAACATATAATTGGCAAAGGTCTTTTTCTGTCACGTGACTTTATCTGACCCCTCTGCAGAGGTGCAGTCGGTGCATTCTAACGCCCCAACCGACAGGGCGGTGGATGGGTATTGGAAAATCATTTTTAAACTTATTTAAAGCTCATTTTTTTTTTCTTCTTAACCAAAATCAAATTTCTGATTTCTACAGGAAAATGTGATGCTTGGAATATCTGATCTTTCGACTCATATATATAAGTAATATATGCAAAGATGAGTGAAATTAGGATTACGAAAAGTGTTTCTAATGCATGGTCAGTGGATGGTGAATACATAAAGTGTTTGAAGTTTTAATGCAAAGGCTAACTAAAATATATAAAGGTTGTTTATATCCTTTTAAACGCAATTAGTTCGGCAAGTTGAGCACAGAAAATGGGACCTTGAACAATATAAAGAGATTTATAAAATAACATCTCTTTATATCAAGAATCCCCACACAAGGAGTGGTGTTGAGATTTATTAAGGTAAAGGAAGTCATACACTTTTGCGTAGTGAGCGTTGTAATTGTAAAATTAAAGAGATCTGTAATGTGGGGAAAAAATTGTTATACGTGTAGATGATAGTGGGAAATTAAAGTGGTTAAGGATGCAGTGTGAATTGGCCTGACCTGTTGCTTCTGAATTGGTCCCATAAAGTGCCAACAGTTAAAGGGAGATAGTGAGAGGAGGGAGTCGGTTTTGGAATTTTTTAAGGGGTGGAAGAACGTCCAGAGTCTGTCTGAACTTTTTAGCCCGACTATCGCAATTGGTGTTCCGTTCGAACACACTTTACTTGGAAGAAATAAATGACTCTAAAACAACAAGAATGTCTTGTGTTGTTATCAAGTCCTATCAAACGGTATAAGGCAAGATATTCCAAGAGATTCCCAAGTAGTTCCAGACCCTTCAAAGAACTTAGAGAAACCATCCAGCCCAACAATTCCCAGCTACCCAGTTACTTTGATCAAGAATAGAATATATGAAGGATTACAGATACCACAGGTTCAGATAAGTATAGAAATTACATTCTCCTTCAATTCGACGCCACGTCCCATTGTTACACACTGGACCCGTCAAAAAACACAAACACTTGTATTTAGGAAAATATAAGAGATGTTTATTTCCCCCGCTTGTGTACAGCTAAGAGTCGTGGGCAGGATTACGCAATGTGAAGCCTTCGGGAGTTCTTTTCAATTGATCTCGAACCTGATCGTCGTCTGTCTAATCGATCTCTACGGGCTTTCTTTTATGTAGTCTGACCCCCGGTGTCACGCCTCTTTGTTAGTGACACCTACGCAGTTTTTTCTGTAGACACGCTTCTTCGCCCACGCAGGCTGTTTTCATTGTCTATGGGCTACGCCTACAGATATCTGCACCGAAATCATGTCAGACATCCACCTGCATTTCCAGGTGCAAAAGGTCAGGTCGGGGCCACATCCTGTTTTCGTTTCCAGGCTGCACCTGGACCCCATGCACTTCCTATTCAGCCCGGGCCTTGGGTGCACTGATCAGACAATATATTACAACATATTAAATTTTATTCCTTATGTCCTTCCAACTCTTAAATGATCCCGCTAAGTAACAGTAAGTCATGTTATATAAGTCAGTGTGTATTAATGTTTATTACAACTAAAGGTGCAATGACTCATAGAAGACCCAGGCTTAATAAAAACAATATACCATCATCTTCATCAACTCGTGCTAACAGCTGGGATTCAAATGACTCTCTTTCTCCTGCCAGTCATCCCTATCGGTCATGACAGACCCATTTCACGGCATCCAGTATCCGTACAGAGCTTATTAACGTAAGTATTTGTTGGTCAAGCTATTCTGCTGTGTCCATGTGTAGGTGACTGACGAGTTCGTCCTCATAATATCCAGCATGTCTTGTTCGTCTTACCTCGATGGTTCGTATAATAAAAGTCAAGGGGTCCAAAAGCTGCGTTTTGAAGTCTATTTCCCCCGTAGTATCGTTTATGTGATTGAGGGATAAACATTTTTGCTATCTACTTGTATAAAAATATAAATATCTATAGTTGTATAAATAAATATAAATGATATGAGTAATTCCATGTCAAATCATCCAGGCTATGTCATTCACCTTCAATTTTTCTGAAATTTTGTACAGGTGTAGACCCGGTTAAAGTTAAACAATCCCCCAAATTTGAGCTTCAAATTAAAAATTTTCGCCGAATTATGTCGATTTTAAACTCGAAAAATTTGAGGGGTACGAGAAAAATGGATTCTAGAGCTCCTAAAAATTATTTTATGAAGCCTTTTGTTCTGAGAAATCCAAAAAGTTTATCAAAAATAGGTATAAGCTAACCCTTTTTTAAGTTATTAATGATTTCTGATTTTTTTTTCATACCAAGATCATAAGTGGAAAAATCGCAATGTGGCAGTGCATATGAATTTTTTCTTCTTTAAATTATTATTTTTACATATATCGAACATTATTTGTGGCAAAATAGAGTTTGGGTTTTGCTCCCAAACAAGTTACAACATCAGTTAAAATGTTGTACTTTTATGTTTGGAGTGTTTCCGTTCAGCCATTGAATAAGGACTATATGGAGAAAAATAACTATCAGAGTTCGATAGAAATTATCAGGATTATGTTGGTGGTTATATATATTTAAAACAAAATACAAACAATATATTTCCCTATATATTTAATGATTTGACATGGAATTATCCATGTATATAAATATTTATATTTATTCTTATTTTATATTACGAAACGAATCTTTCGGGGATCTGATGTTTTTTCCATTGGTTTATTTTTAGTTTTCCCCTTAGTTCCGATTCAATGTTTTTATTGTCAACGAAGTGTTAAACGTTCCCAGCCCCGAAAACATTGTTTTGACAGCCATGTCAAATCTTTTAAGGTCAATACTGCAACCCTTGCATTCTATGCATAAACAATACGCAAAACCAAAATGATATTTGGATTTTTGCATTTTGCACCTTAACCAAAATCAGCTACGTTAACACAAAAAAATAAACTTCTATAATTTTTCTTTTTCGTTAAAAATTAATTGACGCCAACAAAAAGAACTCATCGTGTCATACTAGGAATCTCAAGGTTTCTGGTTCGATACCGGTCCCCGCCAACTCAGCGCACGAGTAGCACATATTGGGTAATCTAATCTGTGCGGTAAAATGGGGAGCTAACGGTAGATGCGGCGCTCAACCTCAGAAGAAACAATATCCCTGGTTGAGCACTAGCGAAAAGGGGATAGACACCCTCTTATTTATTTTACTTTGCTCACTTGTCAATTTGAATGTAGATTTATCTGTAACGTTTTCTTTATCTAATGGTACAACTACTCCGGACTAGAATGGATCTGGTTTGCTTTGGTTTGTTTTGTCTTAAGGCATATCAACCTCGGTGGGTCATTTAATGCTGACAATGTGTTGAAATAAATTCATTCTTAATGGATACTCATTTTTTATTAACACGTTTTTTTTCTCTTTAACCCATAGATGGGATCCTAATAGATATTACCGCTCCGGGTCAGAGTGAACTCGGGAGCAATGGTTATGAAGTGGTGCTCTACATTCCCCAGACTACCAGAACTGGAACCTCACCATCAGATTCCCAGGATATGAATACCCTCAGCCACCGTCTTTGAGGACCCATATGATAAAAAGGGTTGGGGCTTGCAATAAGAGCAATAAGGTTGGGCAATAAGGTGCTAGGGTTTGATGTGACAAGCCGATTGATCGGAGGTGGCCTCTCCAACCGTCCATCTAGACTAAGTAAGGAATTAAGTGGAGTGTTGTATGTCATGGACTGCTTAGCTACCAGTTTTCCATCCTTAAGCATCACGGCTAACAGGTAGTCCTATTGGCGTATTCTAACGCCCCAGGCCGACAGGGCGGGGTGGATCTGGAAGTAATGACAAGGAAAGAATACTTCCCGCAAATCAAAATTCAGGACTCACCACTGGATAAAGTTTCATGTCATAAACTGTTGAAATTATTTTGTGATATATATATATTTACCAACCCCTCCGCACGAGCAGGATGCGACACAAGGTCAATTTCTGAAGCGGGGTTTAACAGGTTTGAATTCAGAGTTTTCCTTCTCCTATACTGGTTACCTAGCCATGGTTAAAGAGTCCAGTCTGCCCTGCTAATTATCCATAGTGGGAGGGAGAATTGGATTCATAACCTTTCCCAAGGGTATTAGCGCCATGTGAAATGCCAACAGCTTCGTCCAGGAATTGAACTCGCGTTGACGAGTCCATTTCCTACGACTCTAACCATTAGAAAATGGGCCTCTTATTTTGTGATATAGTGTGTGCTCTATTTCCCCACCTGGATTCATAGACTCTCCAAGGTCACGTGAGTTATCTTGCAGCCAATCACAAGCAATACTGCGTGGCTGATACAATACGTAACCCCCTCCCCACATTGTACATAATTCTAACTGCACTCATTGAGGACGGACTTACAGGATTCCCAGATCTTTACCAATACACAGGACT
>CM042149.1:60569685-60572185 GCA_023376005.1 Doryteuthis pealeii | reverse complement strand
GAAAAAAGTAGGTAACTGTGGTGTTGTTTGTTAACCTGTGATTTATTCTCAATTCTTAATATTTCGGGATAAAAAATCCCTTCTACAGAAGATTAGTAGAACTGAAGCTGCTGCTAGTGGCTGTTCATTTGTTGTTGTCGTAGTGGGACTCACGTAGGTATATGTGTATTTATATATATATATAATATATATATATATATATATATATGTACATACAGAGATTGATTTTTCTCGATTTGTTTAGCCTTAAATTTAATAAGGTAATCCCGCCTAATTAATTAATTATTAATTAATTAACTTTCATAAAAATTAGGTTCGACTTCAATTAAGCACATATTCTCCCATATATCTATATATATATGGGGGGGGATTTATTGATTTCTCTAGGTGAGTATGTGTGACCGAAAACTATTTACTGCAGGCCCGAGTTCTGAGCGCAACCTACTGAAAAGCCATCCTAGTCTCGTACTTCTTAAATAAATGACCGTGTCACTAACCTCGAACTTTTCACTGACCCTAAACTTCACCACTTTATCTCTCACCTCCTATTAACTGCGTCCTGTGCGTCCTTTCTTTTTCGTTGCATCTTCTCTTTTCATTGTTTATTTGGATTCATACGCTTTTCTTCGGGTTGGATCCGTGTCGCTCGGTCGAAACCATTCAAGCAAGTTTGTCCCACTAAAAGCTTTGAAACAATTTCTACCTGCTGAGAGCATGCAAATTTTAGATAATTTCAATCATTCACATGCAAATACTTATATATATATATATATATATATATATATATATATATATATATATATATATATATATATGTGTGTGTGTGTGTGTGATGCCCACAACGTCCGTGTGCATTTAAAAGAATAATTGATGTAGACACATACTTTATGGAACCCTGTATATATATATATATATATATATATATTATATATATTATAATATATATGTGTGTGTGTGTGTGTGTGTGTATGTATGTATGTATGTATGTATATATAATTTCTAGCTGCTGAGAGCAACCAATTTCTAGATAATTTCAATCATTTAATAGTAGCAAATAGTATATATATATATATATATATATACATATATATATACATGTTTATATATATATATATATATATATATATATAATATACATACATACATACATACATACATACATGCATATATACATACATGCATATATGTATACATCTATATATGAGGTTTCCAAAAATTACATATGCTTTTTTTAATAAATGAATCATATAATGTGCATACCGACTTCATGAAACCCTATATATATATATAAAAATATATATATATATATATATATATATACATATATATATATATATGTGTGTGTCTGTGTGTGTGTGTGTGTGTGTGTGTAAGGGTGGATAGGCGATAAAAACATCGTAAATATTTCCGTCCAATCAGATTCGCTGCGGCTAACCATTTACGCGAACACTATTTCGTGCTCATCTAATGATGTAAATACAAAATTGCCACCTCAGTTTATCAGTTGTGACAATGTCACTGAGGTTAGCAAAAGCGCTTAACAAAGCGACGATTCATACACTTCCGAGTTAGGCAGAGTTTCATCATGAAGAGAGAAAGAGAGAGTCTACCTCAAAATTACTGGAAATATTTTACAGAATTTCCAAGGCAATTTTCGGAAGAAATCTTATAAATTATACAGAATTCAGCCTACACATGCTTCATAAGTAATAATAAATATGATAATGATAAATCACGACTCTCATAAGAAACATGAATTCTGAGGATAAGCAACACCAGATAATCAACAAATTTTCTTTTACATTTATTTTTATTTCATCTTGGATGATTTGGACGGTCTTATTTTTAACCAAAGGGTGTTGCAAGAGGCTAACAGTCTGAAGATTAAGTACCAAGCAATTATATATTTACCAACACCTGCGTGCGAACAGTATGTGCCACAAGGTCAATTTCTTAAGCGGAGTTCAACAGGTCTGAATTCAGCGTTTTTCTTCTCCTAGACCGGTTGCCTAACCAAGGTTAAAGAGCCCAGTCTCCCCTACTATTTATCCATAGCTGGAGGGAGAGTAGGATTCATACATTTCCCAAGAGGATTCATACCTTTCCCAAGAGGATTCTGTAAAACTAAACAACCAAACAACCAAAGTCTAAATAGAACTAAACGTATTCGGCATAAAATAACCCAAGTGTTGACATGCCGTAAAATCCAACAAACCAACCAATCAACAAAGAATGAATAAAATAAAAAAGTACTCGGCCTATAACGCCGTAAAGCCCAACAAAGCAAACGAAATCATTGGTTTTTTTTTATTGTAACAAGTATATGATGAGCGCCTGCGTTTAACAATAGCATAATCATTACAGATCACTGCCGTCCCTCACAATCCTATAACCCCACCACCAGATCCTTTCCTCTCATGAGCCCTCAAATGACTCATCAATCCCTCTGCTGATCCACAAAGTTTGATGCAAATATGACATACGAAGGACGTCCTTCTGT
>CM042149.1:60562185-60564685 GCA_023376005.1 Doryteuthis pealeii | reverse complement strand
CACATATATAATAATCCATAGGGTTAAGATCTGGCGAGTTCGGAGGCCAAACATTGGGACTGGTTTGGTCGTAAAAATTCGCCGAAAACCATTTTTGACTTTTCCCAAAGGTGTGGTAGGGGGGCGAATCCTGCTGCCATCCATATGGCCAACCATTGGTTACCCTTGTTATTCAGGGCTTTACTACAATGTTTAGCAACTCCACGTAGGCATCAGGGTCCTCCAACACTTTTTTCTTTAGATATTCGAGGAATTCTGCTGTACGAACGCAATCAGATCGTCTGTTATGTTGCTTTCTTCTAGCCACGGACTTGTAGACTCCATTGCAATTCTTCAGTTCATGCCTGATTGTTTTTACAGTGTTCATGGAGTATTGGGCAGCAACCATAATCTCTTTATTTTGATGGGCGGTGCAGATCAACGTGATACAAGTTATTCTCTCCCATGATTCAGGTGGGTTGATTTAATTAATTGAATTCAGATAGTTCATTCACCTAGACCGATTGCCATACCATGACTGAAGAGCCCAGTCTACCCTACTATCTACCAATGGCTGGGTTTAGACTAAATGGATTCATACCTTTCCCAAGGGCATTAGCACGGATTAAAACGCAAAGAGCTGTGTGAAGGATTTAAAGGCGGGTCACCGAGTATATTTGCTACGTCGATAACCGAGTACCCAGAAGTTGTATGGGTATATATGGGTAGCATGAGAGTAATGCAAATCGTAAAAGCTATAATAGCCCACTCGAATTTCCTTCTACTTATAGGAACTTATTATTCTTTTTATGTGGGTTTTTGATGTAATTTCCTCGTCTTTGTTGTTTGGATTATCGGAAAGTTTACGTATTTTCCCATCGGCTTGCATAAAGTATGCGATGTTTTCGTGAATGTCGGAGAATCTATGTGTCGAAAGTGCATGCGTATATATATATTCCAACCCTCCGCACGAGCAGGATGCGACACAAGGTCAACTTTTTAAGCGGAGTTTAACAGGTTTGAATTCAAAGTTTTCCTTCTCCTAGACTGGTTACCTAGCCATGGTTAAAGAGTCCAGTCTGCCCTGCTATTTACCCATAGCTGGAGGGAGAATTGGATTCATACCTTTCCCAATGGTATTAGCGCCATGTGAAATTCCAACAGCTTCGTCGAGGAATTGAACTCGCGTTGACGAGTCCATTTCCTACGACTCAAACCATTAGACCACGCGCTCTCATACAGCTGTCACGGCTATATATATTTACCAACCCCTCCACACGAGCAGGATGTGACACAAGGTTACTTTCTTAAGCGGTGTTCAACGGGTTTGGATTCAGAGTTTCCTTTTCCTTGAGCGGTTGCCTAACCAAGGTTAAAGAGCTCGGTCTGCCCTACTATTTATCCATAGCTGGAGAGAGAGTAGGATTCATACTTTTCCCAAGGGTATAAGCGCTAAGTGAAATGCAATTACCACATCCAGGATTTGAACTCGGGGCGATGAGTCTCTTTCCCATGTCTTTAACCATTACACTATGTGCTTCCATGTCACGGATATAAGAGTATTGTCATGAAGATTCTAAGACTAATGATACGAAGACAAACATTAAAGAAAGCAAACACTCCACAATACATCTTCACAAAGTTATGAAACATGATCATTTGAAACTTAACAGATATATTTCCAACAATAATCAAATCAAATTTCCGATGTCGTATTAAAAGATTATGACATTTTAACAAAAGATAAAATTTGAATAATGAAGTTTTTAACAATACTGATAAATCATGATTAATTATTTAAGGTGATTCCATTTATGCAATTCACTTACGGGCACATGCCAACAAAACAAACAAAAATGGTAGTTATGATAAAGTACAATAGATGGATAGACTATTTATAAATAATATATATATTATATATATATATATATATATATATATATATATATAATATATATATATTTTGAGAGGGGGTCCTGATAGAAAGCTTTTCTCATCTTTTTTAGACTCCTTTGAAGCATCAAGTTAATAAAATTATTTATATCCGTTATTAGAAAGATAAATTAATATATATATATATATATATATATATATATAATATATATATATATATATAATAGATAGATAGATAGATAGATAGATAGATAGATAAAGAAAGATAAAAGGTTAGTAACCATAATAAAGTAAACTCAGACACTCCCACCCGCTGAGAAAAACGACATACCTTCCCTGCTTCCCACTTAACCCAATTAGAGCGAAACGACATCTAGACCATAAATTAAAATCCTGTTGGTCAGTCAAAATAAACTTAGGAATTTACCAAAGAGATAGCAGACAAATTAAAAAAAACACTGCCAACCAAGGAAAAAAAAAAAATTTCCACCAATAAAAAAGACACTTGAAAAGAAAGAATGCAATATGACCACCCCTGAATGAGGAGGTGAAATGTATGAATATAAAATGAGTTTTGGCCATGTGCCTGTCTAAATAAATATATCAGTGGTCTGAAGAAGCTCGTGAG
>CM042149.1:60542185-60557185 GCA_023376005.1 Doryteuthis pealeii | reverse complement strand
GACATATCAGAGAAAATAATCTATTTCAAAACATGAAAGATGAAAATGAATAACAACATATAATTTCGAAAGGCTTTTTTTTTTTAGAAAATACTATTGTCTCTCCCTGAACAAGAAAATTGCAGGCCTTAGTTTTTTCCCGACTACACTGGTTGTTTGTTTTTTAATACACACGGGCCAACGAAAAAGTAAACATTAAAACCGCAGAAAACTTTTCTTTTTGTCCTGAGGAGAAAAAACATTCCTAAATCCCTTTCCAATTCCATATGCCACAATCAGTCCCGCTTAAAAAAATTGTACAGTCTCGGCATTTTTTTTTCACTTGCTTCATGCCTTGCCTTGTCCGTCTGAACTCAATGTGTGTCACTAATCGTCTGCGTTTCTTCAAATTTTCCCTCTCTGGCTGTTCATTGTTTAAGTTCAGGGGGCGGCACTTTTTGTTAATTTTAAAAATGTGTTTAAATTTTACAAGATAAGAAAAATATCGTATATAACCTTTTTATTGTTTTTCCTTTATTTAACTACTTAATTCTTAACTAGATAATTATTTTGACACTATTTTAACAGGTTATGAGAGACAATAAACTTTATCAGGTGCTAAGGCTCCAGTTATGGAGGTCTTCAAAATATAGACAAGACTCCATTGCCATTACTCCCAGGTCCACTCTGCCATGGAATGGTAGTATCTGTGTTGCATTGCTGGATTTTTTATTAAAGTTGCCGGTGATAAGAAGAATTTGGTTGGTTGACTGATTGATTTTAACGGTATATCAATCCGTCTATGGTTATTTCATGCCTAACGGAGCTTTGAGGTATGTGTGGCCTACTATTGGCCGTGGGTGGTGACCCGTGATGCTTAAAGGTGGAATCCTGGGAGCTGAGTATTCCTTGACATGAAACACTCGACTTTAGCCCTAACTTAGGCAACACGGGCGGTCGAAGAGGGCTCCTCCGATCAGTCGGATGGTCATGTCAATCCCTAGCACCTACATGATTTTCCTGATCCTATTTCTTTTATGGCAAATCCCCAACCCTTTTTATCTTGTTTGTGCCAAAAGGGGCTGGCTAAAAGTCTTATTCCTAATTTTTGGTTGATTGATTTTAACGGCATATCAACCCGTCTGGGGTAATGTCATGCCTAACGGTTAGGAAGTAATATATGTTGTGTATTTATATTTATGCTTCTTTAGTTATTGGTTTTAAGAATGTGTTAGCACTGTAAAGTTTTTAAGTGCCATCCTTGGCCAGTTGAAAAGGGCTTAAAGAAAGATCTGTGTTATGGAATCCTTTGGTAAGCGTATAATTCCTATCCTGCGTATTGGTAAAGGTCCAGTGATTTAACCCTATGTCCGTCGTCAAAGAATCTCAGCGTAGTTATAGCCAGTAGGGTCGGTTAAGTATAGTATCAACCTCAGAGTACTGCCAGTGATTGACCAAGAGATATATCACATAATTCTGGCCTAGTCTATAAGTAGGAGCTGAGATCTTTCACACACCTAATATATAAAATTCGTAGGAAGCGCGTGGTGTAATGGTTAAAGTCATGGGAAATGGACTCGTCGCCCCGAGTTCAAATCCTGGACGTGATAATTGCATTTCACTTGACGCTAATATCCTTGGGAAAGATATGAATCCTACTCTCCCTCCAGCTATGGGTAAATAGTAGGACAGATTGGGCTCTTTAACCTTGGTTAGGCAACCGGAGTAGGAGAAGGAAAACTCTGAATTCAAACCTGCTGAACTCCGCTTAAGAAATTGACCTTGTGTCGTATCCTGCTCGTGCGGAGGGGTTGGTAAATATATATATATAACATTCACCATTGGGGATCATGTTGTATGGTATTGATTAAGTTCATGTCTATATTCTATCGTATAATTTTATTAGGTGTTAAGAAGAGATGACAATGAGTTCACAGAAAAGGAATTAGGTACAAGAGATAAAATACCAATGATTTTATCAAAGTATTTTAGCTTCCCTGTCACAAATCAAGAAGACGTGAGGTGGTATTTTTGAGTCGATGAAGGAAAGATCCGATTGTTCCATAAGGCGTAGGCAATTCCCAATCGGCATCGATTTTTCTCACTCCAAAGTCTAATCTTTTTTACTGGATCTCTGATGCTAAGTTACTGAATGTCAGTCTCTCTTTTTTAAATCCTCAAATCTCGTGTGAACTTTTCTCGCGCTTCTTGGGGTTGACCCTTTTTTTTTCAGATAGTTACCGAATACACCGGGGGTGAGAAGGCTGCTATAATATTACAGCTGTCCAATCTATAGGTCAAATAGATATTTCTGTAAATCAATTGTATTGTTACATAATATTAGATATCTAATGATTATGACAATAGTGTAGAAATCATATTAGTGCAGCTGATGGCCTTGAGAGTGGGTGACAATGCTTGACCTCACTCTGACCTTGCCTTGCGGGATAGACCGTGAGAAATGGAACCCCGATAGAAGCCCCCTTCCGGTTTAAGGGGTAAGCAACTTAATTAGTTAGAGTAAGAACTTAGAAGCGAAGCTAGCAAGATGTGAGTCTCACTGCGCAGATATCTGGTCTGGGGGATCTACGAATAAAGTAACATCATCGTAAATCGAAGTCTTGTGGTTATTACTAAAAGCTAACAATGACACAGGGCTTCTGATAAGGAGTGATCCCCAACGGAAACCAGACCCGGAATACTCAATAGAAGACAAGACGAGACCTTAGAATATATACCAGATCAAGATAGAAGATAGACGATCAGAATAGCAAAGCCGACCAGAAGAAGACACGACCAGAGTAAGAAGTAAGAGAAGTATATAATATATAGATATTTAGTGCCAGGTAAAGAAGGCTATGCAACAGTATCTGATATGAACATTTGATATCATATAACTGCATGTAAAAATCTTGAGTAACTACACAATATATATATACGATGGAACACAGCACTATTTATCGGAATATTTTAATGAGGCTTGATACTTTGTATTATTGACATTTTTTAGACTGTTGTCCTCATCTTTTTTGTTATATAAAATTTTGAGATAAGGCTTGATAATTTGTATTATTTAGATTTTTTCAGTCTGTTGTCCTCATCTTTTTTGTTATATACAATTTTGAGATAAGTCTTGATAATTTGTATTATTTAGACTTTTCAGTCTGTTGTCCTCATCTTTATTGTTATATACAATTTTGAGATAAAGCTTAATAATTTGTATTATTTAGACTTTTCAGTCTGTTGTCCTCATCTTTATTGTTATATACAATTTTGAGATAAAGCTTAATAATTTGTATTATTTAGATTTTTCATACTGTTGTCCTCATGTTTATTGTTATATACAATTTTCTGATGAGGCTTGATAATTTGTACTATTTAGATTTTTCAGACTGTTGTCCTCATTTTTATTGTTATATACAATTTTGAGATAAGGCTTGACAATTTGTATTATTTAGATTTTTCAGTCTGTTGTCCTCATTTTTATTGTTATATACAATTTTGAGATAAGGCTTGATAATTTGTATTATTTAGATTTTTCAGACTGTTGTCCTCATCTTCATTGTTATATACAATTTTGAGAAAAGGCTTGATAATTTGTATTATTTAGATTTTTCAGTCTGTTGTCCTCATTTTATTGTTATATACAATTTTGAGATAAGGCTTGATAATTTGTATTATTTAGATTTTTCAGTCTGTTGTCCTCATCTTTATTGTTATATACAATTTTGAGATAAGGCTTAATAATTTGTATTATTTAGATTTTTCAGTCTGTTGTCCTCATCTTTATTGTTATATACAATTTTCTGATGAGGCTTGATAATTTGTATTATTTAGATTTTTCAGTCTGTTGTCTTCATCTTTATTGTTATATACAATTTTGAGATAAGGCTTGATAATTTGTATTATTTAGATTTTTCAGTCTGTTGTCTTCATCTTTATTGTTAAATACAATTTTGAGATATGGCTTGATAATTTGTATTATTTAGATTTTTCAGTCCGTTGTCCTCATCTTTATTGTTGTATAAAATTTTGAGATAAGGCTTGACAATTTGTATTATTTAGATTTTTCAGTCTGTTGTCCTCATCTTCATTGTTATATACAATTTTGAAATAAGGCTTGATAATTTGTATTATTTAGATTTTTCAGTCTGTTGTCCTCATCTTTATTGTTATATACAATTTTGAAATAAGGCTTGATAATTTGTATTATTTAGATTTTTCAGACTGTTGTCCTCATCTTTATTGTTCATTCTGGTGTCCTCATCTTTATTGTTATATACAATTTTGACATAAGGCTTGATAATTTGTATTATTTAGATTTTTCAGACTGTTGTCCTCATCTTTATTATTATCCACGGCTGACGGGAAGATTGCGGTTATTAAGGTTAAATTAATTACACACCTATATTTTAACCATCTGTGAAACATATAAGGCAAGATGTGATTTGTATGGCCACAACAGCCCTTAGATATTTTTTGTAAATTTCATTAAGTTAAAATTTTCTTGCTTATATTTTTTGTACCGCATCAAGAAAGGTTAAACATTGTATCATGTTTTCTTAAATCAATGAAAGAAAATAAGAAATAAAACGCCTAACATCAACAAATGGTTGACCTTATAAAATCTCTTGAAAGAAATACTTATGTAAAGGGCACTTAAAAAAAACAACGTCAGAATAGCTCTAAACAATATTAGTAAAACAAGTTATACCGACAAAAAAATAGCGGCTGCTTAAAGTAAAAAAATATTAGAGATGGGAAAAGATAAGACAAATTACTAGAAAATACAATAACAATTGAATTGAGGTTTTAGATTTGGTATTTTAATACAGATTATAATCATGTACCCTCTTAAGATCTTTTTTTTTTTCAGAAATTATCCAAATTATTCTATAAATCTTTTACGCTATTGCTGTTTTTCATTTGATTTGACAATGTGTCCCAAAAATATATAATTCTAGCTCAGTCGGTAGAGCTTTCGGCTAGGAATCGCAGGGTTCCTGGTTCAATACTGGCTCTCGCCAACTCAGCGTTTGAGTAGCATACGGATCTGTGCGGTCAAGTAAGGAGCTGATGGTAGGTGTGGCACTCCACGTCAGATGCTAGAATAATCTCATTGGTCTAGCGCTAGTGAAAAGGGGATAGACTTCCTCGCTGTATGGCTTATACCAACATTAGGCCGTTACTTATTAACCAAAACAAATCCACTGAATTTATAGACTTACATTTTGAACTCTGCTTTGACAGTAAGTTTCCAGTTCGAGCAGAAATATTAAAAAAATGTCTACCGTAATCAGAAATTCCACTTTTTTATTTTGAAAGTTACAATCATATCACCTCTTATTCTTCATTCCAGTGAATTAAAAATGTAAAAAAGTCGTCGGGGCGGTCTGATGTCGGTATCAGCCAGACAGCGAGGGAGTGTATCCCCTTTTCACTAGCGCTAGACCAAGGGGATTATTTTAGCATCTGAGGTGGAGAGCCACACCTACCATCAACTCCTTACTTTACCGTACAGATCCCTGTGCTACTCATACGCTGAGTTGGCGAGGGCCGGTATCGAACTAGGAACCTTGTGGTTTCTAGCCGAACGCTCTGCCGCCTGAGCTAAGCCGACACTGGAGCCCAGTTCTTAGTACAATATTCTGTATGAGGCCTTATTACGATTTTATACATTTTTAAAACAATATTTGAAATAAGAGGTATAACCATATAGCAAGTCATTCCATTTACATTTGATATTATAGATATTTTTTAAAAGTTATTTTTTCGAACATTTAAAAAATTCTTCGCTTTTCAACGAATTTCATTTTTAAAGAAATAAGGATTTACTCAGAGGAAGGTTGCATCTTCTTTGTGTGCGGAACATTTCTACATTTTTTCTATTATTATTATTTCATTTTGTTATTTAAAAATAATAATAGTTTGAATAATGTACATATGGATGAACTCCTGACCGAAACACGTGTAAGTAAACTGTATTAAAATATCCTATTTAATCCATTCTATACTTTCTTTCCTTTATTTATTTTTTCAATATATATATATATATATATATATATATATATAGAGAGAGAGATATATATATATATATATATATATAGATATATTAGCACACACAACATTTTTGAGATAAACTGTAAAATTGCTGACATAAAAAGAATTGTGATATCAAATTTTCCAAATAGCACGTTGGTTGACTATTTAAGCAAAGGCAGCTATTGTAAGCAACTAAGTCTTTTGTTTATAAAAAGGTTGGTTGGTTGGTTGGTTGGTTGGTTGGTTGATTGGTTGGTTTTTACCGCATGTGAACACATTGGATTATTTTATGCCGAAGTTGTTTTTGATTTATTCATTCTTGATGGGTACTCATTTTTTAAAAACTCAATTTGTTTAGACACATATTTTAAATTCATTCTTTCTATTTCACCCATACATGTGACCCTAATGACTTAGAGTAGACCTGTGAATAATGCTGATGCAGGGGTACTCCATATTTCCGAGAGATACACAATTGGAACTTCACCATAAGATAGAGTTTAACATCATAACTAGGATACCAAGACCGTCGACCACCGCTTTCTAGCACATATATAATAAAAAGGGTTGGGGACTGCGATGAAGGCAATCGGGCCCGGACAAATGACTTTATTTGATCCGCAAAGGGTTTATATGCCGTAGAAACCAACCACTGAACCAGCAAAATAGGAAAGGCATGTCTACCTTTAAAATCAGCATTCAAAATCCTATATATTTCCCAGAGCTTGAAATTTGTAATTACCTCACCTGCGAAATATGCCAAATGGGAATTTTTACCAATTTACTCGTAGTTTTGGCATATATCCACAAGTGTTGACATCGATAATGACTGCGGCAGTAATTATCCGCTGAACTAGTTTGCTAAGCACCACTCGAAGGCCACGTGATAGGAGCTCTTCTGCATTGGAAGTTAAATCAATCCCTTTAAGTAAGATCTGAATGATTTTCTTTAAATGCAGAATCGGAGTTAATTTTATTACAATTATCTGATAGGAATCTGTCGACAGACCTGATGGTTTGGAGTTCAAGATTATAGCGTTAGGAAAGAAAGTAAAACCGAAGATTTTTAATGCAATTATTTAAATATGATAGCTCAAAGCTACACAGCATCACTATAACTATGTACGCCGCTAAGGATTCTTATAAAACATAATAAGATAATCGGATTTTGTTTAAAATTCTAGTGAAATAAAATACAAAGAAAAATTGCTAAATGTACTACCAAGCTCTACATAATTCGAATGGTATCACCTCTGTTACAAATTTATGCACACACACACACACACACACACACACACACACACATATATATATATATATATATGTATATATATGTGTGTGTGTATGTGTATGTGTGTGTGTTATAAATGTGCGAGTGTGTTATGAATATATATATATATATATATATATATATATATATATATATATATATAAGAGAGTTTCATAATTTGCTTGAAGCATTGTGTATGTATTGGTTAGGAGGTTGATTTAGAAGGCTATCACAATGCAGTTTGGAATAAATAAAAAATAATAATACGGTAACAATGGTGTTGTGTGTTGACCTGTATTTTTTATTATTGCTTGAATTTTCTTTTGACAAAGAGGTATTACCTCGAAAATTCAAGAAATAATAAAAAATACAGGTCAACACACAATACCATTGTTACCGTATTATTATTTTTTATTTATTCCAAACTGCATTGTGATAGCCTTCTAAATCAACCTCCTAACCAATATATATATATATATATATATATATATATATATATATATATATATATGTATAAGTTAAAAGAAAGGAAATGAATCCGACGGTATAAGTATATATAAAAAGATATGAAAACACCCCAAAATGCTGTTAAAGTGAAAACATTTTATAACTTAGCTGATATTGAACACTATTTCGATTTTATGTAAATCGTCATCGGAGCTTGTTTATAATCCGTGTTGTTAAGAGCGGAAACGAAAGTCACATGAGTTCAAAACAAAAACCTTGACGTTGCAAAAAGAAAAAAATAATTTCGAATGAGAGCCCTTCCGCCGCATTTTTCTCGGTCATCAGGTATTGTGTATCTGATTGTAACAGCTTTTAAAAAAAGGAAGATATAATGACAAGATTTGACACTAGACGAATTCTCTTATTCAAAACGGGATGAGTATTAGTTTGTTGACGTTTAGTTTGCAACAGATTTATAGAAAAAGAATTTTTATTTTTGTAATTAATATTGTAAATTTTCTATTTTATGTTTTTCTTATATATAAAGTAAAAAAGTATGAACGGTTGTAAGGTTTTATTTTTATTTTTTGGAAAATGTGAAAAATTAAAAATTTGTTCGGAAGTATATAACGGAAAACGTCATGTGAAGGGGATTTTATGTTTTCTGACTACGATTGTCGCTAAATAAGGGGATATATTAAAAAAGCCTTGTCTTTGGGGTATGGTTTGATGGGTGATAATAACGCAAGATTCCAGAATTCTGCGTAGTGTTCTATCGTGTACGTGGGTTAATATTTTATCAGTGATATGTATATATATATATATGTATATCCTTGGTTCGATACCGGCCCCCACCAACTCAGCGTATGAGTAGCACAGGGATCTGTGCGGTAAAGTGAGGAGCTGACGGTAGGTTTGGCGCTCCACCTCAGATGTTAAAACAATATCCTTGGTCTAGCGCTATTGAAAAGGGGATAGACTCCTTCGCTGACTGGCTGATACCGACTTTAGGCTGCCCCGTTGACTTTACTTACTTTTTATATATATATATATATATATATATATATATATATATATATATACATATATATATATATATATATATATATATATGTATATATATATATATATATATATATATATATATATATATTATGAGTGTGCGTGGGGGGGTATAATAGGTGTAAATATTTTTTGACTAACAACTATTTATATTTTTGGTTACACGTTTTCAATGCTGTAAAGTGGGGAACTGATGTTAGGTATAGCGCTCCAACACAAATACAAAAACTATCTACTTAGCCAGCGGAAGGGAAAATTGGATAGACTTCCTCGCTCTCTGGCTAATACTATGTCAGTCCGCCTACTTTACTTTTTACTTTATCAATAAACCCTGGTTTGAAAGAAAATTAACTTTGTTATTTTTATTGTATATTACGAATACTAGCAACAGAAAACACCCTCTGGGCGTCGTAAAATTTAATTTTTGAAAGATATTGTCTGAGAGGGTGGGAGTTAAAAAAATTAAGTGTCAGAGGGTTGGTATCATAAGTAAGGCAAATCCTCATATTTATTAAAGGAGTAAAAAAAAACCAATTTGAAATGAAAACCGAGCCCCGTCCCTCTCAAATAAAATGTTGCGTGCATGTAATAATCAAACAATTATTTTGAATATTTTGCACATCAATTTTCCACAAAATTGTAAGTGTTTATCTATTTGTAAACTTTTTAGTTAACTTCTTGTTACTGTAAAAAAAAGGACGAGAGTAAAAAACATTTTTTTAATTGCTTACTCAAATTTTGGGTGTATATAGCATAAGAATACTGTGACGTAAGCTGTGACGTAGAGCTATGACGTAGTTTTTGTTACAGACATAAATACAGACAATCTCCATTATTAATAGTTATACATACATGAAGAGAAAGTGGAAGTGAATCCGACAGTATGTAATATAGCGAAAAATTGAACAATCACAAGTTCATAAATGAGTGATGTTTATTTTGCCAACGCTGCAGTGTTTTGATCTGTTTCAATAGATCTTCATCAGGGCTTTTGTTAATTTGTGGATATTTTCGAGAGCTCCACAATGGGAACTTCACAAATATCTATGATAAATTTATTTTTTCCTCAAATTAACAAAAGCCCTGATGAAGATCTATTGAAACCGATCGAAACACTGCAGGGTTGGCGAAATCAACCTTACTCGTTTTATGAACTTGTGTTTTTTTCAATTTTTCACGATATTATATACATATATGAATATATATATATATGTGTGTGTGTGTGTTTGTGTGTTACGAATATATGTATATATATATATATATATATATATATATACATATGTGTGTGTGTTTGTGTTTGTGTGTGTGTGTGTGTGTGTGTGTGTGTGTGTGTGTATGTGTGTGTAATACGTGTAAGTATTTTTTAACTAACAACTATTTATATTTTTGGTTACACGGTTTCAATGCCATAAAGTGTGGAAATGACTTAGGTGTAGCACTCCATTACAGATACAAAAACCTTTCATTAGTGCAAGAGAAATGGGATATATTCCCTCGATGTCTGGCTTATAACGTTAATCTGCCAGTTCGCCTACTTTTCTTTTTAGTTTATCAATAAAACCCGAGTAACTTTGATTTGAAAGGAAAATAATTTTATCATTTTGTTATTGTATATTTATTCATGAATGACACTCTATTTTAATATATTTGCTGCTACCACTTATTTAAATAAAACATAAAGGATAAAACTTCCATGTTTGGTGTTCACAAGTATATTGGAGGCACAGCGTGTAATGGTTACCTTCGTAGGAAATGGATAAGGCAAGATGAGTTCAAATCCTGGATTAAGCTGTTTGCATTTTATATTACGCTAATCCCCTTGAGAAAGATACGAGTCCACTATTCCCCCTCCCGCTATGGCTAAATAGTAGGACAGAATGGGCTCTTTAACTTTGGTATTGCAACCCTTCTAGGAGAATGAAAATGCTGAATTCAAACCAAAAGGGCTCTTGTTGTATACTGGCATCAGCTTAATATTCTATATGTTATATAGCGGCTTCTTCTTCACGTTGCTAAATCGCGTATCTGTATACGTAGCGGGTATGGTCACATTACCCAAAGCGATGTATGTTAGTAGTCAGCTACGACCGACTACTGGACTTCAATAACAACAGATACGTAGGTACAAAAGAGGACCCTTCTTTATTTTCTTCGGTGTGTGGGTGGTGAAGGCACGGAGCTTACAATGAGTGCACTAGGGGTGGTTGCTGACGGGAGACGTGAAGTGTCTTTTCCGCTGCCGGCCGGCGTCTGAGCCTGTCGGCTTGACCCTCTGGCTTTTTGTATTGACGATACGCCTACACATCTTTATCTTTTTGATCTGATAACGGACCTTTGTTATATGTTTCTTTTATCTTCACCCTGCTTCCTTGACCGGAAACTCTCTTTTCCGCTTTCTCTGTCTTTTTAAATATATATTTTTTATCTTTCTCTTTGTCCCTCAGCCGGAAGTTCCATCTTCCGGGCGAGGACAATACAACACTCTCTTCTCGTTAGTCAAAATAAAAAAGTGGACATTAGAGTGTCTTTAGTAGAAGGAAAGATGTCAACAGATAGATTATAAATTTGTTTAAATATAATTTCTGTAGAAATTCATCAGACAAGTGTAAATTCAACCTAACAGCGACATTTTAATTGTGCGAGCACTAACAAGAAATTAAAATATAAAATTTAGACTTTAAAACTTAACATACATAGCCTGACCTTTCTTGTATATTAACTGTTACTATTCCCCAGCTCAAAGGTTCAATTTATAAATTGATGTGTTCAATCTGATTATAAAGCAACGACACAAAAGTTCGTCAGACATCAAATAGATTGAGGAATAAAAAAAGAAAGAAAGAAAGCAAACAAACACTTCCAAAATTGATTTCATTAAAATTGTTCTCTATTGAAAAGATAGACGAAATTGGACTCAGGAGGGTTTTTTTTTTCTTCGTTCAATGTTTTCACGATTTTCCTATAAGTGACTTCCTTTCAATTTGAAAAGATAACGAAACGCGCCCGTTTCTGAAAGGTCGTCTTCTCAGAAGATAACGCACAAAACTCGTATTGCAATCTCCACAGGTGTTTTTAAGCGTTTATATTATATTGTCAACGTGACGCATTTTCAATAGCAGCGGTTCTTAATGGAAAATTCTTAAATTAGGAAATGACTGACAAAAAAATAGATATTTTATTATTTCATATATAAGTATTATACTTATAAAATTAGAAAATCGTGTCTGACAATCACACTCCCCGACCTACATGCTAATGTAAAAAGTTTAATTTGTGTCAATCTTGTATATATTGATACTCGTGTTCCTTAATTGTACGACCGTTATCATTTTGCAACAACCCCTGATTAAAAATGTAATCGTCTAACTCGTCCAAGTTGAAATGCTAAAAATATGAATTGTGATTATCTAGTGTTGCTTATCCGCCGAATTCTTATTTCTTATGAGTGTCGTCAACCCAGCTAAATAATGGACTATTCTGTTTATATTATAAAGAAAGGAAAAAGGACATGTTACACAGAAAAATATAATAAGGAAAAAAAAGTAAAGTGAGAGAGTGTAGGAGTTAGATACAGAGAAGGTGAGCGTGCGGAAGTGATAATGTGATTTTGTTTCAATCGAACATAATGAAAGGATGTAAAGAAGACAAAAAAGAGACACATACCAAATTGTATGAAAAATCAAAGCTTTTTTAAATTAATTACTTTTCGCCGCTGGTAGCACAAACAATTAAAATACAAATTATTGCCTGAGATCTGAGTAATCTCATAGTTTGTGCAACTTTCTACAAATGCCAGAGGATTATCAATTCATCTTATCTACATAGAATGTGTCTGCATTGGTTTGTGATGACAGCAAACACGTGTTCGAATATTGCTATTGCTTGATAAAGTACACACAATAGAGTGTGACGGAGAACGAGTACTACAGTACTCATTTAGAAAAAGAGCAAGACATTGACTTGCCTGCCAGAGTCGAACCCGCGCCCTCCGGAATGCAAAGAAATGCAATTCAGACGCTGTAATTCAGGTGCCCGGATGTTGGGGGACGGTGTCCATGAATAACAAGTGAGTGGAGCGCTGAGGAGAAGCAGTTGGCCGACGCGAGACGGCAGTCAGCGACGAAGCGCTTTGTGAACGACCCAATAAAGAAATTGATTTTAATCCAACAAAGAAACAAAACTAAATGGGAGTTGCGATTTTTCAGCTGCAAAATATTTTGACGACGACGGCTTTTCAGCTACTGGTCGAAGACGAAGACGAAGACTGTGTTGACCAAAAGAAGGTTTGGCCTGCGAGAAGACGGTGGACTCGCTTCTTTTTGGTCCCCCCTCAGCAGGAATTTGTTGACTCAAATATCTCCCCCCCATCTATTTTTTTCCTTCAATAAAGAGTTCAACGGGGAGCTGCACAAATTTGCCTTCTTAAATCTCCTTACGGATATACATAACATAAATTGGTGCAAACTAAGGTTTGCTGCGGGAATGTTATATAGAATAATAGTCCACTTAGCTGAAATCCTGAGGTAGGGTGAATTATCGGAGCCCCTTAGCTACGGCAATCTGCTCGCTCGACTGGATATAAGAGACGCCCTTTTCGTCGTTCGATTCCCGGAGCTGAAAGAGAAAGATTTTGCCTCTTTGGCTTTACCGCCAAAGAATGCTGGCCCGTGATGGGTTGGTTGATAGCGAGGCCCGTAGAACAAGGACGATAACCCCTACCTCAGATATTTTTACAGTCTTTCACATTTTCCCAAACTCACAACAAGTTATTCGAGAGTAGTTTCGCCGATTTACAGTTTGTTGAGTCATCACGGCAGCTCTGCTCAAACACGACCTTCCACACTCTGACCCCAATAGTCCAATTTGAGTCCTTTGATGGTGGGAAATGCAATTCAAACATCATAAAAATGTTACAAATAAATAAATATCTAGGATTTTGCGTAAAATTTGTATGTAAAATATTCAAAATAATTATTTGATTTATAATTAATAAATAAACGCCACATTTTATTAGAGGTGGGGACAGAACTAAATTTCCATTTCAAATGGTTCTATTTTTTAATACTAAATTTTGAGCATTATACTTACTTATGATACAAGCCGTCTGACATTAATTTTTTTAACCACCGCCCCCTTGGCAAAAGTTAATTTCTAATTCTTTTTTTTTCTAGAACTTTTAATTTCAATTGACAGACAGTATGATGAAATATAATTTTCAGTTAAATCTACAGGCGTTTTAACCTCTGAATAAACAAAGAGGTTGTACTCAGAAAATCAGTTTTATTATTTTCTGTAATACGATGCTTTGGAGGCAAAACACACACACACACACACACACACAGAGAGAGAGAGAGAGAGAGAGAGAGAGAGAGAGAGAGAGAGAGAGAGAGGCGCACATGAAAATATACATAATATATATATATATATATGTATATACATTAATAATGATAATAATGTGTGCTATATTTATAAGTAAATAGTGCTCAATATCATAGAGAAAGCATTTATATCTAAGTTAGGATAATTTGGACATGAAGTCAACGGTGATTTGCTACTGACAGTTCCTTGACTATGTAATTTCCAAACCAAGTAACAGTGTTGGCGTAATATGCCTTTTTATACTGTGGTTTGGGAGCTGTAACCTAAAGTATAAAAAGCGTTAAACGCCAATTGTGTCACTTGGTTTGAAAAGCGTATAGGCGAGTTACTGCCAGTAACCAAGAACCGTTGACTTCATACTAACCTAACTTTATATATATATATATATATATATATATATATTATATTTGTGAATAAAAGGCCTTAAATACCATGGGTATCGTGGTTATGGACCATTTCCACGATACCCATGGTACTTAAGGCCTTTTTATTCACAAATAACTTTGCTCTGTTTACAATAATTAAACATTGAGCTCTCATACGGAACCTGAACTCTACAACAAACTACTGGTAGAGAATTAGGACCAGCCTAGAATTACCTGGTACCAAGAAACTTGGTACCACACCAAAGTATATATATATATATATATATATATATATATATATATATATATATATATATGACATTAAGGAACAGAGTACAAGAAAAAAAAGCCCTTCAAAATTATATATTGCAATATATCTTTTGCGTTTAAACAATTATCGACGTTAGAAATGGACAATGTGAAACGCTGTTTGTATTTCTCAAAGCGGATATAAGT
>CM042149.1:60514685-60537185 GCA_023376005.1 Doryteuthis pealeii | reverse complement strand
GCCTTCTAGCACATATGTGATAAGAAGGGTTGTAGTGTTGCAATGAGGGCAAAGCGCTTAGAACAATCATATATATATTTACACAGCAAATTTCAGGTGAACCCAGGAAATATCATAATTCTATATATATATGCATTTAAAACCAAGTTCTTTTCTTATGAATAATTAATATTTTGACATTGGTTGATTATTTTAAAGGTGAAGAATTGTTTCTTCAAGTCGTATTTTTTGTTTGTGAAAGCTTTGTTGTTTTTGCACATACATATATATAGGAAAATTGCAAAATTAAATATTGATAATAAATAGTCGTTAAATTGGAACTGAAAAGTACATGTAGTTTAGATACTGAAGATAAAGTGTGTGCATCAATATGGTTGTATCTTGATTGAATAAATATCTTATGTAAAATGGAAATATTTTTTTCTATTATAATAATTTCATGGGCAACAAAAAATGTCTGGTTTTAAAGTGGGTCATGAGCTGAAAAAGGTTGGGAACCCCTGGTCTAGATGATCTCAATTCTTCTTCTGATCTCTAGTTTCTTTAGGCGTTTTTCTTTTCATGTTCCAAACGCACCGAGTACAACTCGTATCACCATCAACTACATCGTACATAATATTTTCCCAAAGGTCCAGGTGATTGTCCTATTTTTGCAGTCTTTTATTTTCAATCTGGAGTATGCTTGAATGACAAATTCCAATACATGTTCTTTTCTCCATCGCGTTAGAACAAAAAACATTCTTTTTTCGAACATCTCGGAAATTCTCCGTATTTCAACCGATTCCATTTAAAACAATAAGGATTTACTCCGACGAAGGCCGATATTTCATTGTATACTAAACATTTCGGTAGTTTTTTCTATTATTGTTATTTTATTTTGTATTTGAAATAATAATAGATAGAATACATGTATACATAGATAAACTCCTGGCCGAAACACGTGTCAGTAAAATATAATAAAATAAATCCTATTTAATCCATTCAACATTTTCTTTCCTTTATTTTTCATTTTCAATATATATATATATATATATATATATATATATATATATATATATACCGCACTTTTTCCTCCACATCAATATCATTTGTCAAATGTACAAATTCTCCCGTTATGAAACACTATATAAAGAAACTAATAGGGAACCGAGCGAAAAAAACAACCAAACAAAACAAACAAGATCATCATAAAGAAGTGTTCCATGGTTCCAACCATGATTAAACAAAGATTTGCTGCTGAAACATAATCTATCTATCTATCTATCTATCTATCTATCTATCTCGCTTCGTGTCTCTCTCTCTCTCTCTCTCTCTATATATATATATATATATATATATATATATATAATATCATAGAAGTTCACGGTAATAACCTACTCGAGTTTCCCCATAAGGATCTTCAGGGTTAAATCGACTGCAAATAATCAATATCTTGATTAATCCAGTGGATTTGACTCTGAAGATCCTTATGGTGAAACTCGAGTAGGTTATCACCGTGTACCTCTATTATGATAAATTTCCTTTACTCACGTATTGAGCACTTTATATTTGTTATATCGCTGCCTTATCATTGTGAAACTTGAATCAACTAACCACTGTGACCATTTTCCCCGGTAAGTCACTTTTCCACAAATACCATATATATATATATATATATATATATATATATACCACCCCTGTGCACGTGTAGGATGTGACACATGGTCAATTTCTTAAGTGTTTCCTAAGTGGTGTTTAACAGGTTTGAATTCAGAGTTATCCTCCTCTTAGGCTGGCTGCATAACCAAGATTGAAGAGCCTCATCTGCTCTACTATTTACCCATAACATGAGGGAGAATAGTTGGATTCGCACCTTTCCCAAGCGTATTTGCGCTATGTAAAATACAAACAGCCTCATCCAGGACTTGACCTCGTCCCACCATGCCCATTTCTTTCGATGGTAACCACTACGATATGCAACTTTACGGTCTATATAAGTTATTGAATAAAATGCTTTAAAAATCCATTTTCATTGTGATGCTTTTTATTACATGCTGCTAATTTTCCTTAATAAGTGAACATTTTCGGAATTTTAAAGATAAGGCTTGATTCTGAGTTTTATATGTATTATTCTTACAATTGACCTCGTTGTTATCTGAACAACGATTCGGCCTATGTGCTCTCCGGCCTTCTTCAGGTATTTCTTGTCGGGCTCGTGATGGCTCCTGATTACGAAAAGAAGGTTGCCGAGTTCGAAAAGAAGGTTCCCGAATCCGAGAAAGTTCCCGAGTCCGACAAGAAATACCTGAACAAGGCCAGAGGTCACATCGGCCGAAACGTTGTACAGATAACACTGAAGATGAGGACAATAGTCCCAATAATCCAAATGATACTGTGAACATTTTTGTTTCATAAAATAATCCATGATATTTGACCTCGTCCCAACATATCCATTTCTTACGATGGTAACAACTACGCCATGCAACTTTACGGTCTGTAGAAGTTATTGAATAAAATGCTTCAAAAATCCATTTTCATTGTGATGCTTTTTATTACATGTTGCTAATTTTCCGTGATTGATTTTTTTCAGAGAAACTACTGGACAAAATAATTATGTAGGGATAATCTCATTTGAATATGTCTTATAACAATTTCAGCTAGAAACCACAAGGTTTCTAGTTCGATACTGGCCCTCGCCAACTCAGCGTATGAGTAGCGCAAAGAGATCTGTTCGGTAAAGTAAGGAGATGATGGTAGGTGTGGCGCTCCACCTCAGATGCCCCAAAAAACCCCAATATCCTTGGTTTAGCGCTAGTGAAAAGAGGATAGACTCCCACGCTGATTGGCTGATACCGAATTTAAGCCACCCCGACGACATAGTTTTTTATTACATAAAATTGTATTGTTTATTATAGTTTAATATTTTATTTAAGTATTTTAATTTACTATAGTTTACTAATAGTTTATTTATTAATAGAAGAATCTTGATAGAAGAGAACATTGTCTAATTGTACTAGTTCCATAATTCTTACTAAAGATGAACAAAAAAGAAGAATGACGTCATAACCAAGACATGCTATGTTGTATGTGTGTGTGTTTGTGTATGTGTGTGTATGTGTGGACCAATCTCCTTGGTCCAGCACTAGTGAAAAGGGGATATACTCCCTCGCTGATTGCCAGATACCGACTTTAGACCACCGTTTTACTTACTTACAGTTTGCAAAAAGCCTTTTTTCATTTCAATATTTTCATGCGAATCAACAGTGCAAATATTAAGTAATAATTCAATTAATATATATATCTTTTGTTGTACGAGTTGATTTTCTGTAATCTCAGAAATATCCTCACCACAGCAGGTATTTTATGTACGTTTCCTTAACGTTCTTATCAAGATTGTTTTTAATATATGAAATTTAGATTCTTCGACTTTATAGTTTTTGATCTTAATGTAAAAGCTACTGAAATATTAAAGTACTTTCTACCGATCTCTGGGAAGAAAGAAATTACCAAGTTTTAGAGAAAAAAATATTAGTCACGAAAATTATTCCACCACGTTCTATAGAAAAATAGTTTGCAAGCCGCAGGCAAGACACTTGGTTTGAGATCTCTGATATATATACATATATATATATATATATATATATATATACCAACTCCTCTGCAAGAGTAAGATATGACACTAGGTCAATTTCTTAAGCGGATTTTAACTGGTTTGAATTCAGAGTTTTATTTCTCCTAGACTGTTTACCTAACAAGGTTAAAGTGCTCAGTCTGTCCTTCTATTTACCCATATCTGCATTAAGAATAGTTGGAGCCATGTCTTTCCCAAGGCTATATATATATATATATATATATATAGAGAGAGAGAGAGAGAGAGAGAGGGAGAGAGAGAGAGAGAGAGGAGAATGAGAGAGATAGAGATAGATATGAATGTGTGTCTGTGTTTGTGTGTTTAACGAATATGAAGGAAAGAGAAATAACAAACACAAACAATCGATTCAATTAATATATTATCTCTATTAGCGCAGAAATTTCATCAGGATGATTTTATTAGTTTATACAGATCGATATGTAAGCGAGAACGTATATATATATATATATATATATATATATATATAGAGAGAGAGAGAGAGAGATAGATAGATAGATAGATATATAAGCGAGAATGTATATATATATATATATATATATATATATATATATATATGTATATATATATATGTATATATTTACCAACCCCTACGCAAGAGCAGGATATGACACAAGGTCAATTTCTTAAGCGGAGTTTAACAGGTTTGAATTCAGTGTTTTCCTTCTCCTAGACCGGTTGCCTAACCAAGGTTAAAAAGCCCAGTTTGCCCATAGCTTGAGGGAGAGTAGAATTCATACCTTTCCCAAGGGTATTAGCGCTAAGTGAAATGCAATTACCACGTCCAGGATTTGAACTCGGAGCGACGAGTCCATTTCCCATGACTTTAACCATTACACCACGCGCTTCCTATATATATATATATATATATATATATATATATATATATATATATATATATATATATATATATATATATATATATATATATATATATATATATATATATATATATATATATATATTATATATATATATATATATATATATATATATATATATATATATATATATATATATATATATATATAATGGCTTACCGTCTTGGTCTAATGGTTAGCAAACTATTCCCACAGATCCATTACTATTGAATAGCGTATTTCATCCTCACTGGATGGTCTATACATGTGACCTTGTGTCACACGCAACCCATGTTGAACGGGCTCGTTATATACCTATATATATATATTTTTATACTTACACACCTTCGAATATATTTCCATTTTTATCAATATATATTATATATATATATATATATATATATATATATATATATATATATATGAAGGAAGGGTGGATGGGTTTAGGATCCGACGATATGCTGTAGATAGAAGGAAAGTGGTCAAGAAATGATCAACTCAAAACAAGTCACAGGGTGATATATATATATGTGTGTGCGCGCGCGTGTGTGTTTATGTATGTATATGTATATACATATTCACGTAACAGCCTGTGAGAGATAAAAATAGATTGATAAAGAGAAAGATATTGATAAACATATATATTTTTGTGTATACGCATATATGCGTAAAACCTATAATATATGTATATACATACACACAAACACACACACAGACACACACACAGACACACACACACACACACACACACACACACATATATATATATATATATATATATATATATATATATATATTGTTGATCATGATTTTAAATTCATGATCTTGGAATCATCGGGGTTCCATGTTTCCTATCTCTAGGCTAAACTAATTTTCCACTTTGTGCTGCATCTCTCAACTCTGCATGTATTTACCAACCACCCCCTGCACGAACAGGACGTGACACAAGCTCACTTTAAGTTTAACAGATTTGAATTAAGAATGTTCCTTCTCCTATAGCGGTTGCCATACCAAGGTAAAAGCTTACTACTTTTTACCAATAGCTGAAGGGAGAATAGTTGGATTCATACCTTTCCCGATTCTCTAACCAGTATGTGAAATGCAACCGGACTTGCCCAGTATTTGAAATCGACGATGATTACACAACGAGCGCCTCGCAACTGTAGAAGTGAAATTATAGTGTCCGATTACATGATAGCAGTGACTGTTACGATTTTTGTGACCATCATTAGGCTTCAAGCAAGAGCACACTCCTGCGGAGATCCCTTGTGTTAAGCAGAGCGCGATCCTTAGTGAAGAATCCTTTGATTGTTCCTTGGTACTATTTATTGTTGCAAGTCAGTTCATTAATAACGAATAAAGTGCAAATGAACCGCTGCCGTGATTAAATAGTTGACAACCACGTATTCGGGTTGTTGATTGGCTGGTGTTTAAGACACATGTCCTCATTTAGTCTATAAATTTAAGTTGTGGATTGCAGCACGGCTTATATATACAAAAATATTCCAACACTAACAACGCGAAAATCTTTGACATGTTCTCTTGAACGTGGGCATGTACAATAATACCTATTCATTCATAAATATATTATATCATGTTGGCATGATACGAATAGCAAATGGACTCGTCGACGCAAGTTGAAATCCCAGACGAGGCCGTTTTCATTTCACAATAGCGCTAATACCTTGGGAAAGGTATGCATCCAACTACTGTCTACCTCCAGCTATAGGTAAAAAGTAGGATAGAACAGACTCTTTAACATTGGTAAGGCAACCACTCCAGGGAAATGAAAACTTTGAATTTCAAACCTTTTAAAACCCGCTTAAGAAATTGACATTGTGTCACATCCTGCTCATGCAAAGTGGTTAGTAAATATATATATTATGCCGGCACATCTTGTCTATTTGGAAACGTGTCTTTCCTTAAATCGAGACACTGACATAGATTCAGGCGATTATGGTAATAAGTATATTGAAAGTTAAGATTTTTATAGACATGCATATATTCCAGTTGCACCGAAGCGGATAAGATGCCTCTGTTTTCAAAAAACATAGCTCACTGATTTCACTAAAGTACGCATACAGGCATGTATTGATAACTAATCGCAACCTTGCACCGGATTCCGTATAGAACAATGGAAAAAAAAAATATGTTGAAAAACAACAACAAAAAAACAAAAAAACAAAGACAAGCAATTGAAGCACATAATTCAAAAGAAATGAAAAATGGAAATCCTTGTCAGAGAGATGAAGGGGAATGATATTTTTTCCGGCAAAGTATTCATCATGAAATTATGTTTGCATGAGAAAAACGTTAATGGTTCTTGTAGCACTTTAAGATGAATTCTTCTTCTTCTTCTAAAGCCAGATACTTCTAAGTTTGGGCCAGGAGTATCTCAGTTACATGATTTTTTATTTTAAATTTTCACCGATGTTGAAGATATATTTTGCAGGTAAACATTATTTAAATCCATCAAGGCTGATATTTAGCCGATGGGTAGATAATATGTTGTCTACTGGATATAGATACTGATTTTAATCAACTATTTCATGTTTTATTCAATACTTATTTTGTATCTACATGATTCTTTTACTATATTTACCATCGTTCATCTTGACCAACCACCCTGTCGGCGGAGGCGTTAGAATGCACCGACTGCACCAGGGGTAAGACCCCTCCCTCAATGGGGCCACCTTGTTGGCGTGGGTGGACCCGTGATGATTAAGGATAGAACCCTGGTGGCTGATCAGTTCATGACTTGCAATACTCCACTTTGGCCCTATCTTGGGCTAGACGGCCAGTCGGAGAGGCCCCCTCCGATCAATCGGCTGGTCACGTCAAGCCCTATTACCTATATGATTTTCCCAACCCTATTGCCCTTATGGCAAACCCCAAACCCTTTTTATTATATGAGTGCTAGAAGGCGGTGACTGAGGGGCTACATGTCCTGGGAATGACGTTAAACTCTATCTGATGGTGAGGTTCCAGTTTGGAGGTTTGGGGAATGTGGAGCTCCCCTTCATCACCATTGCTCCCTGGTCGACTCTGACCTGGAGTGGTAGTACCTGTTAGGGTCCCATCTATGGGTTAAATAGAAATATGTATTTATAAAACAATTGTATTATCCATTAAGAATTGATTTATTCCAAAATTTATCGACATTAAATGACCCACTGAGGTTGATATGCCGTAAAAGAAAACAAAACCAAACCAAAACCAAATCATCTTGACTAAGGCATGTTGAAAGCTCCGGTTCCCGCTTGATCATCGAAGTTAAGCACCGATAAGCCTGCTCATTACGGAGTTGGGTAACCATTTAAGCAACAGCAGGCCCGGTAAATAATCTGAACCCTTATAACTAGTAAAACATTTTCAGGTAGGATTTAACAAAAGAACACAAGTATGAGGTATCCAGCGAGAATCGAACTCGCTTTTCTGTAGTGACGGATTTGCGAGACTAGCTTGCTATCCATTACACCACGATGGCACGATTATTCTGTCACATGAATTACCTAATCTTTGAATGCTAATCGAAAGGTCACAGATTCTCGAGATGCAAACGTGAATTATCCTAACGTGACAATCCAGTTATTTTCAAGTCGGAAGAAATTCCTGAATCTCTGAAAAAAGAAAAAGAAAAAGAATTAGTAAAACAAAATTAAATATACTACTACCACGTGTTTTGGCAGAGACCAGTCAAGTAGAAGGGGTTAACCCAAGGGTAGAATTGTAGCCGGCCTACTCGTCTGTGCTAACCCTTAATATTTGACATTTCGTTCTTTCTGACATTTCAATGGGTCAATGACAGCTACTCCTCGGCTCTCTGGGGAAAACAAAACAAGGAAAAATCCCTGAATCCTGTGAGAAATAAAGAAATACATGAATTGCTCATACTAACCCTGTCAAAGTAAGGAATTAGCACACTTATAGGATGTTTTGTTTAGAGTTTTTATTTAGCCGTAAATAAACTATTAAGACATTAGACGCAAAACATTTAACTTTTAATAAGTGAACATTTTTCGGAATTTTAGAGATGAGGCTTGATTCTTAGTTTTAATATGGATTATTCTGACAAGTGACCTCATTGTTAGCTGAACAACGTTCGGACGATGTGCTCACCGGCCTTCTACATGTATTTCTTGTTGGGCTCGTGATGGCTCCTGATTACGAAAAAAGTTCCCGAGTTCGAAAAGAAGGTTCCCGAGTCCGAGAAAGTTCCCAAGTCCGACAAGAAATACCTGAAGAAGGCCAGAGGCACATCGGCCGAAACGTTGTACAGATAACAATGAAGATGAGGACAATAGACCAAATAATCCAAATGATACTGTGAACATTTTTGTTTCCTAAAATAATCCATGATATTTGCCTCTGCATATTTTGGAAAAGAATAATAGCATTAATATAATAAAAATAGATTAATTTAGTCTATTTAAGGTTATTCTTATGAATCCATGATTTTCTGCCATTAGAGAAAACTAGCAACAGAAAAATACCCTCCGGGCGTTGTAAAAATTATTTTTTGAAAGACATACCTGAGGGTGGGAGTTAAAAATTCAATGTCAGAGGGTTTGTATCATAAGTAAGCAAAATCCTCATATTTATTTAAGGAGTAAAAAGAAAAAGAAAAAATTTTAAATGAAAATTCAGCCCTGTCCCTCTCAAATAAAATGTTGCGTGCATGTAATAATCAAACAATTATTTTGAATATTTTCCACATCAATTTTCCACAAAATCGTAGGTATTTATTTGTAAACTTTTTAGTTAACTTCTTGGTTACTGTAAAAAAAAAGGACGAGAGTAAAAAACAATTTTTAAAATTGGTTACTCAAATTTTGGGTGTGTATAGCATAAGAATATTGGGACGTAAGCTGTGACGTAGAGCTATGACCAATTTTTGTTACAGACAGAAACTGGAAGCGAATCTCCATTATTAATAGATGATAGATATGTTTTGCGTCGTATGTGTTTTTTGTTTATTTAGTGCTAAATAAAAAAAAGATTTAAGTGTGCTGTTATATAATTCATGGATAGCCAATTAATTTTTTATTACTGTAGTTAGATAAATTTTGAATCAGAATTCGTTAGATTCAAAATCGGAAGGAGTTAAGTGAAAAATTTTCCATAACCGTTAAGGTTATAAGTGATTAGTGAGGACCCCGACTTAACCCCTCTGGAAACGCACCAGTAGGGCGGGAGATATTTTAGTTCTAGTTGCGACGAGTTATTAGCCGAAGCGGACGCTGTCGTCGGCTCGCGAGATGTCGTTTATCCACAACGCGGTTGAATCCGGGGCTAGACCTGTTGAAATAAAAGACTTAAAAGAAAAAAACAAGTCTTGCTTTATTTATTAATTAAAACAAGAAATGGCCAAGCCAACAGAAAGCAGAACCAGCCTGAGAAACAGAAAGAATATGGCGACCGATGAATTAGCAGCAGTAGCAGACAAGAGTTTACAAGTAAGGACCCTGATGAGAATTTTATAATTACGGTCAGTTGACTGTATAAGAAGAGTTGATGAAAGATGAGTCAGTAAAAAAATCAACTCTGTGACATTGGATTAAGTGGTGAAGCTTATGAACTTTCACTGTTAGAAAAGCAATCTTGGAAATGAAGGGCTTGACACACTTGATGAACCTAGGAATATCTCTTACAATTCATCTCAGCTCATCCGAAAGACATGTCTTGGTTATGACGTCATTCTTCTTTTTTGTTCATCTTTGGTAAAGAATTATGGAATTAGTACAATTAGAATAGGGCCGGCTTAGCTCAGTCGGGAGAGCGTTCGACTAGAAACCACAAGGTCCCTAGTTCGATACCGGCCCTCGCCAACTCAGCGTATGAGTAGCACAGGGATCTGTGCGGTAAAGTGAGGAGCTGATGGTAGTGTGGCGCTCCACCTCAGACGCCAAAACAATCTCCTTGGTCTAGCTCTACTGAAAAGGGGATAGGCTCCCTCGCTGTCTGGCTGATACCGACTTTAGGCCGCCCCGACGACTTTACTTACTTTTTTTACTTACAATTAGACAATGTTCTCTTAGATTTTTTTCTATCAAGATACTTCTATTAATAAATAAACGATTAGTAAACTATAGTAAATTAAAATACTTAAATAAAATAATAAACTATAATAAACAATACTATTTATGTTATAAAAAAAATGTCTTCGGTGTGGCCTAAATTCGGTATCAGCCAATCAGCGTGGGAGTCTATCCCTTTTCACTAGCGCTAGACCAAGGATATTGGGGGTTTTTTTGCATCTGAGGGGGGGCGCAACACCTATCATCAGCTGCTTACTTTACCGCATAGATCCATGTGCTTCTCATACGCTGAGTTGGCGAGGGCTGGTATCGAACTATGAACCTTGTGGTTTCTAGCCGAGCGGTCTACCGACTGGACTAACCCGGCCCTACAAAAAAAAAACTATAATACAATAATACTATAATATATAATAATAATAAACTATAATAAACTAAAAGTAAAGTCGACGGGGCGGCCTAAAGTCGGTATCAGCCAGTCAGCGAGGGAGTCTATCCCCTTTTCAATAGCGCTAGACCAAGGAGATTGTTTTAGCATCTGAGATGGAGCGCCACACCAAACATCAGCTCCTTACTTTACCGCACATATCCCTGTGCTACTCATAGGCTGAGTTGGCGAGGACTGGTATCGAATTAGGAACCTTGAGCTAACCCGGCCCTTATAAATAGATTTTTACATAGTTAGTTCCGACAGTAGAGCGTTCGGCTAGAAACCACAAGGTTCCTAGTTCGATACCGGTCATTGCCAACTCAGCATATGAGTAGCACAGAGGTCTGTGCGGTAAAGTAAGGAGCTGATGGTAGGTGTGGTGCTCCACCTCAGATGCAAAAAGCAATCTCCTTGGTCTAGCGCTAGTGAAAAGGGGATAGACTCCCTCGATGATTGGCTGATAGCGACTTAGGCCGCCCCGACGACTTTACTTTATAATAAACTAAACTACTTCTATTAGTAAATAAACTAATAATAGATAAGACTTGAAACAGATGTGTCACCCTTAGGAATCTTTATTAACTAATTTCAAAAGCTGTATTCTAAATGCTAACTATTACGCGGTGTCTTTTTATTCGATTGATTAATTAATTTTAAATGTATGTATACCGTATAAGTTTATTTTAAGCCTGAACATTATAGAGTAACGATGCTTTCGGACACGACTAATTTTCAAACAGATCTATTTCACCCATAAATGAGACCTACAAGGTACTACATTCTTGATTCAGGGGGGACCTGGGCATCTTAGTGTCATACCCAGAGCGCCCCTTTTGTTGGGGGTCTTACCCCACCACAGGGGATACAGTCAGCATTTTTTAATATCCGGCAACAGGTGATGTTTTATACTTAAATAAAAAATCACCTGTTGCCGGATATTCAAGATATAAATGGTTGAGTTAAAATAAGGAAATTTCTTAACCAATGACACACCTTATTGAAGTTATGACATCATTTATATGCATTATAGAAAATTAGTTTTCTTTGTATATTTGTTCAATAATTTCCGTCCGGTTTTAATAAAAACGTATTCATTTTATTGTTTTCTTTTCTTTTGTGTAATGCATGCTTATTTTAATGGATATTTTACGGGATAAAAAAAGTAGAAATCTAAAAAGAAATTTTACCTGCACCTCGTCCATTTAGACACACACACACACATACACACACATACACAAACACACACACATACACACACATACACACACATACACAAACACACACACATACACACGCATACACAAACACAGATACACAAATACAAACACACACACAAATACACACATATATATATAGATAGATAGAGAGAGAGGCACACACACACAAATACACACATATATATATAGATATATAGATAGAGAGAGAGAGAGAGACACACACACACACAGAGACACACACACAAACACACACACATATACACATATATATTGGGTGTATTTATGATATTTAATGCATATTTTCAGGGAGAAAAAAGTAAAAATTTAAAAGGAAATTTTACCTGCACCTCGTCAACACACACACATACACACACACACACACACACATACACACACACACACACATATATATATATATATATATATATATAGAGAGAGAGAGGGGAGAGAGAGAGAGACATACACACACACACACACACATATATATATATATATATATATATATATATATATATATATATATTGTGTGTTTGTTTGTTTATAATATGTATTCTATTTCTTTATTAGTATATATCAATAGTGAAGCCATTTTGGTGACTAAGCATTTAAAAAGTATATTTCCGCTGGCCGTTTATGTCCCCTGCTTATTGGCGTGTGACAATAAAAGCTAATATGATTTTTCATGCTGTAATGAATAGAAAATAATTGGGAACGGCAGAAGGACTTTTTTCTCCCTTCTTTACAGATGCAATGAATCATAGGAAATGCTTCAGCACTTTATGATCAATTCTTTCTCCTAGAGTCGCTACTCCGTCAATTAACCACAGCCGATGCCGCGTGTATGACTAACAATTCATGCTGTGAATTTTATATTAAAAAAAAAAAATAAAAGCCGTGCAAGCATTAAGAAATATATTGAAATAAATAAAGGACTTTCGACTTTCGGAAAACATTATGGGTTTTGACAAAATACAATAAATGCCAGAAAATCAAACCTGATGAAAAAGTCTACTAAAACTCACCACCATCATCATCATCATCATCATCATCATCAACATCAACATCAACATCATCACATTATTCATCATCATCATCATCATCACCATCATCATCAAGATCATGAACATCAACATCATCATCACCATCATCAACATCAACATCATCGACATCACCATCTTCATCAAAATCAACATCATCATCCACACCATCACCATCACCATCATCAACATCAACATCATCATCATCATCATCATCTTCATCTTCATCATCATCATCGACATCATCGACATCAACATCATCACATTCATCATCATCATTATCTTCATCAAAATCAACATCAACATCATCACCATCATCATCATCAACATCATCACCACCATCATCATCACCATCATCATCATCATCATCATCAACTTCATCACTATCATCCTCATCACCATCATCAACATCAACATCACCACCACCATCATCATCATCATTATCATCATCACTGTCATCCCAGATTTCCTTTGACTCATTCTTGCCAACCATCCCTATTGGTCATCGCTCCTGGCATCCACTCACAGATGAATGATTTAGTTTGTTATTTGTCGAGACGGCCTACACTGATGATCTATGTGTAGGTGTCTATAGAAGATGCGTCACCTATAATTCCTACCATAATTCACCAGGAGTGTCCAGCATGTCTGCTTCGTCTCAGTTGGTTGGTTGATTGGTTTCCTTGTATTTTTTACTTTGTGCTATTTTAGGCCGAACTGATTTTGTCTTTATTCATTCTTGTTGAGTATTCAATTCTTTCAAACATATCTTTGTAAATTCATTTTTGTATCTATTTAACACGTAGAGTGTACTAAAAAGGGAGGCTTATAAGCTTACATACTCTAGCTAAGTTAAACAATTATTAAACAGAAAATTAAAATTGAAATAGTCTATCTTACCTGGAATGGGTCGACAATGTTCTTCCAAATACCCAAAATTCTTAGATACCAGCAATTTCAAACATGAATTCAAGCTCAGCGCCTTTTACTCGACTCAGTCGCGCAAGTTTCACCCACATTTTGACGAAACACCAATGAAGAAAGTATTTGCTACTCAGAGCGATTTTAAATTTAAACTGGTGCTTGTAAAAACAATCAGGACCTGGGTTAGGGTGGACCTGGGAGTAATGGCAATAAATGGGTACTACACACTCTCCGAAATTCCAAATTGGAATTTCACCATTAGAT
This sequence comes from Doryteuthis pealeii, assembly GCA_023376005.1. Taxonomy (NCBI): domain Eukaryota; kingdom Metazoa; phylum Mollusca; class Cephalopoda; order Myopsida; family Loliginidae; genus Doryteuthis; species Doryteuthis pealeii. The sequence continues at coordinate 60,522,790 of CM042149.1, read as the reverse complement.
ACAGTTTAACGTTATAACAATATCTTACACTGTTGACCATACTGTTGTGGGAAGCGCGTAGTGTAATGGTTAAAGTCATTAAAAATGGACTCGTCGCCCCGAGTTCAAATCCTGGATGTGGTAATTGCATTTCACTTAGCGCTAATACCCTTGGAAAAGGTATGAATTCTACTCTCCCTCTAGCTATGGATAAATAGTAGGGCAGACTGGGCTCTTCAATATCGACTACGCACGATGAGTGCATTTTGTCTTATCAACTTTTTTTCTAGCTTAGATGTTCATATGTTATTTCGAGATGATTTTAGCTGTGTGTATATTGAAGATGTGAGTTTTCACATTTAATCAGAAGTTGTTAGCTTGGTTTGATTTTACGGTATGTCAACTTTTGTTGGGTTATTTTATGCCGAAGACGTTTTGTTTTATTCATTTTTGATGGGTATTCAATTGTTTAAACTCAATCTTTTTTTTCTTTCACTCAATTTTTAAATACACTTTTCAAATTCGTGTTTTCTATTTAACCTATACATGGGACTCTAATTGGTACTACCACTTCGGGCAAGTGTGGATCTGAGAGTAATGGCGATAAAGGGGCATTCCACACTCCCACGAGCTTCAAAATTGGAACTTCCCAATTAGTTGCAGTTTAACGTCATACCTAGGAAAATAAGACACTCACCCACCACCTTCGAGCATATATATGATAAAAAGGTTAATGGTTTGCGATAACGGCAAAGGGGTTGAGACAATCATATAGTTGTTAGGGGTGAATGTATAAAATACATGAGAATTCATGTATTTATGATCAGATTTCACCATGAGTAAAGTTGATAGAGTTGCCTATTGTTGGTATCAGCCGGACAGTAAGGGATTATATTCCCTTTTCCCTAGTGCTAGATCAAAGAGATTGATTTTACGTCTGGGAGCACCACACCTAGTATCAGTTCCCTACTTTACCACAAAGATCTTGCCGTGCTACGCATATGCTGGGGTTAGTGATGGCCAGTATAGAATGTGGAAACTTGTGTTTCATAGACGGATAGTTTTCCGACGCACTCCTATATACTCCAGCAAGAAGAACAACCACAGTGTGAAACATGTCAAACCCCTTTGACTGTTAAACACTTATTCATAGAATGCAGGGTTTTTTCTCATATAAGAAACCGTTACTTTAATGCAAACAATAGGAAAGATGTATTTGAAAAAATCAACATAGAAGTCATTCTATCATATTTCAAGGTAATAACATTAGACCATAGAATATAGACATGAACCTAATCAAAAACATACAACATGATCCCCAATGATGCTAACACATTGTTAAAACCATTTACTAAAAAGGTATGAATATAGATACACAACATATATTACTTCCTAACCGCTAGGCATGACATAACCCCAGACGGGTTGTTATGTCGTCAAAATCAATCAACCAACCAACCATTTAGCGACCGAGCTAAACCGGTCACTTAAATTACAGTATAGAATCGGATAACTGAGAAAAAAAGGAGAAAAAATCCTAAAAGGTTATCATTGATACCCTGGCGTTGATACATACATCTCACAAATGTGGTATTTCAAAGACTTCTTGCAGTGAACAGACCAGCAGTAATCCACCACTATTATTTGGTTATTCCAGTGTCCCCGGTATATATCGTCCATAGTTCTTAAATCTTGCTGGAATTGTTCAAGCTGTTTCTCACTTAGGTCTCCAAGTTTTTATTGGAAACGATCCAAGTATTTCTGGTGTTAAAGCACTTTGATTGTCATTTTACAGCCAAGTTGACAGAAAGAATATTAGATGTTCTTTCTTAGTTCAGAACTTTATTGTTCCCAGGAAAATCCCTCAAAACCAAAGTGAACGAAGTATTGTTCAGTTAATCTTGTAAATGTGAATATATCCCTTGTTATATACCCCTTTAAATATTGCGGGTATATAATCGAGAGAGGAGAGAGAGAGAGAGAGAGAGAGAGAGAGAGAGAGAGAGAGAGAGAGGAGAGAGAAAGAAGAGAGAGAGAGAGAGAGAGAGTTGCTAAGAGCTCTTACTGTTACTCTCTGCTATATGTTCTTCCTTAGCTCAGAACTATTATCTGCTTTATTGTTCCCTGGAAAATCTCTCAAAACCAAAGTGTATGAAGTATTGTTCAGTTAATCTTGTAATGTGAAAATTTCACAAGTCACCTTGTTATATACCCTTCTATCGCGGGTACATAATGGAAAGAGAGACACTGAGAGAGAGAGAGAGAGAGAGAGAGAGAGAGAGAGAGAGAGAGAGAGAGAGAGTATGAGAGTTGATAAGTGCTCTTACTTGTTACTCTCTGCTATATGTTCTTCCTTAGCTCAGAACTATTATCTGCTTTACAGTTCCCAGGGAAATTCCTTACAACCAAAGTGAATGAAGTATTGTCCAGTTAATGTGAATACTTCACAAGTCCCTTTGTTATATACCGTTCTAGAATATCGCGGGTATATAATGGACAGTGAGAGTCAGAGATAGGCAGAGCGAGAGAGATTATGAGGGATCTTACCTGTTATTCTCTGCTATATATTCTTGCTTGGTTCAGAGCTATTTCAATCACAAGTTTCAATCACAGACAAAACTGTTACAATGTTGACATAACCCATCGCACAAATATAAACAATACATGTTACACTTGTCACACACAACTATGTACAGACACATACAGTCTGCAACACCGCTGAAAGAACAAAACTATATCAATTGTAAATTAATGTATATAAAGTTTGTTTCCTTTATCAATTTGTCTTCTTCTTTTGTTACCTATGGAAACTTCATTTCCGTAGTCTTATACATATAAATTGTGGGGACCCATAACTCGGATCTTCAACTCTTCAACCATACATTCCCCAAACAAATATAATACTATGTGCTGGGGCACTGTCTCAAGGTATAGATGGTATGTATGTATGTATGTATGTATGCGAACAATGCTCCGGCCAAGTACTACAGTCGTTTCGTGGATGATACAATACTATCGGGCCCTGACGTAAAGCTGTTGTAGTCTCTGTTCCAACTCAGCTGAAAAGCGATACCCAAAAGCTGTCAACGGGGTCAAACCAAAATAAACAGGAACGCCTTCTTATAATTATTTACAAGATATATACATTTATTTTTTTAATTTATATACAATGATTTATATTCTTGTATAATGTCAGAAGAGCGAGGTGATGTTCTTTTGATAATGGGCTGGCGACTTACAGCTAATTAACTTGGTTCGTTACCGAGTGGTGGGCCTTCAGAGAACAATAGGGTCGGTGACGAGGGATGCGATTTTGTGGCTTCGTGTGTCTGATCTGCCTCTCTCTTTCTGGCCTGTCTTCTTTATGGGATCCAGACCTCCCCACCCCTAACATATGCCTCTAATTGGTCAGCCACTCGATAACATTGCCTACGTGTCTAAATGGCCTTGTGCCAGCCTAGCTTGTATCTTTCCATTTGGAGTCAAGGCCAACCATTGTTTTATTCATCTAAGTTTTTGAAATTGTTGCCGAACTTTTCAAAAACTGGAATCTCATTTATTAAATTTATTATTTCATTTTGTGAAATTTAAAATTCCGATGATGTATATCAAATTCCATAATTTAATGAATCTCTTTGTCTACATGAAAATGCTTTGCTTAGATGAATTTATATTTTTTATATAAACAATTATTATTATTATTATTATTATTGTTTTTCTTATTTTTACTTTTAATTTTAACAAACCACCATAATTAATAATTAGGGTAGTTTTAATTAATTAGTACTTAATTAATAGGTCGCCAATCAACCCATAACACAATAGTGCTATACAAAAGGGTCCCTACAGATTCGATATGCTAAGACTAATCGCATTCTTAACAACAGCTGATGAGGTGTTCAAGCTTTTGAAGTAATGGCGTAATTGCCTGACTTAAATGGTCCATAGCAATGTCTTTTATATCGTCCAGTGTCAGTTTAGGGTTGCAATGTTCCCACAGAGATGGAGTACTTAAGTGCTAAGATGACGCACAGTCTTTCAATATTGGATTAAATGTCGAAGGCTTATCACATTTCAATTCCTTTCCCGAGGCTTGGGAAAGTAATTAAATTCATAATGTGTCACTGATAAGGAACACACGGTGCTTCCCAGAAAGACAAGGACACAGGAAGAGTTACCTACCTTTCGTAATTTCCGTCATGTAGCAAAACTATGAATAATCACACTATCTCTCAAACTGGCGAAATATCTCAATATCTTTAGATTAATACATCTATCGTATTCTAATCATTACTCAGTTTATTTATATGTATTTTCAGTTGTTGGGAACTTCACGAAAAAACAAAGCTTATTAAATATCTATTTCTGTTAGGTTTTACTATTTTTTTTCTAATCAGCTATTGTTTTATGATAGTTCATTTTGTTTCTAATTAAATAATATGTATATTATTTTTCATAGAAACGCATGAAGTACTATCGATCATATGAAAATCTGATCTCTCTGATAAAATAAAAAGGCGTTGAATTGAACTTAACGGACCTAAAGTCCACCATCGTATGCCACCCTGCCGAAAGAAAAAAAAACGAAAAATCAGGGAATTAACGGAATTTAATGAGATTTACCGTGCTGATATATTAATGAATAAAATATATAATGTACCAGTTATTTGATTCATAAAATGTACGTTTTTTAAGGTCAGTTAACTTTGAACCACGTATCTTTAAGAATATGTGTTACACCTCAAAGATACGTTGTTCAAAGTTAACTGACCTGAAAAAATGTAAAAGTTTTTAAATAAAATAACTGGGACATTATATCTTTTATTCATTATGAAATTATATTTTATATGATATAAAATATATTTTAAATAATGCTTCCGGCATGAACATGTATTATAAAGAATAATGATTGGAATTGGTTGGCTTGTTTTAGGGCATATCAACCCTTTTTGATTCATTTCATTACAAAACAAGTAATTTTTTAAGAATGTTCTATGTTTCAAGTTTTTAATATCTTCAAATTGGTATCAATAATTTTCATTAATTTCATTTGGTTTGGTTTGGTTCGGGTTGGATTGGTTTGGACTGTTAGAGCTTGATTTGGTACTCAAGTTTCCTTTACTGGTGGAATTTTTTTAGATGTATTTCGTGGATGTATTCTATATCTGATTTCTAATTTTCGATATATTTTTATTTCACTTGAGAAGAATAAAATGTCATCCAAGTTCTCAACCAGATCTCACCTATTATTTACATTGAAAAATCTCTTTCGAATTGGAACGAAAACTCAACATTCCCTAATGAAATGTTTCACAGTATAGGGGATAGGAATGTTCCGCTCCTGTCCGGGTTTCTAAAAACAACATCCAACTTCTCCACTGATAACATATCTCTAAGGGACAGAAAGCGTGAATCAAGTGTATTGAGTAAATATGAAGGGAGCAGTAAGTTAAAAAAAAAAAAAAAAAAGTATGTATTTACCAACCCCTTCGAACAACCAGGGTATGATGTACTGTCTATTTTTAAGTGGAGTTTAACAGGTTTGAATTCAGAGTTTTCCCCCTAGACTGGTTGACATACCAACGTTATAGAGCCCAGTCTGTCTTTAATTTATCCATAGCATTTGAACAATCACTCCTTTTCAGCTTTGTTCCAATTACATATACGTGCCATAATCATCTTATTATAATGGAGATTGTGTGTTTTTCTGTCTGTAACCGAAACTATATTACTACTCAAGTCACAATTCCCTTAATTATTTACGACAAATTCTCCATGATTTCATTCTTTTAAACCTTCAGTTATTAATAAAAATTGTTTTACATTATTAATACTGTTGACCATATCTACGTACTAATAACATGCAATTGTATTTATATATACAACAAAATAGCGGTTTACAGTTTGAACGAGAAGGCTAATTTGCATATTGATATTTAAAATTTTATTTTAATAAATATGTGCTTGGTATTATTGATTTCTATTGTTTGGTTTTATCTTAAGAAATATAAAAAAAATCTCGTGGATAAATCTTAAAAGAAATTTTATTTACAAGAAGAAATAACTGTAATATTATCCTTTACTTCCTAATTTAACTAAATAGTTAAATTAGGAAAATTTACCAAATGAAAGAGGGGAGTAATGGAAAATGATGGAATAGTTAGTTTCAAAGTTGTTCTATTTTTCGATTATACACCCTCTGTTGCAGATCTTTTTATCTGCATTCTTAGTCAGTTTCATTAGCCTTTCTAATTTAATATGATATTTTATTATATCAAAACTTAAATACTTGCACCCGGAGGGTGCATATATTTGCTAGTTCTTATAATAATAAGTGAAAATCTTCCCTGAAAGACGCAGATAGAAGTTTATTTGATCTCAATTTTACTGATGTTAATGTTGTTAATACTAAGGTTTTGCATTTTGTATCAGAAAAATGATTGAAGCTCAGATAGAAGCTGGACTTTCTGAAAGCCTAAGTAGAAATTCTAAAAAAAAATATATATATTGTAGACTTTCCGCTCTAAATGAAACTGTTGTGATAAATATTTACCCAACCCTCCTCTACAAGTAAGATGTGACTCAAAGTCAATTTCAAAGCAGATTATGGCTGATTTGAATTCAAAGTTTTCCATCTCATAAACTGGTTGTCTAACCAATACTAAAGAACCCAGTCTGGCCTACTATTTATCGATAGCTTAAAGCCTAGGTAGCAATTCTTAAAAAAATGTATTTTGTAGACTTTCCGCTCTAACTGAAATTGTTGTGATAAATATTTACCCAACCCCCCCTCCGCAAGTTTTATTGAAAACATAACATTTCTTTAGAATCTGATTTTTGATTTAAGCTTATAGTTATGATTTTTTCCCAATATTAATAAGCACCAAAACTCGTAGTTTTTCTCTTTCTGTTCAATATCTATGCTCAAGAATTTTTCATTCAGCTCTATAATTTAGTTAAGGGTGTATACGGACCATAAAATTTTCAATAACCTTCTTACGACTTTGGTGTGAGACAAAGGCGCTTTTCCCTGGTTTTCTTGAAAGAACTGAGTCACTGCACTCTGGCAAAATCCACCAGTCAATTTAGGAAAAAAAAATGTTTTTATCACCCCCCAGAGTGCATTCCGAATCAGCATCACATTGATGCTGATGCTGATGTGACTGATGCGTTGTCGCAGTTGAGACAGGTCAGCCTAAGTGCTTAATAGCGCAAACCAAGCCATTCGATTAGGTCATATAGGACACCAGCCATGGTAACGCTGAATATAACATTTTCCACGACAACGACTCGATTTCTTAGAGGCCTGAACTATGAAACAACAGTAAATGCATGCAACATTCTTTGGGGTTCCGGCTGAGGGGGGTGGGGGGTATTCAAAACCTATTGAGTACTCACTTCTCGGACCTGAAATACCTTTCTAGATATCTTTCCAGAGACTACCATTATTGTTTTGTGTCTTCAAAGATTTTTGGGATTCCAAGAGTGCTTTAAATTGGACGAATTCCATAGATTGTTTGCCTAATGGTATATTTAAACCGGGAAAACTTTAAACAGGGCGGTTCCAGTACCGTATATACATATATATATATATATATATATATATATATATATATATATAATATTGGTAATAGGTGTGCTATTTTTATAAGTAAATATAACTTAATATATTGAATAGAGCATATATATCTAATATATATATATATATATATATATATATATATATATATGTATATATTATATATATTATATTTATATCTATCTATCTATCTATCTATCTATCTTATATATATATATATATATATATATATATATATATGTGTGTGTGTGTGTGTGTGTGTGTGTGTGTGCGTGTACATATATATATATATATATATGTGCAGGACTTTAGCCAGACTAAAAAGCCACATTCGTGCAGCTCAATGTTGATCTTATTGAACTTTTGATGTTCATCGTTATATTCTTTGAACTTTATTTATTTATTTATTTATTTTTATCAAGAAATGGCAATACTCGTACACGAGTTTGCTGCCATCATCATGTGTACAGACACAGACACAGACACACACACATAATAATATATATATATATATATATATATATATATATATATATGAACTTTTTTA
>CM042149.1:60499685-60509685 GCA_023376005.1 Doryteuthis pealeii | reverse complement strand
ATTTTGTTGTATGGTCAAAATTTAATTTTTGGCATAATTCCCAGTGGATGACCATCCCAACCCAGTCGTGACTAGCTTTGTATTCCCGTTGTGCTAGTTTGCTACATTCACTTAATTAATAGTTTACAGTCTCATCTCTGTCACCGCACAGTCTACATTTACTGCTGTGTTGCCTTATCAGTTTTTGCTTTGATATAATTTGTGCAGCAATTATTAGTGATTTATTATTTCACTCCTTGCGATTTTTTAACACGAGCGTTAAGCGGTGGTCTTTCTGTGGAGTGTTTGTGACAACAAGTCTCCACAGGACTCCATCACTTTTCTGAATTTTTAGTCGATCTCAACAATGCTTTTGCCTGGATGGTCTTGATCTTTGCTTTGATTTTCAATTCTTCAAGCTAAACTCTTGGGAACGTTCCAAGGTCACTAAATACAAGAGTAATCATACTTACCTTCATGTTCTTGAGGTATTTTTTTTTTGTCTCTTGTTTTTTGTTTTTTTTTTGTTTTTTTTTCAATTCTCTCTAGGTATATTCAAGTCTTGAGGTTTTTTGTTTTTGTTTTTTGTTTTTTTTTTGGGGGGGTTATGTTTCTTGTTTTTTTTTTTGTCTCTTATTTTTTTTTGTTTTTTTTTTTCAATTCCCGGTATTTGTCCATCGTTTCGTTTTGTTTGTTTTTTCATCTTCACCCTGTGATCTGCTGGGACTTCAAAATCTACCTGTTATCACGTTCTCTTTTTCTTTATCAATACAAGGTCAGGTCTTCTGGCTGAGATAAGATGATCCGTCTTTATCGCAAATACCCAGAGAATTTTATACTATTCATTCTCAAGAACAGATTCTGGTTTGTGCATGTACCATATTATTATTATTATTATTATTATTATTATTATTATTATTATTATTTATCCCTTTTGAGTTTTCACATTAGCATTAACTGAAGGTCTTTCACTGGAGTCTGAGTGACAGCAAGTCTCCTCATGTCTCCAGGACTGTTCTGAGTATTCTGGCAGATTGCAGCAGTGCAGTGTTCTGAATGGTTTCAATCCTTCCTCTGATTTCCAAACTTTTATTATTATTATTATTATTATTATTATTATTATTATTATTATTATTATTATTATTATTATATGATTGAATCAGAAACAATGAAAACAGTAAATCACTTATTGGTGATATAGTTGCACTCTTCATCTTCCGAAATTCAAGAATGTTAAAGATTTAATTCGAAGCTACAAGACAGTAGCCTCAATATTCTCCTGTTTTTCTAAGCAATATATCATTAATTGGACGTCGTTATCGAGCCATTTACTTGCACTGCCACTGAAAGGACACAATGGCCGATAACTCTTTCAACTCATTTGACGTAGTTCATTTTCGCTACATTTATCATCACATATGTTTGAATTTTCTTGGCAACCAACGCTGTCAAGATGCTCCTTGTGACAACTCAAGTATCGTCGTCAGAATAGGCTTCGCTTCAGGCCGACCTGACTCAGAGAGTACTAATTCATAGGACTCTATCAGCCTCTTAATTTGCAAAGCAATGTTTCCCAACGAAGCACATATATCAATAGGTAAACCAAAAAGTCCTGACAGATGTTTCCTTCTTTATTGCACCTCCGGCAGACACAAACAGAAAATAATTCAACGCGTAAAAAGACATTCACAATCTGGTAGTGCACATTAAAACCCGGGGGAAATGATGGTTTTAGTTCTTGTATATCAGAATGTTACATAATTATTAGAAACCTAATATTTATGTGCAATAGTGTAGAAATCAAAATAAGTTCCGCCGGCGGCCTTGAAGAATGAGTGACAACGTTTGACCTCAGTCCTGACCCTACCTTCTGGGGATAGCCGTGAGAACCGGAAGAGAAGACCCTCTCTTCCGGTTTAGAATAGAAGTAAGTTCAGTTAGAAGGTAGCAGCGAGCTCGAAGGGGTAAGTCGCGTTATACGCGCGTCCTCTTATCAGCACAGATTGTCTGGTTGGGGATTTAAAAATAAAGTAAGATCAAAGCAAATCGGAGTCTTGTGTTATTACCTCTAAAAACTAACAATGACGCAGGGCTTCTGATAAAGAGAAATCCCCAATGGAAGACCAGACAGGAAGTCCCCAAGAAAGTCCAGACCTTAGAAGATTCCAGACCAAGACAAGAAGTTATAAGATTCCAAAGACGACCAGAAGAATAGAGTAAGAAGTATGTAAAGAAGTAAAGAAGAAGGGTATGCAACAAGAACCTCAATGTTGCCTAGAATATTCTGTTTGTTTTACTTGCAAATTGATGTCCGTGTAATAGCACGAAACTTTATCTGGGCTGGCAACGTGTATCTGAGATGTAACCTTTAAATTTTATTTTTTTGTATTTGAGTTGTAAAATTTTATGATCCGCAAATTATCTGGAGATAGTTGAAGGTAAAATAGGTGTGTCTCTCTAAGAAAATATTGCAATTCTATTGATATTATATACAACAATATTTCAAAAAGAGATTCAATACATCAAACGAATCGCTTTCTCAATTTTTTTTTTTTCATCCGATGATATATAAACTTTAAGCAAATAATCTATTATAAAGCAATTTTCGAATGGGACCACTTTTCAAGCTGATATATATATATATATATATATATATATATATTCAGTTTATCAATGAAAAACAATTATCATCTTTCCTACAATCTGTTCTTATATTTATGCCATGTGCGTGGTGTTAGGGTTAGAGTCGTAGGAAATACATTCGTCGACCCCAGTTCATATCCTAGACGAGGCTGTTTGCATTTCACATAGCGATAATACCCTTGGGAAAAGTATGAATCCATATATTCTGCCTCCAGCTATGGGTAAATAGCAGGGTAGACTGGGCTCTTTAACATTGGCTAGGTAACCAGTCTAGAAGAAGGAAAACTCTGAATTCAAATCTGGTAAACTCCGCTTAAGAAATTCATCTTGTGTCACATACAGCTCCGGCAGAGGGATTTGTAAATATATATATATATATATATATATATATATATATATATATATATATATATGATCTTTCCATGTGTGGTTTAACCAAGCTGATGCAGGTAGACCATTAGGAGAGCTCAATGTGCCTAATACCAGTGAATGGAAGGACAGAGCAAGATATTCAGTAAATGAAGGAAAAAACATTAAACTTGCAACATTACAATAATTTATCTCAACCGTATTACTACGGCATCTTCAGGTAATCAAAAGAATATGTTCTTGTTATTACCTGAAGATGCTGTAGTAATACGATTGAAATAAATTATTGTAATGAAACAAGTTTAATGTTTTTTCCTTCATTTACTGTATATATATATATATATATAATATATATATATATATATATTATAAACAAACACATGATGTTATGATTAGGGGAACAATTTTATGTGTCAATACTTAAGCATTTTGGTATATGTACCATCTTCAGGACACAGATAAGTAATGTTTATGTGAGGGACAAAAGGAAAGATGTTAAGTGTATAGTGAATGTGTGAATATGATGTTATTAACCGTTAATTTTTATATGAGCGTTTATTTACGAAAGCCAATGACGTGATCAATGCATGTGCAAAAATGGAAGGTGAAGATCATATGATGACGCGTGCATGAACGTGAATAGGCGAAAAAGGAAAAGTTAACAAAGATATGACGTATTTCATATGGAATATTAATGTTAGAAAAATAAGAAGGTTAAAACAGTATATAAATACATATAATCCATTGACACATAAAATTGCTTCTCCTAACCATATCATCCTGTGTTTGTTATAATTTAAAATATTTTCTTCTCATATTGTCGGAGTAATTTCCTCACCGTATTTCCACACACACCACACACACACACACACACACACACACATATATATATATATATATAATATATATATATATATATATATATATATATATATATATAAACTTTTATTTACTTGTCTATTTATATTTTAATATACTACTCTGTTTTTTCTGTCCTGTCACTTTTTTGTCTGTCTGAACACCCTAAGAAACCAACCTTGAGATGTATCTCTTTTTTTTTCTCATTCACTTCCTGTTTCTATGGTAACAATCCTATACTGTTAAAAAATATTTTTTATATTTTTTGTTTTTGTTTGAATTTTTTTTTTTAATTCAGCTTTTTGGGGTTTTTTTGTGATGTGCTTGTCCATAAGTGAATTGAGACCCATCTGATGAGACGAAAATTTGGGAATCTGTATTAGATTTATATAGGCCCCAATTTTGGTCGAAATAAATTTATTATGGAATTACGGTGTTGAGTTCTTCCTTCCTTTATTGATAAATATTGCTCTGTATATAATCTAAAAAGTTTATTATACATTGAGCTCTTCAGTGATTTAAAGATTCGCTGTATTTATACATACTGGATCATCAATATTAATACAGTGGATCTTAGAAATCACATATAGAATCATCCCTTACTACCAAGTTTTGGATAATCTATTATATATATATAATATATATATATATATATATATATATATATATGTAAACACGGTATGTTTGGAATGGCTTTTTTGCCGACAATTTTTTGGGAGAATATGTGCTTAGTTGGAGTCGTACCTAATTTTGAAAATTAATTAATTAATAATGAATTAGGCGGGAATGCCTATTTAAATGTATGCCTAAACAAATCGAGAAAAATCAATCTCTGTATGTACATTTCGGCCTATTAGGCCTCATCAGCAGAGCTATAGATAGGAAGGCCGCCCTGTGCGTGATTTGAAACCGGACTGCCAAGCTGACAGGCCGATATCACAACCTCTACACCATACATTTAAATAGGCATTCCCGCCTAATTCATTATTAATTAATTAATTTTCAAAATTAGGTACGACTCCAACTAAGCACATATATTTATATATATATATATATATATATATTATATATATATATATATATATATATATACCTCATGTTTTGTCGGGGAGTGTTATTTCATTTTATTGTGAAAGAGAGTAATCCAAATGAAAAGTTGCCAATCAGAGAAATAGATGCTCAAAGGCAAATGTCTATATAGAACTTTCGACTATATTACCATAAATATAAATTGACTGAGTCTCTTAACGTGCTGTATAATACAAATTAAATAAATGATACGTTAAACTTAATAAAGATATCTTTAGTATCGTACAGAATTATTATTCTGGTGTAAGCAATGGATACCCTGTCTCTGAGGAATATACGCTACTTTAATATAAAGCATCATCATTTTAAAATCAACTCATATATTTGGGATAATTGGAAGAAAGAAATTGCTGATGCTGGTGTATTAATCACCAAGAAAATTAAAAAGAAAGAGAGAACCACCGTCGGAAGAACAGTCCATTATTCAGGCTTGTTGAGAGTGAAATCGCCGAATCTGTTGTTACAGAAGAGTTCATCACTGTATCAATGTATCGGTAGATTTTTGAATGACGTAATGCATTATGGTTGATATATATATATATATATATATATATATATATATATATATATATATATATATATGTGTTGTGTGTGTGTGTGTGTGTGTGTGAAATTTAACATTATGAAAAAACATATGATGTTTGTTATGTAATTGCTGACAGTACTGTTTCGACCAAATCGATAAGTTGGTCTTCATCAAAGAGCGACATAGATGGGAAGAGAAGATATCCGTTAAAAAAGACTGTTTACAGAAACGAACGCTGGGTTCAACCGCTGAAATTTTTGAAAAATGCATGTTCTGTTTTAAAAACAAAATAAATTTTATTTTTAATTTTTAAAAATCAGAAGCATTATAGTTTATAGAAAAACTCAAAAGAGTTTGTTGTAAAAGTTTATATAAAAATGTAAAGTGGGTATCAAAATAGTATAGTATATATTTTTCAGCTGTAATATATATATATATATATATTATATATATATATATACAAGTCCACATGGTAATTTGGAAAAAAGATGTTAGAGTTCCAAAATTTACTTGTGGCGTTGATAAGTCCGTAGTTATAAGAGAAAGTCTTCAAGGTGTAAAAGTCCAGATTAATGTTTTTTCATTTGACAAATATGAAAAATAGATGGAAATAATCCGACAGTATGAAATTTAACATTATGAAAAAAATATATATTATATGTGTGTGTTTGTGTGTGTGTGTGTTATATATATAGTATATATATATATATATTATATATATATATATATATATATATATATATACGTTTTTAAAAGCGAATGTTGTTATAAAAATATTCCGACTGCAGTTTTGCCGTAGCAAATCTTTAAGGAATTGTATTGCTTATTCCAACCATCTACCAATTATTTATATCCGGGTTGTACCCATTCTTAAGAACATGGGGTGTGCTTGCAGAGAGAACTGAAATAGCGGAATGCAGTGACCCGGATATGAAATCTGAACTCGCGATCGAGTTGATAAATAAATGTAGGCACTTAAAATAAACATAAACTATGCCTGGTGGGTTCAGGCATTACGTGGTGTGGGTGACACCACCACGTACTTAAGAATGGGTATAAAACGGCTATAAATAAAGGTAGATGGCTGGAATAAACAATAAAATTCCCTGAGGATTTGCTACGGCGAGAAACTGCAGTCGGAATGTTTTATAACATTCACTTTTAAAAACGTATATTCCAACTCTTTTTATTGAGCACATTTTTATCCCGTCGTTTTGTTCTTCTTATTGACCCTTAAAACCCCACAACATATTTAAAAAATACTTCCCAGAATAAAGAAAATGTCATTACTTTTTACTCACCTCGTATAATGCACCAGATAAGAGTTTGTGACCAGAATTTCTAACTCAATTGTCACTTTTAAATTAAGAATAGTTCGCTGCTTTCAAATTGGGTAAAACTTAAACGCCCGAATTCTTGAGAATCCTAAATGTATATTTGAAGCAAATGAATGTCTTGAAAAGATTTTGTAAGCATTCATTAAAAGAAAGTACAATCAAAATCTTTTAAATTGACTCAGGAAATAATAACGAAAGAAAACAGAAAAAAAAAAACAATAAACAAAAAACCAAAAGTTCATATATGATTACATAGAAATAAAAAAAAAAAAAACAAATATATTTCATAGGCAGCATGACATGTTTTTACACCGCCCTAGTGATACATGGATATAATCAATTATTGTGCAAAAATTTCTTGCATTTTTTTTTTACATGAAAACGATTTCGTGGTATAAATTTCTTTTTTATACCAGTAAATTAATTTTTCATTTTTCTAATTCATTGTATATTTTTTATTATAATGTTGGATGACTTTAGAACTGCACTGCTTTTCAATTTAGACGTTTGAAAGAAAAAAATACAAGGTATAAGTAAGAAAGCTAGAGCAGAAAGACAAAATTACAAGCAGGGAGCAAGTTTCAGTTACTTTATACATATATATATATATATATATATATTATATATATATATATAATATTAAGATATTTAGGAAAAATGAAAAAACACAGTATTTAAATGGTTAAGTGGAGTTTTATTGCTGCGACGCTAATATACTGCTTATGTTTTTTTTCTAAATACTGCATAGTTTTTTTTCCTAATATACTACATATGTTTTTCATTTTTCCTAATATACTAAATATGTTTTTTCATTTTCTAAATACTACATATACAAAAAACAGACTGTATAAGAATAACTACCACTCGCTTTTCACATTATTCTGTGAATTAAATAATTTCTTAATTCACCTTTATATACCAACAAATGCCCTGAATGATTCTAATTAATAGATCGAAACACTGCAGCGTCGGCAATAAACTCACCACTTAACCCATTTAACTTGTGTTTTTCATTTTTCCTAATATACACATATTTTTCTTCACACACACACACACACACACACACAACACACACACACACATATATATAATAATATATATATATATATATTGGTTTGGAGGTTGTTTTGAAGGCTATTCACAATGCAAGTGTAAAGAAAAAATAAAGTAACAATGTGTGTTGTTCGTAAACCTGGGATTTATTCTTTAATATTTAACGAGATAAAATCTCTTCCAAAGAAGAACACTGAAACTGACGTAGTTTCGCCTTTAACTAAGAAATACCAAAGCTAGAGGAAAACTACTTCAGTTCCAAGTATTTTTCTGAAGAAGAGAGATTTATCTTGAAATATTAAGAATAAATCACAGATTAACAAACAACACCATTGTTAGTTATATATTTTTACACTTGCATTGTGATAGCCTTCAAAACCAACTCCAAAACGAATATTACACAATGCTTCAAGCAAATCATTAAAAACTCTTATATATATATATATATATATATATATATATATATATAATATATATATATTTTATATACTTGGTTTTGGTGAGTTATTTGAGGCTATCCCAAGCAAGTGTAAGGAAAAATAAAGGTAACTATGGCGTTGTTTGTTAACGCTTTAATTATTTCTACAATATATATCTAATTATATTTCTAAATATTAAGAATAAATTGAAGTGAAAAAAACAACATATTAACTTATTTTCCTTACATTTGCATTGTGATAGCGTTCAAACCAACCACCAAACAATGCTTCAGCAAATTATAAACTCTTTTTATATATATATTATATATATATAATATATATATATATATATATTATAAAATAATCTAATGAGTCAGACGAACCTACTATTAGTTTCGCATAAAGCTCTTCAGGGCTAAAACCTGACTAGAGTCAGAGCTTTATGGCGAAAACTAATAGTAGGTTAGTCTGACTCATTAGATTACTTTATTATTGGCTCTACTTAGGTATCGAGCACTTTTTACACATTAGCTTTCTCCTAGCGGTTATATGAAAATATATAATATATATATATCTTATATACATATATATACATATATAATTGTTTTTTTCTTTTGGCCAAATACTGTACCAATAGATTATTTTTTGTTGGTACGAATATCTTGGTCCTTTATTTTTTTTCAAAATTTTTTTCTTCCTGGTTGATGTTTGGTAGTATATTTTTACAATCAAACTTTCTGATGTTTTTTTTTCTCTCCGCAAGGATCTACCAACACGCTGTGGTATATATTATATATATATAAATTATATAATAAATATATATATAAATTGGAAATCACATAGGGATAAAACTGTCATTTACCAACGCTGTTGACTCCAAGCTACCTATTTCTCTACCATATATATACAGCTGTATCAATGTCAGAGACTATTACAAAATATAGCAAACTATATTATCAATATATATATATATATATATAATATATATATATATATATATATTATATATATATAATATTATATCTAATATAGCAAGCGTTGTTGGTAGATCCTTGTGGAGAGAAAAAAACCAGCAGAAAGTTTGTTTGTTAAAATATACTACCAAACATAAACCAGGAAGAAAAAAATTTTTGAAAAAAAAGAAAGACAAGTTATTCGTACAACAAAAATAATCTATTGGTACAGTATTTGGCCAAAAGAAAAAACAATTTATATGTATATATATGTATATAAGATATATATATATTCATATAACCGCTAGGAGAAGCTATTTTAAATGATTACTGTGGTGTAGTATTTATTGGTCTTGCTCCTTTTTCTTCTTTAGTAAGATTTTAGCCCTGAAGAGCTTTATGCGAAACTAAATAGTAGGTTCGTCTGAACTCATTAGATTAATATATATATTATATATATAATATATATACTTATTATATATATATCAAGACGAAGCAACTCACGGGATACGCTTTTTGAGAAAAACAATACTTACAGTTTGAATTCAAATTATTTTCATTTTTACTCTTGAAATCCGGATCAAAAAATATTTACGTCCAAAAACGGACCTAATTATCACTATGCTCTGATGATGATTTTTGATAAATCGAGATATTTTCATATCAGCAATGAAAAAGATAAAAATATATTCATTTTAACAATAATCATTGCACATCCACCGAAGCACAAACAAATTTACTTCTGGATTAATTAAAAATCGCATTTAAATATGC
>CM042149.1:60475746-60499675 GCA_023376005.1 Doryteuthis pealeii | reverse complement strand
CTTGTCACTATCAAAACCCTAGCACCTTATTGCCCAACCTTATTGCTCTTATTGCAAGCCCCAACCCTTTTTATCATATTGGGTCCTCAAAAGACGGTGGCTGAGGGATTTTCATATTCCTGGAATCTGATGGTGAGGTTCCATTCTGTAGTCTGGGAATTGTAGAGCACCACTTCATAAACCATTGCCTCCCGAGTTCACTCTGACCCGGAGCTCGCGGTAATATCTATTAGGATCCCATCTATGGAGTTAAGAGAAAAAAACGTGTTAATAAAAAACATGAGTATTCCATTAATAATGAATTTTATATTCAACACTTGTCAGCATTAAAGACCCACGAGGTGGATATGCCTTAAGACAAACAAACCAAAGCAACCAGATCCCATTCTAGTCCGGAGTAGTTGTACCATTAGATAAAGGAAAACGTTACAGATAAATCTACATTCAAATTGACAAGTGAGCAAAGTAAAATAAATAAGAGGGTGTCTATCCCCTTTTCGCTAGTGCTTCAACCAGGTGATATTGTTTCTTCTGAGGTTGAGCGCCGCATCTACGTTAGCTCCCCCTATTTTACCGCACAGATTAGATTACCCAATATGTGCTACTCGTGCGCTGAGTTGGCGGGACCGTATCGAACAGAAACCTTGAGATTCCTAGTATGAACAGATGAGTTCTTTTTGTTGGCGTCAATTAATTTTTAACGAAAAAGAAAAATTAATAGAAGTTTATTTTTTTGTGTTAACGTAGCTGATTTTGGTTAAGGTGCAAAATGCAAAAATCCAAATATCATTTTGGTTTTGCGTAATTGTTTAATGCATAGAATGCAAGGGTTTGCAGTATTGACCTTAAAAGATTTGACATGGCTGTCAAAACAATGTTTTCGGGGCTGGAACGTTTAACACTTCGTTGACAATAAAAACATGATCGGAACTAAGGGGAAAACTAAAAATAAACCAATGGAAAAACATCAGATCCCGAAAGATTCGTTTTCGTAATATAAAAATAAGAATAAATATAAATATTTATATACATGGATAATTCCAGTCAAATCATTAAATATATAGGGAAATATATTGTTTGTATTTTGTTTTAAATATATATAACCACCAACATAATCCTGATAATTTCTATCGAACTCTGATAGTTATTTTTCTCCATATAGTCCTTATTCAATGGCTGAACGGAAACACTCCAAACATAAAAGTACAACATTTTAACTGATGTTGTAACTTTGTTTGGGAGCAAAACCCAAACTCTATTTTTGCCACAAATAATGTTCGATATATGTAAAATAATAATTTAAAGAAGAAAAAATTCATATGCACTGCCACATTGCGATTTTTCCACTTATTGATCTTGGTATGAAAAAAAATCAGAAATCATTAATAACTTAAAAAGGGTTAGCTTATACCTATTTTGATAACATTTTTGGATTTCTCAGACAAAAAGGCTTCTATAAAATAATTTTTAGGAGCTCTAGAATCCATTTTTCTCGTACCCCTCAAATTTTTCGAGTTTAAAATCGACATAATTCGGCGAAAATTTTTAATTTGAAGCTCAAATTTGGGGGATTGTTTAACTTTAACCGGGTCTACACCTGTACAAAATTTCAGAAAAATTGAAGGTGAATGACATAGCCTGGATGATTTGACATGGAATTACTCATATCATTTATATTTATTTATACAACTATAGATATTTATATTTTTTATACAAGTAGATGCAACAAAATGTTATATCCCTCAACACACTCACATAAACGATAACTACGGGACGAATAGACTTACCAAACGCAGCTTTTGGACACCCCTTGATTTTTTATTATACGAACCATCGAGGTAAGACGAACAAGACATGCTGGATATTATGAGGACGAACTCGTCAGTCTACACACTCCACAGCACGAATAGCTTGACCAACATCAATACTTACGTTAATAAGCTCTGTACGGATACTGGATGCCCGTGAAATGGTCTGTCATGACCGATAGGGATGACTGGGCAGGAGAAAGAGAGTCATTTGAATCCCCAGCTGTTAGCACGAGTTGATGAAGATGATGG
The DNA here is from genome assembly GCA_023376005.1 of Doryteuthis pealeii. Taxonomy (NCBI): domain Eukaryota; kingdom Metazoa; phylum Mollusca; class Cephalopoda; order Myopsida; family Loliginidae; genus Doryteuthis; species Doryteuthis pealeii. Next base: position 60,497,615 of record CM042149.1, on the reverse strand, counting down.
TATATGTTTTTATTAAGCCTGGGTTCTTCTATGAGTCATTGCACCTTTATAGTTGTAATTAAACAACTTAATACACACTGACTACTATAACATGACTTACTGTTACTTAGCGGGATCATTTAAGAGTTGGAAGGACATAAGGAATAAAATTTAATATGTTGTAAATATATTGTCTGATCAGTGCACCCAAGGCCCGGGCCTGAATAGGAAGTGCATGCCATGTGGGCTCCAGGTGCAGCCCTGGAAACGAAAAAAAACAGGATGTGGCCCCGCCTGACCTTTTGCACCTGGAAAATGCAGGTGGGATGTCTGACATGATTTCGGTGCAAGATATCTGTAGGTAGCCCATATTACAATGAAAACAGCCTGCGTGGGGCGAAGAAGCGATATCGTATAGAAAAACACTGCTGCTTTCTGTCTTACTGTCACGATACAAGAACCCCGTAGAGATCGTATTAGACAGACGATCGATCAGGCCTTCGATATCAATTGAAAAGAACTCCCGAAGGCTCCACATTGCGTAACCTGCCCACGACTCTCAGCTGTACACAACGGGGAAAATAAACATCTCTTATATTTTCCTAAATTCAAGTGTTTGTGTTTTTTGACGTTGTCCAGTGTATAACAATGTGACGTGGCGTCGAATTGAAGGAGAATGTAATTTCTATACTTATCTGAACCTGTGGTATATGTAATCCTTCATATCTGCTATTCTTGATCAAAGTAGCTGGGTAGCTGGAACGTGTTGGGCTGGATAGTTTCTCTCTGTTCTTTGAAGGGTCTGGAACTACTTGGGAATCTCTTGGAATATCTTGTCTCATACCGTTGATAGGACTTGATAACAAACACAAGACATTCTTGTTGTTTTAGAGCTCATTTATTCTATCCCAAGTAAAGTGTCTCGAACGGACACACGGCCAATGCGATCGTCGCCTAAAAAGTTTCAGACAGACTCTGACGTTCTTCCACCCCGAAAAATTACAACCGACTCCCTCCTCTCACTATCTCCCTTTAAACTGTTGGCACTTTATGACCAATCAGAAGCCAACAGGTCAGCCAATCACACTTCATCCTTAATCTACTTAATTCCCACTATCATCTACACGTATAACTAATTTTTCCCCATATTTACAGATCTCTTTAATTTTACATTACAACGAACACTACTCAGAATTTTGTATGAATTCCTTTTACCTTAATAAATCTCAACACACTCTCTGTGTGGGGATCTTGATATAAAGAGATTGTTTATTTTATGAACAATCTCTTTATAGCAAGATCCCCATTTTCTGTGCTCAACTGCCGCCTAAATTGGTTTAAAAGGAATATAAACAACCTTTATATATTTTTAGTTAGCCTTTGCATTAAAACCTTCAACACTTTATGTATCACCATCCAACTGACGATGCATTAGAACCTTCGTAATCCTAATTTCACTCATCTTCATACTATTACTTATATATATGAGTCGAAAGATCAGATTATTCCAGCATCACATTTCCTGTAGAAATCAGAATGTTTTTGGTTAAGAAGAAAAAATGAGCTTTAAATAAGTTTAAAAATGATTTTCCAATACCCATCCAATGCCCTGTCGGTTGGGGCGTTAAAATCCACCGACTGCACCTCTGCAGAGGGTAGATTCCCCCAATTGGGCCACCTGTTGGCCGTGGGTGGCGACCCGTGATGCTTAAGGATAGAGCCCAGGTGGATGAGCAGTTCATGACATGCACTACTCCACTTTGGCCCTATTTTGGGCTAGACGGGCGGTCGGAGAGGCCCCCTCCGATCAATCGGCTGGTCACGTCAAGCCCTAGCACATGTATGATTTTCCCAACCCTATTGCACTCATGGCAAGCCCCAACCCCTTTTTATCATATGGGTGCTAGAAGGCGGTGACTGCGGGTCTACATGTCCTGGGAATGACGTTAAACTCTATCTGATGGTGAGGTTCCAGTTTTGGAGGTTTAGGGAATGTGGAGCACCCCTTAATCACCATTGGTCCCTGGTCCACTCTGACCCGGAGTGGTAGTACCTGTTAGGGTCCCATCTAAGGGTTAAATAGAAAAATGTATTTATAAAAAAATTGTATTATCCATTAAGAATTGATTTATTTCAAAACTTTATCGGCATTAAATGACCCACTGAGGTTGATATGCCGTAAAACAAAACAAACAAACAAACCAATACCCATCCAGAATGAATAAAACAAAATGTCTTCGGCATAAAATATTCCAACAAGTGTTGACATGCCGTAACATCCAACCAACCAAACAACCGACTGTACCGATATCTATGACTTTATTGTGGGTTCTCTGCTAATATCCAGTATCATCCAGTATTCAGGCAGAGCTGACTGGTGTAAGTTTTTGCTGGTCCACACACACTAGTGCGTCCATGTGTAGTTGTCCATAGTTGAACGTCACTTATGTGCTCGTACTTGCTTTTCCAGCAGTGCCCAGTGTGTTGTGTTTGATTCGCGTGGACTGGTTTGTGTGATACCTGGCATTTGGCCGTACACCTGCTTTTTTCTGGGGTGCGGCTGCCAGGATTTGTTCAAGATAGCATGCAGGATTAACACACACACACAGACACACACACACACACACACACACACACATATATATATATATATATATATATAGTATTTGTGGAAAAAAACACTTACGGGGAAACAGGTTCACAATAGTTAGTTGATGCAAGATTCACAATGATAAGGCAGAAATATAACAAATATAAAGTGCTCAATACGTTGGTAGAGCAAATTTATTATGATAATGATACATGACAAAAATAATACACACGGGCAATCAACTGCAATATATTGATTAATCCAGTGGATTTAAACCCTGAAGATCCTTATGGTGAACTCGAGTAGGTTATTACCGAGTACCATTATCATAATATATATATATATGAAATTAATATTTTAGAAAAAATAAACACATGATGTTGTTTGTTTTTTCTAAAATATTAATTTTATAGTGTCGGATTCACTTCCATTCACTTTTTTTCATATATATATATATATATATATATATATTAATATATATTATTTATTTATTTTAAGAATGGAAATGAGTAACCTAACTCGAGTTTCATCGATAGATTCTTCAGGGTTACTTTTAAATTAAATCGAGTTTACGATTAATCTTTGGTGTTATAAAGATTCCAACGGGCATGTTTATAACACCAAAGATTAATCGTAAACTCGATTAATTTAAAAGTAACCCTGAAGAATCTATCGATGAAACTCGAGTAGGCTACTCATTTCCATTCTTAAAATAAATTTATGCTCTACATTGTATTGAGCACTTTGTATTTGTTTTTTCTCAACCTTAACCTCTGGATATTGTGCGCTTCCAACGATCGTTCTTATACCCACCGGTAAGTTAATACTTATACATATATATATATATATATATATATATATATATATATATATATATAGGCCTTCTTTTGATTTTGTTTGAACCCCCTATTTTTATTTCAGTGGTAATGGCGAAATCATTGAAAGATATCATTTGGTTTTGAGATCCTGTTAAGAATCTCTTGATATGGTTTGGTTCGGTTTGTTTGTTTTACATATCAACTCTTTGTTTAATGCCGAAACAAGTTATGTGGATAGAAGTTTCTATATTTAAAGTTCTTTATATTTTCAAATAGGTATGAACCATTGTCATTAAATTCATTTGGTTTGATTTGGTTTAGATTGGTTCGTTTAATGTATAATACTATATATATATATATATATATATATATATATATATATAAAATGGACTCTCTCGTCGATTTTTGGCGCATGAATGTTCATCCAGTGAACAACTAACACAGTTATTTATTTATAGTGGTGAAGGATTGTGTAGGACCATTCCACACTTTTTGGCACAGTCGATAGGAAAGAATTAGTACATCAAGTAATGCCACGGACCCAATCAACGACTGACCTCAGGAATTTTGAATTCAGAGTTATCCCTCTCCTAGACTGGTTACCTACCCAAGGTAAAAGAGTCCAATCTGCCCTACTATTTAACCCATAGCTGGAGGGAGAATATATGGATTCATACCTTTCCCAAGGGTATTAGCGCTATGTGAAATGCCAACAGCTATATATATATATATATATATATATATATATGCACAATCATATATATATGCACAATCATATATATATATATACAACGTGTGTCGAAAAAGTATCGAGATTGAATCCGTATTTACGAAGATAAAGAGGACGTTATTTTCTTCAGAATGCAGTGTGTGTCAAAAAGTACAAAATATCTCGATATTTTTTGACACACCTTAATATATATATATATATATATATATATATATTATATTATATATATTTATAAAATGGATAAAAGTAACCTTTTATCCATTTTATAATAAATTTGCTCTACATTGTATTGAGCACTTTGTATTTGTTTTTTTAGTCTTAACCCCTGGATACTGTCCGGTAAACCACTACTCATACATTAACGCATATATATATAATAATATATATATATAAATATATGTGTGTGTGTGTGGTGTGTGTGTGTGTGTCTGCAAGTGTGTGCATATGTGTGTGTGTCGACTATCAAGCGCTTTGGTGTATGCGTATGTATATGTCAGGTCGTGTATATATAAATATTATATATATATTATATATATATAAATATATATATAACTGGTGAGATCCGTGTGTTTGGTTTGTGTCTATGTGTGTATGTGTGTGTCTGTTTTGTGTGTGTGTGTGTGTGTGTGTGGTGATGTGTGTGTGTGTATGTATGTGTGATATGATATAGATGCAATCAACTAAATTAGTTGACGACTTTATGGAAATCCTTAATTTCTCGTATGACCCAGTTATTCGCTCTTATCCTTTTGCCTTATATTTTCATTACTCGATTCAACTTGTATTTTATCTATTTTTTTACCCATTACCAAACTAAGTGCACTCCTCACCCTCTGCTTTAAAAGCTTTTACTCTCGCACGCCAAGTTTCGTGCACCCAGAAACCGAGATTTATTATTATTTCAATTTTTGCCATCCATTTGTCTGCAAAAGAGAAATGTGTGCCTATAATAAGAATCCGTCTGAGTACGAACTTGTGTGTCAATATTTTGTGCGACCGAAGTGTTATTGTGTGGCTTACCGGATATCGACGTATAAAATAGACTCAACAAACCGAGTTCAAATCTTTGACCAGGCTGTTTGCTATTTGTCCGAGAGTTTGAGATGAGGCTTGATAATTTGTAATATTTGGATTTTGCAGGCTGTTGTTCTCATCGTATTGTTATAGACACAACGTTTCGGCCGATATGCCCTCCAGTCTTATTCATGTGTTACTTGTCGAACTCGGGCAGCTTCTCGAACTCGGAAACCCTCTCTTCGAACAGAAACGTTCTCTTCGAACTCGGGCACCTTCTTGTCGTACTTGAAAGACTTTATGTCGTAATTGGGAGCCTTCACTGAACTTCGAACCGAACCCCGTTTTCAATCCACCTGTGTAGACGGTGTTAAGCTGTGTTAAGTATTCTATGATACTATCAACTTTGGTCAGCAACCTAGAGATGATTGTCACTTAGAACTGTATTAGCTCAACCCCTATATCCGTTGTGCCCTTTGGACCCATGCCGCAAATTATATAAGGGTCGTGCCAATACCTCTTGGGAAAGGAAAATATATCCCTCTTTTTTCATTGATATGAGCAAATAATAGGGCCGAAAGGCTTTTTAACATTAGCAAAGCTGTCCGGTTAATATGTGGCCTAATTGTTCACCATTCTTCTGTTATCAACTTATTACAAACTTATACAATTATAAACGAATCAACAGTGTCTTTAATTTGAGAAGCTTCGATTTGGTCAGCTTCATATATATATATATATATATATATATATATATATATATATATATATATATATATATATAAGAAAAATTTGAAAAAAACAAGTGTTCCAAAAATGGGATGAATTTAATTATCGAGTTTTAAAAACATTTCGGTTACATTGAACCTTCTCAGGATGTCTCTTGGGTGTGAAGAAAATGATGGATGTTTTTATATGTGACAGAGATGAAAATCTTTTTAGTTATGTAACTGTATTTGATCAGCGTTTTATTTTTGAAAATCAGTCCATTAATACATTTTCTCGTCTTTTGGATTTCTTCGAGTTGCGTCACGCGTCATGACACCTTCGCGTGAGTAGATCGCAACTTGCCTTTCAAAAATAAAACGCTGATCAAATACAGTTACATAACTAAAAAGATTTTCATCTCCTGTCACATATAAAAACATCCATCATTTTTCTTCACCCAAGAGACATCCTGATGAAGGTTCAATGTAACCGAAATGTTTTAAACATCGATAATTAAATTCATCCCATTTTCGGAACACTTGTTTTTTCAAATTTTCTTTATATTGTCGGATTTAATTTCCATATTTACTCCATATATATATATTATATATATATATATATATATATTATATTATATATATAATATATATATAAAATAATATTATTGTTAGATGGAAAATAAAGGGTCTACCATGTTTTCAATCAAATTGAAATGATTTCCTCTGGACCCTACTCTACCTTAACTCAGTAGATGTAATTCCTTAATTAAACTGAAGATATTTATCGGATAATAACGGTTGAACTCTACGTTATTTTTCTTTCAATCTTTGCGTGCGGCCTGCACGCGAAAATTAAGAAAATAAACAATGTATTGTTCTACAATGATATATATATTATATATATATATATATATATATATATATATATTATATATATATATATATATATATATAACTTCTAAAGAAAGAAAAACTTAACAAACCGTCATTTTTCTTTTTTTTTCTTCTCGTATCTTTCTTTCTTTGAAAGTTAAATATTGCTCTGTATATAATTTATTAATTGTTTATTATACATTGAACCCTCTTAGGGATTTATAAAGATCCTTGTATGAGTATTTATGTTTGCACCTACAAGGACATACAGTATGGCTGTAAAGTAATATTTCGATGAACCCAAATAGAATCACCCCTTACTTACCAGTCATTTGGATTATTTTACATTTATATATATATATATATATATATATATATATATATGTGTGTGTGTGTGTGTGTGTGTGTGTGTGTGTGTGTGTGTGTTTGTGTGTGTGTGTGAGTTTTGCAATGTAAAAAAATGTAACTTTCATAATTTTAAACAGGTAAAAACTTCGTTATTCCGACTGGTCTATTCGACTCCGATACTGAAGCCTAACATTTTCTACCATCTCGAGTCAGATATGTCTGGTGAGTAATGTCAACCCTGAGGTAAGTGACTCCTAACACCCCACATCCCAAGAACTGGCCGTTGATTTAAATTTTAGACCTGTTTATTTGACACTAATTCCACAAGCCTCTTTTTTGTCTTATTTTTTTAAAACCATGTTTGAATTTTTTTGTTTTCAGCTGTGAAAAAGAGTTGTCAGTTAACATTTCCTGAACATGTTTCATGTGATATTTTAGATTAATGAATTTTAGATATTGTCATCCACCCTCGTTCTGTATAGCGTTTTCCAAGCCATGCGGCTTTTGATGAATATAAAAAGAAATGTATTTATACCGTTTTCAAGTGTTACGTAGTGCCTTTTCTGTGACGGCACTAAATATCTATATGTTATATACTTCTCTTCTGGCCGGCTTGGTACTTCTATCATCTATCTTGGTCTGGTCTTGTCTTCTAAGGTCTCGTCTGGTCTTCTATTGAGGATTCCGGGTCTGGTCTCTGCTGGGGATCACTTGTTATCAGAAGCCTTGTGCTATTGTTAGCTTTTAGTAATAACAACAAGACTTCGATTTACGATGATGTTACTTTATTCCATAAACCCCCAGACCAGACAATGCGCGCGGAGAGTCACATCTTGCTAGCTTCGCTTCTAACTCTAACTGTCACTGACTGAGTTGCTTACTCCTTAAACTGGAAGGGGGCCTCTATTGCCTTCCGATTCTCACGGTCCATTCCCGCAAGGCAAGGTCAGAGTGAGGTCAAGCATTGTCACTCACTCTCAAGGCCATCAGCTGTACTGATCGCCATAAGGATTTCTATACTACCTTAAAAAGATATTAGGGATCCATAATTATGTAACACAAGTGCAGTAATAATAATCTTTAAACAATAACATTTTCTTTGATGGCCATTTCATTTCAAACATATGAGATAATTTAGGTGTTTACCGAACTTAAATGAAATCTGTGAGCGAGAACATCATGCTGGGGGCTGGTTTGAAAATTAACAAACTATATTGTAATAACTTCTATTCTCTCTAAGAATTGCTACAGATTAACTGTCAGGTTCATCCAATAACAATACATTTGAATCACATGATAGCTGCTTCTATATTGATATTTATCACAACAATCATACAGTAGGCGGTGTTACTTCCGCCGGTGTCTTTTGAGTAAAAGCCCCCTTTCAATAATATACCAAAGATATAACAGATATTGTGAATTTTACAGCGATTAAATATATGCCTACTCTAATCCATAGAGTAGTTGCAAACATTTACTCCAACACCATGCTGTTATTCATTGCATTGTGCATGAAATACTAAATATTCATAATTCATTTCATCATCCCTCTACTAAATTTCATCTGATGATTGCATCTTAATTGATACATGAAAACTTTAGTAATAAGACTGTTATAATAAGATTTGAGATTTTAATATCTTTTATGTTTTATTTAGTTGGCCTCCATTTGTGCACATCTATTTTAACAAATGTTTTAAATAATTAGTTTATTCTCATCTGTTCACTCTATAGAGATATAGGAGAAGGAAAACTCTGAATTCAAACATGTTAAACTCCACTTAAGAAATTGATTTATGTGTATGCATACAAAGTTGTACATACATACATGTTGGTTATAAACTTGTGCATGAGTAAGTTCTGTTCTTTCTTTCTATTTGAACTGAAAATCACCCTTTCTAACAGCCTGCTTCAATTTTTGTGTTTAATTTGGTTGGATCTTTCACAAACTGGTAGATAGTGGCTCTCCAGTCAGGTCTGTTAGAAGCTTCTCCCAGCCCTCCACAATGATGACAGCATTCTTCAGAGTGTCCTTGAAGCAGACCCTAAACCTCAATTTGGTTTTATAACTTTCTCGTTTGATTTATTTCTTTTATTTATTTGGTTTAGTTCATATTTCAATTGTGCTTTTTGTTTTTCTTTGGTATGTTAGCTGAAGGAGCCACAATATTATTGTTGATACTGTAGTTATAAGATGTGGTGGTTGAGGTTTCTGAGGCGCGAAAAGAATAGTCTGGGTTGCCAACCAGGGATGCTGTTGGATAGGATGAAGACATGACAACATCTTCTCCGTCTGTCACACTGGCAGCAGTGGTAGAAAGAGCAGAACCCGAGTTACCAGAAGGGGAGGATGATGATGTTGATGGGGCCGAAAGGGAGGAGCCTGGACCACCAGATCCTACTATCATGCCTTCCCCACCGCCAGGGTGGTACTGGTGACCAAGTCCTCGAATAATGCACACAATGATGAACATGGGTAGGAGCACTGGAAGTAATAAGTACATAACAGGATCTGCTGGAAAAAAGAATAAGAAAACAGATTTTTTAAAAAAAGAAAAATAGAAATTGTCAGATCAAGACAATCAAAATACAAAAATCAATTATAGAAACTAGCAACAGAAAACACCCTCCGGGCGTCGTAAAAATAATTTTTGAAAGACATTGCCTGAGAGGGTGGGAGTTAATGCCATTGGGTTTGTTAGGGTTTTCCTCCCCTTTTTTCTTTTCTAAGATTATTCTATGTAAGAAGCAAAGAAGATACATTAACGAATGGACGATTCAATGAATTAATGGATTCCGATGTTGTTTTTTTAACCATGGCTAGGTAACCAGTCTAGGAGAAGGAAAACTCTGAATTCAAACATGTTAAACTCCACTTAAGAAATTGACCTTGTGTAGCATCCTGCTCGTGCAGAGGGGTTGGTAAATATATATGTATACATTTGTTTTCTATCAAACTATCGCCATGAATCCAAAACTTAGTCGGCATTAAATGACCCATCGATGTTGATATACCGTAAAACAAACCAAACCAAAACTTTTCACGAAAATAAGACCATCCAGGATTTTAGATTTAAAACAAATGTATATATGTATAGATTTTAACTATTGTTCAATTATTCATATTTTTTGAGTACACTCCCACTTCTGTTAGGAAATGTAAAATCCTGGATGGTCGTATTTTCGTGAAAAGTTTTTCAAATTATTTGCTTGGTAGTATTTTGTTCACACTAGATCAAAGTCTACACACTCTAGCAGTATCTCCCAATCAAATATCGAATAATAGAATTTACTTTGGTCAAATCAATTTTTTTTAGATATGTTTGAATTTGTATGTTACGAGTTTAGTGGCCATCCTTTAGGCTTCAAGCAACAGCGGAGATCCTTTATGTTAAGCGGGATCTTTGGGAAATAATCCTTTGGTAGTTCCTTGGTGCTTCTCGGTCTTGTAATTCCTTCGTCAATGATTGCAAGTGAACGTCTCACTGTATCAGAGATTAAGTAGTTAACCAGCCACGCATTCTGGCTGTTGATTGGCTCAGTTATAAACCACGTGACCACGCTTAGTCTATAAATGTCAGTGGTGTATTATAGCACACCTTATATCACCAAAATATTCCAACAAGTTTTTACAAAATTAATAGGGTAGCCTATTCATTTTGTAATACGGTGCAAAAGAATTAGATTTCAAAAAGTTAACTTTTAATTTCGGAGAACTCAGAAAATCATCAATTTTTTTTATTGACATCCTTTCACCCTTCACCTACATTGGACAGGATATTCTCATTGGTTGAAATTTTCATGTGCAAGTCAACCTTGGAACAGTTGTTGAATTGAGTTGAAGACCACCTTCTGGCTAGACACGAATGTGCCTGCTACTCTGAATCTTTCTCCACACGCGTTAAATACAGATGCACGTAAAACAATCTAAGTCTTCATATTCCTGATTTCAATAAATAACTAAACAGATAGACGCGGAGAGAGATACGACCCGATACGAGACAGGAGAAAAGATCCCAGCACGACCAGAGAACTCACCCCGGCTAGCAGAGATACGAAGATCTCTTCGGTTAGAAAAAAGTTAGAAGAATAATCAAATTAGTGGTGCCCTCAAAAATATCCCCAAGAGTTTGAAAAACAGACTGTAGGCATTGGAAATCGAAGAAGAATAGGCACCATCTCGACAACAGCATTGTTAAAATTGGCCAGATTATACAGAAGAGTCCCGGAGACCTTAGGAGACATGTTGTCACCCACACTCTAGTGAAATACCACCAGCTATCACTGTTGAGAAAAACCCACAAGAAGTCAAATAATAATAATAATAATAATAAAAATAATAATAATAAGCAAAAATTGATAAGGCGCAACAAATAGTAAATGTAAACTTTGCGGTAATAGAAATGAGACTGAAAACCATATGCTCTGCGAATGTAGCAAACTAGCACAACGGGAGTACAAAACTAGACACGACTGAGTTGGGAAGGTGATCCACTGGGAATTATGAAAAAAATGTGATTTTGAACATACAACAAAATGGTATATGCATAAACCAGAATCTGTTCTTGAGAACGAAACGTATAAAATTCTCAGGGACTTTGAAATAAAAACGGATCACCTTATCCCAGCAAGAAGACCAGATCTAGTGTTGATTAACAAAAAAGAAAGAGCTTATCAACTGGTGGATTTTGCAGTTCCAACAGACCACAGGGTGAAGCTAAAGGAAAATGAAAAAATGGACAAATATCTGGACCTTGCCAGAGAACTGAAAAAGTTATGGAATATGAAAGTCAAAGTGATACCAATTGTAGTTGGTGCACTTGGAACGGTCCCAAAAGGATTGGAAAGGGTTTGGAAAGTTTGGAAATCAGAGGGAGGATTGAAACCATTCAGAACACTGCACTGCTGCAATCTACCAGAATACTCAGAAGAGTCATGGAGACCTGAGGAGACTTGCTGTCACTCCAGTGAAAGACCATCAGCTAACGCTGATGTGAAAACTCAAAAGGGGTAAATAATAAAAGAAGAAGAACAACAAGAACAACAATAACAACAACAACAGGAACCAGAACAAAAACAACAACAACAACAAGAGCAAAAGCAACAACAAAGAAAAGGAAAAAGAACAAAATAAATAAAAAAAAGATAGGACGCAACAGAATAGCAGGTGTAGGATGTGTAGAGAAATAGACGAAAGAGTTAATAATGTAATAAGCCAATACAGTAAACTAGAACAAGAGAGAACAAGACTAGACACAACTCATGCATAAAAAATTGTGATTCAGCCATTCACAAACAACAATAACAAAGTATGAGGGAACACCAAAAACTACAGAATTAATTACCATATAAATGAATAGAGAAAAATGTAACTGCATATAAATATATATATAAATAGTTTAAAATAGGGAGTTACATGTCAATCAATATATAAACAAAAAAAGGGCTTAAATAACAGTCATGTTAACTGTTATGAATATATTTCTACCGATACCGCGTATCGAAAGAATCGTCTTCCTCAGACTGAGTCTTTCTTATTTGTAAAGCAGTCTGAGGTAGAGATATCTCTCATTACGAGATATCAATAGAAATTAATACCTAACTGTTAATATGACTGATTGGGCAGTTTTTACAGAAAATTACTGCTGCAGTTGGGAAAGTTCATAAATAGGAGTGGTAATTTGGCGTACATCTTATAACCATATAACCAGATAATTCTACAAGTACCTACTGTTTACATTCCTACATCTTTTCATATGATTTGTTGCCACAGTTTCTGAATCTTATCTGTGCGGTAAAGTTAGGAGCTTACGGTTGATATTTCGCTCCACATCAGCAAAAACACACTGTCCCTCTGGTCTATGGCTAGAGGATTGACCCCATCACTCTTCGGCTGTTACCAACAATAGGCCACTCAACCGAGCTTATTTTTACTTTATATATTTATATTACATGAACAATAATAATATTTTATCAACAGAAGCAAACAAAAATAAATAGAAAGGAATGGGAGTGAAAACGAATAAAAACCAACTTTCTGTTATAATTAATTGAAGGAAGGATTAATATTCTAGAAATCTATTGAGACGGAGCAGATCATTTATTACAAGCTTTTATTATAATAACCATAGAATATGGAGAAAATTAAGGCCTTTAAATTACACTATAATGACATTTAAATGACTTTACTGGGATGTGATGTACATTAGTTGAGGGATGGCTAATCTGAATGATGCGAAGAATGCTGGGTGGACAATCCGGTTGTTTGTATTCTCAGACAAGGCGGGACATGACATGTATGTCTCCATTAATAGTTATTAATCGTCTTGTGTGGTATTGAATTTCCTGCCTGACCCAATCTAGGTGATATATTGTACTAAATTACCTTCACCATTGGTAGAATCTTTCCCTTTACGCCATGACCTTTAACCGGGGTTACGTAATATTCAAATATACCTGTTATGGATATGCTTATCGTCGAGGGAAGTAGACATAGTTATATACGATGGTGAGTCAAAAATGTAATGGCATTTTATTTAGGGCAGTCATCGGTTTAGCTATGTTGGTCGAGCGTCGGACTAGGAACCACAAGGTTCCGGGTTCGATACCTGCCTTCGCCAACTTAGGGATCTGTGTGGTAAAATGAGGATAGGTGTGGTGTTTCACCTCAGACTCCAAAACAATCTCCTTGGTCTAGTGCTTGTGAAAAGGGGATAGACTCCCTCGCTCTCTGGCTGATACCGACTTTAGAGCACCGCGGCGGCTATAATCACCAACAGAGGAACATCTATCTGTTGAGATTTTTGTAATATAAGATGCCAACTTCTACTAATAGACTCGCCGATAATCATGTGACCAACCTATTGGCCAACCACTGGCAGTACTCTGCTACTGATATTGTTATTTCTATCAGCTGTTCTGATCTTAGCTACTGACAACTACCTTGAACCTTCGTGGACGACGGAACATAGGGTTATATCACTGGACCTTTGACACTATGTAGGATTCCATAACTCAGGACTTATTCACTTACCAAAGGATTCTATAGCTCAGGACTTACTTACTTTAAGTACTTTACAACTGGCCAAGGATGGCGGTCAGAAACTTAACACTATCAAACATCAAATTGAAGAACTTCGGCATCCATTAATTCATTGGCTCATCCATTCGTTAATATAGGAGGGTGCGCTAAAAAGTAATACAATTTTGTTCATGACAGGTATAATTACCAACACAGGAACATAGATCATACATAAAAATAAAGCTGGTTCTCGGTGTATCACATCCCTACTTCTCGACTTAGTCACCGTTTCTCTGATTATCAATGTTCCACTTTCCAATGAGAGCATATATACCTGTCCCGTAAAATCCTGTTGATTGTAATTTTAACAACTTCTTCACTACAGAAGTTGAGTCAAAAAGTAATGGAATTTTATTTAGGACAGGTATCGGTTTAGCTATGTTGGTAGAGCTTTGGACTAGGAACCACAATGTTCCGGCTTCGATAGCGGCCCTCGCCAACTCAGCGTATGAGTAGAACAGGGATCTCTGTGATTAAGTGAGGATCTGATGGTAGCATTTCACCTCAGACGGCAAAACAATCTCCTTGGTCTAGCGCTAGTGAAAAGGGGATAGACTCCCTCCCTGATACCGACTTTAGGCCACCCTGACGACTATAATCCCCAACACAGGAACATGTATCATACATCAAAATTAAGCTGGTACTCTATGAATCATATCTTTTCTTCTCCACATAGTCACCGTTTCTCTCATTAGCAATATTCCACCTTTGAATGAGAACATGTATCCCTACCACGGAAAATTCTGTTAACTGTTCTTTGAGCTACTTTTTCACTACAGATTTCACTTAATCGTCACTGTAATAATGTTTGCCTCTCTTCGGTCCCATGAAAGAGGGTTTGAGAGGCAAACATTATAAGGATTTTCATTTTATGTTTGCTAGAAAGCGTTGCCTGAGGGTATGACGTTAAGCTAGACATCTAGTGGTGAATATCCACTTCTCGAGCTCTGAGGAGTGTGGATTACTCCTTCCTCTCCAGTTCTCCCAGGTCCATTTTGACCCGGAGGGATAGTACATGTTACGATTTTATTCATTGATTTAATAGAAAAATAGTTTTAAAACTGGCAAATAAAAAATGTGTTTCAAAAAGTGAGTTTTTAAAATGTTGAATAGCCACCAATATTGAATGAAAGAATACGTCTTCGCCATAAAATAACCCTAGAAGTGTTGACATGCCGTAAAATCTAACAGGCCAACCAACTAATAATGTTTCCTATATATTAGACCCAAACAGGTATTGCCACTCCAGGATATACATACATTTACCAACACCTCCGCACGAGCAGGAGGTGACACAATGTCAATTTCTTAAGCGGAGTTCAACAGGTTTGAATTCAGAGTTTTCCTTTTCCTAGACCGGTTGCCTAACCAAGGTTAAAGAGCCCAGTCTGCCCTACTATTTACCCATAGCTGGAGGGAGAGTAGAATTCATACCTTTCCCAAGGCTATTAGCGCTAAGTGAAATGCAATTACCACATCCAGGATTTGAACTCGGGGTGACGAGTCCATTTCCCATGACTTTAACCATTACACCACGCGCTTCTATTGCCTCTCCAGGATAGATTGAACCTGAACGTAATAGCAATAATCTAATCAAACAACATTCTTCAGAGATCTAGAACGGGAGCCTCACCACCTTTGAGGTTTTTGTATTGTTATACATTGGCCACCCCGCTGTAGAATATTTTGTTAGCATATTTTAAGCCCCATCGACAGAACTACATAAAGGCAATAAACGTAAAAAACAAGATTGGTCAATACATACCAAAAATAAAATGGTATATATATAATAGGTGTATATACTGGATCGCTACATCGTAGTAAATAAGTCGGGAAAGGTATGAACCTCATCATCCCCCCACAGTTTCTTCTACATGGATGGATTTGGCATTAAATAATTCATGAAGGTTGATGTGCCATTAAACGAAGAAGCCAAACAAAACCAAAAATAAAATGGTATATATATGATAGGTGTATATATTTAACAAACCCCTCTGCCATTAGCAGGATGTGACACAAGGTTAATTTATTAAGTGGAGCACAGCTAGTTTGAATTCAGAGTTTTCCTTCTCTTCAATTGGTTGCCCATCTGCTCTACTATTTACTTATATCTGGGAGAAGAAGAGATGATATTCATGACTTGCCCATGGACCGAAGTGAAATACAAACAACCCCATCCAGGATATGAACTCTGGTCGCCATCGATTTCTTTTGATAAAAATAAGATTTCAAGTTTTACACTTGTATATGTCTGCCGGAGGGGCATTGAACAAGTAGTCATTAATTCTTTCGATTATTCGAGGCTATGTGCTTTACTTAGGGACCTGAAAGTGAAGGCGATAACGGGGTACTCCACACACCCTAAGGATACAGGATTTAAGCCTCACTAATAGATACTCCTGCACACCAAATTTAATGCACCCCGAATCTGAGATTTATTATTCAATGTCTGAGAACTGAGGCCTCACCACCGGATGGAGTTTAAACTAGCCCCCTCCCTTCTAAACAGTAGATAACAGATGTAGGAGAATGATTGAACAAGAACGAATGCAAGAACCATGTACCTCTCTGACCATTCGTGAAAGCATGTAAACCTACCCACGTGGTGGGGGTCCAGTGGCTTCGGCCCTGGATCTTTACAAGTTAATGGCGTCAATCCCAGGGGGCTACCCCCAGGCAATACCTGCCCACTTAATTTAAAGAGGCAGGGCTGGGTTTATTGCCCAGCGCCTGGGGCGCCCCCATTTGAGGGGGAATGGCGACGGGATCGACGCAATTTTTTCCACCTACCGCCCATAAGCTTCAGCTTGTGGCTGGGCCCACATAAAAATGTCCTTGTGTCACGCCCTCATAAGTGGGATGAGATGCAAATACCTGTACTTCTATGACCATTTTTGAATGTGAAGCCTACTCTGTTTTGTCTGGTTTCTTTTGATTGTTCATCTCTCTTGATATTTGATTGTTTTGTTCACCTTTTCGGTGGGGGTTCGCCGGAGGCGCTTTTAGCACAGAATAGCACAACGAGTGGAGGTCCTAAGTAGATAACAGACAACACAAGAATCCGGCCAGAAAAAGAGTCTAGAACTCGGAAGTTTAGAAAGATGAAGTTTTAAGTGGGTGAACACCATTCTGCAGGAGATACTGTCAAGATATGGAACCATGGCTTTCTTTTAATATCCATGAGCAGATTTCAAATTGTCTTTTACATTAGATTTCCGTTATGTATACGAATACCGGAAGTGCAATGATGTAGACATTACCTTCTTCGATTATTCAAGTCTGTCTGCTTTATCTAGACACCTGGAAGTAATTGCCATTAAGTGGATGCTACAGTTATCCTGAATTTGTACCTTATCACCAGATGCAATCTAGTGTCATAACCAGGACAATTTTTAACAATTGATTTGCAGTTAATTCCGTAATACCGCGGCTACAGAAACCACATGTTCTTTTCTAAATGTAAACCTTTGCGAAGAAGAGAAAGAGAAACAAGAGTGCCACTCAGTCATTTTAATATTGGTGTAACGTTGTGATATCTGTTGTATTCACGATACCCAAAGCGATATATTCACTGTACTAAAAATGTATTCGGCACGTGGCGATCATCTTGTTGATAAAAATTACAACGCGAGAAATATGTAGTCACAACTGCTAGCCTTTATTATCGTGCTCGTCTCGTGGGTTCGTATCAGAGAGGAGGAAAGGCAGAGAGAAAGAGAGAGCGGACACTGTTAAATTACTATGACCCCATACTAGGCACCATAGGCCCGATCCGTACCCTACGACGGCGGAAAGCAAAAAGAGGCCGGTACCTTTATTCGTTGTTCCACGTCACCACGTGACTTCCGATTCCGGTCAACACCCGAAACTTCCGGTTGACACTCAATTCTCCATTCGGGAGGTAATGCTCCGGTCAAATTATTTCGTGTTCATTACTCTTTTTAAAACCTTTACTCTCTCACTTATTTCTTTCTTCCTCCTTTTCTAATATAGTATTTCTCGCTCACAAAAGTCAGGACATTCATTATCTCGTTACATTGGTCCTGTTTCCTAAAATCCGTTACACCTTTTTAAAGTTTAAGTTCATAAAACGCTTCATTTAAAAACATATTTCCAATTTCCTTCTATGACAGAGACTGTTTGCCAATTGAGGATTCACTAGCATTAACGATTTCAATTAGATTAAAAGCTGCCTGCCAATAATTACACAACAAATGGACGCGTAAATATTCATATATCAAGTCATGATCACTTCTGATGTCTGAAGTATCTGCGTGTATCTCTCACTGAGGATAATGTTCGGTGTTCGAACCCACATAAAATTAAAATTTTAAATGGTGATTGGTTTCCTTAGACTTCATGGACCATATGACCTTTAGGCACCCCTTTTGCTTTGCTGATTCATAAGTACATTTTTTTCATTTACACCGTCAACATCCGGTTGTTTGTTAGGGGTTAGGGTTAGGGGTTAGGGTTAGGGTTTGGGATTAATTTTATAATAAAAAAACTCTAAAAATCGTCTGTTAACAAACAACCGGATGTTGACGGTGTAACTGAAAAAATGTACTTATGAATCAGCAAAGCAAAAGGGGTTCCTAAAGGTCATATGGTTCGACTTCATAATACAATTCTTCTATAGTTAGTGTCCTGCTAGAGTAATCTATCTATCTATCTATCTATCTATCTATCTATCTGTTAATTCATTGATATTTATCACAATCTATTAATGACATACCTTTATTTCTTATGCCTAGTTTTAAGGTGTTTCCTGTTTTATATCTTCCTCCATCATCACCACTTCTTCTTCTTCTTCTTCTTCTTCTTCTTCTTCTTCTTCTTCTTCTTCTTACGGACATATTTGATGTCTCTTTGATGTTAGTAACGTCAACTGAGATGTCCTTTAACTTGCCTCTCCCTCCAACACGAAACAAAATAAAGAAAGTTATTCTGTAATGATAAAATCGTCTATATTTCTTGTATCATTTACAAAGAAAATCAAAATATTTACAAATATTTTTCCTTTTGGAACACAAGATTTCAACAACTGGCCAGACGAAAACAACATCTTAAGAAATTATGAAAAGAAAACATTCAAAAATAAACAATGCTAAACATTGAGATTTCTGTTGTCCAACATCAATATTTTTCTTTGTCTCACAAAATGGCAAAAATGATAAAACGTTCATCTTGATTAGAAATATTAAACAATGATAAAATTAAACGTTAATAAAACATTAAACAATGTAATTAGTAAATTTCATTGTTGGTTTTTCTGCGACATAATCTCAATATGAAATGTGTTATTTGGAATTTAAAAGATAACCATAACGACGGGGCTATTTGTATGGGTTTATTACGAGGAAAATGTGAAATCTGTATTAGATGTTTTGGATTTTATGTTATATGAGGTGCCTGAACGTTTCTTTATAAAACGTAGGACTTCTCTATGGGCTTGATTGTACATCATTTATCTTTTCGATTCAATGATTGGTTAGTAGGTTAAATTTTGCGGTATGCCAAACCTTGGGTTATTCTATGCCGAAAATATTTATGTTTTCTCAATTCTTATTGGATATTCAAGTTTTTTAAAACTCATTTTTAAAAAATCTATTCAAACATTAGATGGTACACTAATAGGTACTAACATTCTCGGTCAGAGTCAACCTGGGAGTAATGTTGATGGAGGAGTACTTCACACTCCTCATACTTCCAGAATTGGAGCTTCATAACTAGATATAGTTCAACATCATTTCCAGGATACTAAGACCCTCAGTCTTCTAGCACATATGTAGTGAGAGAATAAATCTACCTCATGCAACACGGTGTGACAGAGAACACGAGGTGAGTGGCGGGCGTGAAGGCTTGCCGTATTCTCGAAGGAAGCGGGCTAGGCTTTGCCTGGCATGTAGGACTGACCTAGAGTCGAACCCGCGTCCTTCAGAATGCGATGTCATAGTCCCGTATGTGAGCGCCAGATGCCCCGATGATAGCTGCGAGCATTCCGGCGGCTAGGATTGGGTTGACAGTTCCGTGTGTGGGACACAGACGCCCGGATGATAGGGGAAAACGGTGTATAAGTAGAAGGCAACAGAAGGTCGTGGGGATGACGGCAGTAACGAGTGTCGCGACATTAGCTGCTAAGGATTGTGACGACGACGACGACGTTGAACTCGCTTCTTTTTTGCCCCCCCCCTCAACAATGACCTGTTCAGTTGGGTATTTAATTTTCCCCCTCTATTTTTCCTTCTAGAGACAACATATATGATAAAAAGGGTTGAAGGATTGCATTATAACATTCAGGTAAAAACAGCCATATAGGTGCTAGGGCTTGATAGAACCAGCGGCTTGTTCGGGGCTGCCCATCTAACCCAAATAAGGGACAAAATGGAGTATTGCATGTCATAGGTATGGATAAATAGTAGACCTTATGTTACATCCGGCTCGTGCGAAGGGTTTGAGTTGTATAGTCGTATTGTAGCGAAATTTAAAATGGACGAGCAGATTCCCAACCCCCACGAACAAAGCGCGTCGGGATATGTTTGGCCTGTGCGGGGGGGATGAGTGTGGCGAGTGGCCACGGATATTTGAACTCGCTACCTCATCGTCGCTGAAATGCTCTTGGCAGTAACCCGGATGTAAACAGTATTGATGCGTACTCAAAATTCTGGTGAATATTGAAGTTCTAAACGGGCAATGCCAGACCAGAGTAAGAAGGCCGGATGTACATATTAACTGTGTATTTAAGAGCCTGTCCTCCCAGACAGAGGGAGAACGATTGTAGGAGTTTTGCTGTTAAGAAGAGAGTCGTACCTTTGTGAGAGATTGTGTTGTATACCCCTTTACCTACTTCTATATCTTGTCATCTTCTATTCTTCTTCTAACGTCTTCTTCTAACATCTCTCCTAGCGTCTGGACTTCTCTTGGGGACTTCGTGTCTGGTCTTCCATTGGGGATTTCTCTTTATCAGAAGCCATGTGTAATTGGTAGTTTTTAGATATTAACACAAGACTTCGATTTACTTAGATCATATTTTATTCTCGAAATCCCCCACCAGACTACCTGCGCAGATGGAGTCGGAGCGTGTATAACACGACTTACCACCTTCGTGGGTTTTGGCCGACTGACTAAAATCTATTTTTAATCTAAGCCGGAAGAGGGTCTCCTCCACCGATTCTCACGGTATCCACCGGAAAGGATCAGGATGAGGTCAGGCCTTGACACTCATCCTTCAAGGCCGTGGGCTGCAACTTATAACAGCCATTTTAATTTCTACACTACTGTACATAAATATTAAGTATCTAATAATTATGTAACAATTGTTGCAGACTGAGGACTTTATTAGTTGAGAGAACATATACGTCGGACTTGACTGTGCCCCCACCGAGTTTACTTTCATCATTTTATTTCGTTTGTTAGACGTATATACCCCTCTAACATTCTCGGATATATAGTAAAGAGATTGTAGGGACCGGTTTGTTTGGTGTGTGATGATTGAAGAAGATCCGGAGTTATGGGTCCCCACAATTCAAATGTATAAGATTACGGAGATGTAGTTTCCATAGAAAACTAAAGAAGAAGACAAAATTGATAAAAGAAACAAACTTTACACATTAAATTACCATTGGTATATTCAATTGTTCTTTCAGCGGTGTTGCAGACTGTATGTGTCAGTACGTAGTTGTGTTTGTAAAGTGCTCATGTATTGTGTATATTTGTGTGATTGGATATG
>CM042149.1:60455746-60470746 GCA_023376005.1 Doryteuthis pealeii | reverse complement strand
GCCAGTCTACTGAAGTCATTTTTTTAATATGTTTTCCTCATTAGCCAATAAAAACCCCGAAACATCTCCAGACATTACTGTCTATCGATTAATATTTCAGACACAGTGAATAAAGATATATATATATATATATATATATATATATATATATGCAATATATATATATATATATATATAATTTATATATATATTCCACATATATTTATGTATACATCTATATATAGAGATTCATAAATATATATTCATATATTTATATCTATGTATCTATCTATCTATCGATATATATATATATATATAATATATATTATATATATATATATAATAATATGCATTCATTTATATACATATATTTATATGGGAGTACAATGAGGAAATCAATCCAAATGTATGTGAAGAAATGTAGACAAACATAGAATGTTACACTGGATAGAAATGTATTATTAGTCGTCAAGCCGACGTTCAAACGTTTCGGTTTATATAGACACTTTCTTCAGCACAATATGAAACAAGTAAAGGAAATATGCATATATATATATATATATATATTTATATATATATATATATATATATATATATATATATATATATATATGTAGTATATTAAGAAAAATTAAAATACACAGGTTAAATGGTTAAGTGGTGAGTTTATTGGGCGACGCTGCAGTGTTTCAATCTATTAAGTAGATCATCTTCAGCGCATTTGTTGGTATATGGAAGGTGATAAAAAATTATTTATCACAGAATAACTAGAAAAGCGAGTGGTAGTCATTGTTATTCAGTCTGTAATATATATTTTTAAACAGACTGAATAACAATGACTACCACTCGCTTTTCTCGTTATTCTGTGATAAATAATTTCCAATCACCTTCCATATTCCAAGAAATGCCCTGAAGATGATCTAATTAATAGATCGAAACACTGCAGCGTCGACCAATAAACTCACCACTTAACCCATTTAAACCTGTTTTTTTCTTAATAATACTACATACCATCGGATTCACTTCTTTCTTCACACACACACACACACACACACACACACACACACACACACACATATATATATATATATATATATATATATATATATATATATATATATATATATGCTCGGTGAGGAATGTGTATATACTGTGTGTTATAATATATGCGTATTATTCAAGTGTTAAGATTGATTTACTATTCTGTTCTTTTTGCTAGAATGTATAACTTTTTGCGTCAGGAACAAAAATAACAAACACATAATCTTGTTGGCAGGGCATTGAATGTGATGACTGCCTCCGCTGTAAGAGTCTCCACAAATGTGTTTAGTATCAAAAGCATGAAACACATTTGTGGAGGAACTCTTACCAGCGGAGGCAGTCATCACATTCAATGCCTGCCAACAAGATTATGTGTTTGTTATTTTTGTTCTGACGAAAAAGTTATACATTCTAGCAAAAAAGAACAGAATAGTAAATCAATCTTAACACTTGAATAATACGCATATATTATAACACACAGTATATACACATTCCTCACCGAGCTATATATATATATATATAATATATATATATTGTGTTGTGTGTGTGTGTTGTGTGTGTGTGTGTGTGTGTGTGTGAAGAAAAGGAAAGTGAATCCGATGGTATGTAGTATATTAAGAAAAAACACAGGTTTAAATGGGTTAAGTGGTGAGTTTATTGGTCGACGCTGCAGTGTTTCGATCTATTAATTAGATCATCTTCAGGGCATTTCTTGGAATATGAAGGTGATTGGAAATTATTTATCACAGAATAACGAGAAAAAGCGAGTGGTAGTCATTTGTTATTCAGTCTGTTTAAAATTATATATTACAGACTGAATAACAATGACTACCACTCGCTTTTCTAGTTTATTCTGTGATAAATAATTTTTTATCACCTTCCATATACCAACAAATGCGCTGAAGATGATCTACTTAATAGATTGAAACACTGCACGTCGCCCAATAAACTCACCACTTAACCATTTAAACTGTGTATTTTTAATTTTTCTTAATATACTACATAATATATATATATATATAATATATATATTATATTATATATATAAATATATATATATATATATATATGCATATTTCCTTTACTTGTTTCATATTGTGCTGAAGAAAGTGTCTATATAAACCGAAAGTTTGAACGTCGGCTTGACGACTAATAATACATTTTATCCAGTGTAACATTCTATGTTTGTCTACATTTCTTCACATACATTTGGATTGAATTTCTTCATTGTACTCATATAAATATATGTATATAATGAATGCATATATATATATATATATATATATATATATATATATATATATATCGATTATAGATAGATAAATAGATATAAATATATGAATATATATTTATGAATCTCTATAATATAGATGTATACATAAATATATGTGGAATATATATATAAATTATATGTATATATATATTATATATTTGCATATATATATATATATATATATATATATATATATATCTTTATTCACTGTGTCTGAAATATTAATCGATAGACAGTAATGTCTGGAGATGTTTCGGGGTTTTTATTGGCTAATGAGGAAAACATATTAAAATGACTTCAGTAGACTGGCAAAACATTTTTTCTGAAGAATTCGATTCGAAAGAATGTCTGCTGAAGCCCAGGAAAAAAAAAGGCTGAATCTTAATACACGGCACTTAAGTATAAGAAAATGGTATTTCCTTTTAAAGAAAATATGTTAATCTGATGTTAACTCTTTTCATTGTGATGCAATTTAGGCGAAATGTATTGGTTCTTGGGCGCTTCTGTTTCGGTTTTACAACAGCAATTCGAAATATTTATAAATATATGGTTTCGTGTTTCTATTTTTTAAATGTACATCCAAATGTGCAAATATTCTGATATATGGCTAACTTGTATATCGTTTATAAGTAAAGTAGAGTAAAGTCGGTATCAGCCAGACAGCGAGGAAGTCTATCCCTTTTTCACAAGCCGCTAGACCAAGGAGATTTGTTTTTGCGTCTGAGTGGAGCGCCACACCTACCATCAGCTCTTCACTTTACCGCCAATTCCCTGTGCTACTCATACGCTGAATTGCGAGGGGTCAGTATCGAACCAAGGAACAATGTAGTTCCTTGTCCGACGCTCTATCAACTGAGCTAAACCAGCCCCTTATATGATTTATAAAACAATAGAAATTAAAACATAACCGAGTAGCAGTGGGAGTAAATAGGAATATTATATATATATCTATATATATATATATATTATATATATATATATATATATAATATATATATATATATATATATATATATATAATGAGCACAAACGTGATTTAAATTGGGCAATTTTCAGAACACCCTCCTCCAACATATGTGAATCGGATCATAACTTTAATTTCAATCAATGCCACATAATTAGCCCATATTCTAATAAAAAGACTACGACATATTTTTTAAGCCTGTGCAATTTCTCATTTGCCCTCCCTTAATAATCGACTGGTTCTTTTTTTAATATATCTCCGTTTTTAGCTATAATAGTGTTACATAATTGCAAAATACCAGGCTTCATTTAATTATTTATTTAGTTATCATTCCACTTTGTTCCACTAATAATCAACATGAATTCCTTAATATACCTCCGTTTCTAGATAAAACAGTGTTAAATAATTACTAAATATAGGCTTCATTTAATTATTTATTTAGTTATATTCCCACTTTGTTCCCGTTTTCTCTTAAAATACTCAGTCCATTAATCTTTTTCTCGTCTTTTTGCATCTTTCGAGTTGTGTCACGCGTTTACAGCGTCACGACATCTTCGCCAATGTGTGGATGCGACTTGCCTTTCAAAATAAAACCTGATCAAATACAGTTACATAACTAAAAAGATTTCATCTCCTGTCACATATAAAAACATCCATCATTTTCTTCACCCAAGAGACATCCATGATGAAGGTCCAATGTAACGAAATGTTAAAGCATCGATAATTAATTTATCATTTCGGAATACTTGTTTTTTCAAATTTCTTTATATATATATATATATATATATATATTATATATATATATATATATTATATATTATATATATATATACTTGTTATATCTGGTGGATTCTGTTGATTAATTACACCAGGTTTTTATCCTGGTATTTCTCAGCTCTAAGCACATCATCAAGGGTAGATTAATAGAGCGTGTTTCTTGATTTTATTTAAACCAGAATTTAGTTAACACCGATTAGCAGTAGCTAGTAAATAGTAATTATATATTATATATATATATATATATATAATATTTATAATATATATGTGTCGTGTGTGTGTGTGTGTGTGTGTGTGTGTGTGTGTGTGTGTGGGTGTGTGTGAAGAAATACACCTTCGGTGTATGTAATCCGGCGGCGTCGTCTTCAAAAAATATTACGCTGACAAATACAGTTACAAACTTTTTATAAATACTAAGTTTTCTAACTCCTGTCATTATTAAAACATCCATTACATTCCTTTATCCATAAATAGTCTTGAGAAGTTTTAAAATATACCGAAACGTTTTAAGCGTCCATCATTTGCATACATAAATTCATCTTAATTTTTGGGAACACTCGTTTTTTAAAAATTTTTTCTATTTGTTCGATTTATTTTCCACATTTCACTCCCTATAATATATATTATTTATATATATAATATATAATATATATATATATATATATTTTTATAGTTTAATATATTATATTATTTATCTTTATAGTTTATATATTGTGCGGATTTATTTTCCAATTTTACTCCTCATACTATAATATATAAATATATATATATATTATTTAGTTGTAATATATATTTATATATATATATATTATATATATATTACAACTGAAAAAAAGAAAAAATGAAAAAAGAAAGAAAAGCTAAGTATCATGATTTTTTCTAGTGACGTTTTTATTTTGAATTAACCTGGCTAATTGTTCAATACTTACCGAAGATAAACAGACAATATTGGATACTATACAAGCGTAGGGTTTCAATATCGTTCTCAACAGATATTCAAATAAATAAGAAATTAGTTATTCGCACATTTCATTCATAACATAAAGAAAAAAGAAAGGAGGAGAAAGAAGAAAAAATAGAGGAAAAACATAAGAAAAAAATATAACCACATCCAAAAAAACTTAAACACTACATTTTCTCATCATTCATCTCTGAAGATAAAGTTTTTCTACTTTGAAATCGATAAGACAAAATAGACATCTTTTTGTCTTATTTTTATACCGCATTGTATTGCCTCAAATCATTATATATTATAATATATCGTATATATATATATAATATACTATATATATATTATATATATATATGCATATTCGTACAAACTTGTGAATTGTGTACAGGATTTTATCCCTTCTTGTCAAAAATGGGAAAATGAGCGATCATGGATCCACTTTGTATCCTAACTGCCAGCCAGACATTTTGGCCGTTGCCCGAAAACTGCAAGGTCACGGCTTACTCATCGTCGCGCTCATTTTATACCATTAAGTAAAAGAAATTAATGCATATTAGAATCGTCACTGCCGCAAGGCCGAATTAAATAAGTCAGTTCGGATCATTCAGAGAGATCCATAGTTTTCGGTGTTCTTTTTTCCGGTTTATATGTTTTCTTTTTATAAGATTTTCATGGCTAAATTTCATCGCATTTAATCGACAACGAAAAAAAAAATCTATGAATCTTATTTTAAATCTGATGAACTATCTCTTCGAACATCAGATCAAAATATTAATATCAGGATAGCCTATTCAATCCGCTACAGTATAAACACATCCCATGACACTGCAAAGTATCGTCCGCGCTCCGATCACCCCAGTGATCGTGTGGCCCACCCAACAACCCAATCATGAATAGCTCTCATTGAAGGTGGCAAAAGACGATAACACACGAGACTTGTTTTTTTTGTTTTGTTTTTTTTTGTCTTTTGTTTTTTTGTGTTTTTTAAGGAGCTGTTAATTAGTTAGCGGTGACAGAGAATTGATATTTCCTTGACGACTTGAAAATAGCACTTCACGTATTTCTGGGGTTTTTTTATATACCATCCAGAGTGATTCTTGCAATAAAAAAAAAAAAAAAACAAAAAAAAAAAAAAAAAAACACAAAAAAAAAAAAAAAACACACGAAATGAAGGCAGTGTATTTTTTATGTTTCCCACGTGTCGACTTTTACATTTCCATGTTGAACAAACTCATCTGGGTCGCCGTCTCTTTCATCTCGTACTTTGACGCTTAATCTCTACTAAACGTAAAGACAACCTTTTAACACTACAATTTTTCCTTCTCCACGTTTGTTTTTCTTTAACCTGCAGCATTATTGTATAGTCTTCTTGAGAAAATCACGTAAACATCCGAAGTTGGTTTATTTTTTGGTCTTTCTGATTTATTTTAATATTAGAGAAAATTGGGATTTTATAGTTTCTCTTGCGCGATAACATTTCACCCATCCCAAAAGTATTCGTTCTAATCTTTTAATCAGCCATTCAACAGGTTCATGTCGGAATATTATCCAAGAAAAGAAAAAGGGATTAGCTGCCTGATAAGGTTTTCTTTGGCAGAACTGAGTAACTTGCTTTTTTTTTACAAAGAACAAACAAAATGAGTTATTTTACAATAATGAATTGAAGAAAGAAAAAAGTTGTATTGTAAGAATTTTTTTGATTCCTTTTTATTATAACTAGAAACGTGCTACCCAGCATCGCCTGGTTGAGGGAGGGAGGAAACCTCTGGTATATTGATTTGTTTACTTTTTGGAGACTTACAAATGCTGGACAATTTTAAGTGAATTTCAATGCTATTTCTATGTATATCTGATTTTTAAATATCTTCTGAATATAAATAAATTCAAAATGTTATTTTTATGAGAGACATAATTGTTGAACATACTGTAAGTTAGTTTTAAATACATTCGTTGATCTAACAAACAGAGGTGGGTAATTTTCCATAGCCGTTGGGGGTCATGGTTATCATTTCGATGACCCCAACTGACTCTCAGAGACGTGGAACGTTAGGTTAGTTTAAAGCAGATGCACCCACGCTTTTGAAGGATGACAGACGGACTTGTCGACTCTCCAGGGTTCTGGTCCCCCCACACGCGCGAATCAAAAATTGGGCTAAGAATAAAATTAAAACTTGATCAAGAACAAACAAGGTGTTGGTGTGGCTTGTTAATAATTAAGACAATGACCAGCTCAGCAAAGTCTTAAGAAGAACTAACAGAAAGAATATCAATACTTAGCAGAAGCAACTTAATAAAGTCAGTCAGACAAGATGGCGGCCAAACAAGGAAGACGAAGAATAGAAGCAGTAAATGTGTACCAATATAAAATCTACCATCTCTAATCTAATCTGAATCTTATAGGGATTGGCCCCTATATCTTTATGGCATGTGGGAATTGAAATAAATTAAAATAATTAAGTTACTCGACACAATGGGAGAAGACGTGTCCAAAACATAAATACGACTCAACAGGTCCGTCTATTTTCTCGTTTCATATTTTCTCTTTTCTCTACTCAATACGACACAATTTTTCAATCACATACATTGTTTTATCAAAAACTGCTACAATTTTGACATATCCAATCACACAAATATACACAATAATGAGCACTTTACAAACACAACTACGTACTGACACATACAGTCTGCAACACCGCTGAGAACAATTGATATACAATGGTAATTTAATGTGTAAAGTTTGTTTCTTTTTCAATTTTGTGTCTTCTTCTTTAGTTTTCTATGGAAACTAATCTCCGTAATCTTATACATTTGAATTGTGGGACCCATAACTCCGGATCTTCTTCAATCATCACCACAAAACCAAACGGTCCCTACAATCTCTTTACTATATATCCGAGAATGTTTAGAGGGGTATATACGTCTAACAAACGAAATAAATGATGAAAGTAAACCGGTGGGGGCACAGTCAAGTCCGACGTATATGTTCTTCAACTAATAAAGTCCTCAGTCTGCAACAATTGTTACATAATTATTAGATACTTAATATTTATGTACAGTAGTGTAGAAATTAAAAATGGCTGTTATAAGTTGGCAGCCCACGGCCTTGAAGGATGAGTGTTCAAGCTGACTCATCCTGAATCCTTTCCGGTGGATACCGTGAGAATCGTGGAGGAGACCCTTTCCGGCTTAGATTAAAAATAGATTTTAGTCAGTCGGCCAAAACCACGAAGGTGGTAAGTCGTGTTTATACACGCTCCGACTCATCTGCGCAGGTAGTCTGTGGGGGATTTCGAGAATAAATAATGATCTAAGTAAATCGAAGTCTGTGTTAATATCTAAAAACTACCAATTACACATGGCTTCTGATAAAGAGAAATTCCCCAATGGAAGACCAGACACAAGTCCCCAAGAGAAGTCAGACGCTAGGAGAGATGTTAGAAGAAGACGTTAGAAGAAGAATAGAAGATGACAAGATATAGAAGTAGGTAAAGGGTATACAACACAATCTCTCACAAGGTACGACTCTCTTCTTAACAGCAAAACTCCTAATCGTTCTCCCTCTGTCTGGAGGACAGGCTCTTAATACACAGTTAATATGTAACTCCGGCCTTCTTACTCTGGTCTGGCATTTGCCCGTTTAGAACTTCAATATTTCACCAGAATTTTGAGTGCGCATCAATATGTTTACATCCGGGTTACTGCCAAGAGCATTTCAGCGACGATGAGGTAGCGAGTTCAAAATCCGTGGCCACTCGCACACTATTCCCCCCGCACAGGCCAAACATATCCGACGCGCTTTGTTCGTGGGGGTTGGGAATCTGCTCGTTCATTTAAATTTCGCTACAATACGACTATACAACTCAACCTTCGCACGAGCGGATGTAACATAAGGGTTACTATTTATCCATACCTATGACATGCAATACTCCATTTTGTCCCTTATTTGGGTTTAGATGGGCACCCCGAACAAGCCGCTGGTTTCTATCAAGCCCTAGCACCTATATGGCTGTTTTTACCTGAATGTTATAATGCAATCCTTCAACCCTTTTTATCATATATGTTGTCTCTAGAAGGAAAAATAGAGGGGGAAAATTAATACCCAACTGAACAGGTATTGTTGAGGGGGGGGCAAAAAGAGCGAGTTCCAACGTCGTCGTCGTCGTCACAATCCTTAGCAGCTAATGTCGCGACACTCGTTACTGCCGTCATCCCCGACTTCTGTTGCCTTCTACTTATACACCGTTTTCCCCTATCATCCGGGCGTCTGTGTCCCACACACGGAACTGTCACCCAATCCTAGCCGCGGAATGCTCGCAGCTATATCGGGGCATCTGGCGCTCACATACGGACTATGACATCGCATTCTGAAGGACGCGGGTTCGACTCTAGGTCAGTCCTACATGCCAGGCAAAGCCTAGCCGCTTCCTTCGAGAATACGGAAGCCTTCACGCCCGCACTCACTCGTTCTCTGTCACACCGTGTTGCATGAGGTAGATTTATCTCTCACTACATATGTGCTAGAAGACTGAGGGTCTTATATCCTGGAAATGATGTTGAACTATATCTAGTTATGAAGCTCCAATTCTGGAAGTATGAGGAGTGTGAAGTACTCCTCATCAACATTACTCCAGGTTGACTCTGACCGAGAATGTTAGTACCTATTAGTGTACCATCTAATGTTTGACTAGATTTTTTTAAAAATGAGTTTTAAAAACTTGAATATCCAATAAGAATTGAGAAAAACATAAATATTTTCGGCTAGAATAACCCAAGGTTTGGCATACCGCAAAATTTTAACCTACTAACCAATCATTGAATCGAAAAGATAAATGATGTACAATCAAGCCCATAGAGAAGTCCTACGTTTATAAGAAACGTTCAGGCACCTATATAACATAAAACCAAAACATCTAATACAGATTTCACATTTTCCTCGTAATAAACCCATACAAATAGCCCCGTCGTTTGGTTATCTTTTAAATTCCAAATAACATTTCATATTGAGATTATGTCGCAGAAAAACCAACAATGAAATTTACTAATTACATTGTTTAATGTTTTATTAACGTTTAATTTTATCATTGTTTAATATTTTCTAATCAAGATGAACGTTTTCATTTTTGCCATTTTGTGAGACAAAGAAAAATATTGATGTTGGACAACAGAAATCTCAATGTTAGCATTGTTTATTTTGAAATGTTTTCTTTTGCATATTTCTTAAGATGTGTTTTCCGTCTGGCCAGTTGTTGAAAATCTTGTGTTCCAAAGGAAAATATTTGTAAATATTTGATTTTCTTTGTAAATGATACAGAAATATAGACGATTTATCATTACAGAATAACTTTTCTTATTTTGTTTCGTGTTTTGAGGGAGAGCAAAGTTAAAGGACTCTCAGTTGACGTTACTAACTCAAAGAACATCAAATTGTCCGTAACGAGAAGAAGAAAGAAGAAGAAGAAGAAGAAGAGAAGAAGAAGAAGAAGTGGTGATGATGGAGGAGATATAAACAGGAAACACTTAAAACTAAGGCATAAGAAAAAGTAGTCAAATTAATAGATTGTGATAATATCAATGATTAACAGATAGATAGATAGATAGATAGATATGATAGATTACTCTAGCAGGACACTACTATAGAAGAATTGATTATGGAGTCGAACCATATGACCTTTAGGAACCCTTTTGCCTTTGCTTGATTCATAAGTACAATTTTTCAGTTACAACCGTCAACATCCGTTTGTTTGTTAAAGACGCTTTTAGAGTTTTTTATTATAAAATAAATCCCAAACCCTAACCCTAACCCTAACCCTAACCCCTAACCAAACACCGGATGTTGACGGTGTAAATGAAAAAAATGTACTTATGAATCAGCAAGCAAAGGGGTGCCTAAAGGTCATATGGTCCATGAAGTCTCAAGGAAATCAATCACCATTTAAAAATTTTAATTTTATGTGGGTTCGAACACCGAACATTATCCTCAGTGAGAGATACACGCAAGATACTTCAGACATCAGAAGTGATCATGACTGATATTGGAATATTTACGCGTCCTTTGTTGTGTAATTATTGCAGGCAGCTTTTAATCTATTGAAATCGTAATGCTAGTGAATCCCTCATTGGCAACAGTCTCTGTCATAGAAGGAATTGGGAATATGTTTTAAATAAGCGTTTTATGAACTTAAACTTTAAAAGCTGTACGGATTTTAGGAACAGGACCAATGTAACGAGATAATGATGTCCTGACTTTTGTGAGCGAGAATACATATTAGAAAAGGAGAAGAAAGAAATAAGTGAAGAGATAAAGGTTTTAAAAAAAGAGATGAATCACGAAATAATTTGACCCGGAGCATTACCTCCGAATTGGAGAATTGGAGTGTCAAGCCGGAAGCTTTCGGTGTTGACGCGGATCGGAAGTCACGTGGTGAGTGGAACAACGAATAAAGGTACCCGGCCTCTTTTTGCTTTCCGCGTCGTAGGGTAGGATCGTGGCCCTATGGTGCCTAGATGGGGTCATAGTAATTTAACAGTGTCCGCTCTCTCTTTCTCTTGCCTTTCCTCTCTCTGATACGAACCACGCAGACGCAGCACGATAATAAAGGCTAGCAGTTTTGTGACTACATATTTCTCGCGTTTGCTATTTCTTCCTCAACAAGATGATGCCACGTGCCGAACATTTTTTACGTACAGTGATTATCGCTTTTGGTATCGTGAATACAACAGATATCACAACGTTCCCCAATATTAAAATGATGAGTGGCACTCTTGTTTCTCTTTCTCTTCTTCGCAAGGTTACATTTAGAAAAGAACTGTGGTTTTTGTAGCCGCGGTATTCGGAATTAACTGCAAACAACTTGTTACAAAATGTCCTGGTTATGACCTGAGATTGCTCTGGTGATAAGGTACAAATTCAGGATAACTGTAGCAAATCCACTTAAATGGCATTACTTCCAGGTGTCTAGAATAAAGCAGACAGACTGAATAATCGAAGAAGGTAAGTTACATCATTGCACTTCCGGTATTCGTATACATAACGGAAATCTAATGTAAAAGAAATTTGAAATCTGCTCATGGCTAATTAAAAAGAAAGCCATGGTTCATGATCTTGACAGTATCTCTGCAGAATGGTGTTCCACTTAAAACTTCATCTTTCTAAAACTTTCGAGTTTCTAGACTCTTTTCTGGCCGGATTCTTGTGTTGTCTGTTATCCTACTTCAGGACTCCACTCGTTGTGCTATTCTGTGCTAAAGCGCCTCCGGCGAAACGCGCGCCACCGAAAGGTGAACAAAACAATCAATATCAAAGAGAGATGAACAATCAAAAGAAACCAACAAAACAGAGTAGGCTTTCACATTCAAAATGGGTCATAAGAAGTACAGGTATTTGCATGGGCGCGATCCCAATATGAGGGCGTGAAAACCACCCCAAAGGGGGGAACACTTTTATGTTGGGCCAGCACAAGCTGAAGCTTATGGGAGTAGGTGGAAAATTGCGTCGATCCGTGCTATTCCCTCAATGGGGGCGCCCAGGCGTGGGCAATAACCGCCCTGCTGCTTTAAATTAAGTGGGCAGGTATTGCTGGGGGTAGCCCCGCTGGGATTGACGCCATTAACTTTAAAGATCGGGCCGAAGCCACTGGACGCCCCATCCACGTGGGTAGGTTTACATGCTTTCACGAATGGTCAGAAGGTACATGGTTCCTTGCATTCGTTTCTTGTTCAATCATTCTCTACATCTGTTTATCTACTGTTTAGAAGGGAGGGGGCTTAGTTTAAACTCCATCCGTGGTGAGGCCTCAGTTTCAGACATTGAATAATAAATCTCAGATTCGGGGTGCATTCAATTGGTGTGCAGGAGTAATCTATTTAGTGGAGCTTAAATCTGTATCCTTAGGGTGGTGTGAGTACCCGTTATCGCCTTCACTTTCCGGTCCTAAGTAAGCACATAGCCTCGAAAATCGAAAGATTATGACTACTTGTTCAATGCCCCTCCGGCAGACATATACAAGTGTAAAACTGAAATCTTATCTTTTCAAAGAAAATCGATGCGACTCAGAGTTCATATCCTGGATGGGGTTGTTTGTATTTCACTTCGGTCCATGGGCCAAGTCATGAATATCATCCTCTTTCTTCCTCCAGATATAAGTAGATAGTAGGCAGTGGGCAACCAATTGAAGAGAAGCGAAAACTCTGAATTCAAACAGCTGTGGCTCCATTAACTAATTACCTTGTGTCACATCCTGGCTAATGCAGAGGTTTGTTTAAATATATACACCTATCATATATATACATTTTATTTTGTTTTTGTTTGGCTTCTTCGTTAATGGCACATACTTCATGATTATTTTAATGCCAAATCCATCCATGTAGAAGAAACTGTGGGGGGATGATGAGTCCTACTTTCCCGACTTATTTACTCCGATGTAAGCGATCCAGTATATACAACACCTATTATATATATACCATTTTATTTTTTGTATGTAATTGACGCAATCTTTTTTTTTACGTTTATTGCTTTATGTAGTTCTGTCGATGGGGCTTAAAATATCTAACAAATATTCTACAGCGGGGTGGCCATATGTATAAACAATACAAAAACCTCAAAGGTGGTGAGGCTCCCGTTCTTAGATCTGCTGAAGAATGTTGTTTGATTAGATTATTGCTATTACGTTTCAGGTTCAATCTATCCTGGAGAGGCAATAGAAGCGCGTGGTGTATGGTTAAAGTCATGGGTAATGGACTGTCACCCGATTCAAATCCTGGATGTGTAATTGCATTTCACCGTTAGCGTAATTAGCCTTGGAAGGTATGAATTCTACTCTCCCTCCAAGCTATGGGTAAAGATAGTAGGCGCAGATGGGCTCTTTAACCTGGTTAGGCACCGGTCTAGGAAAAGGAAACTCATGAATTCAAACCTGTTGAACTCGCTTAAGAAATTGACATTGTGTACCTCACTGCTCGTGCGGAGGTGTGTGGTAAATGTATGTAATACTCCTGGGAGTGGCCAAATACCTGTTTGGGTCTAATAATATAGAACATTAATTAGTTGGTTGGCCTGTTAGATTCTTACGGCATGTCCACACTTCTAGGGTTATTTCTGGCGAAGACACGTTATTCTTTCATTCAATATTGGTGGCTATTCAACTTTTAAAAACTCTACTTTTTGAAACACATTTTTTATTTGCCAGTTTTAAAACTATTTTTCTAATTTAATCAATGAATAAAATCGACATGTACTAATCCCTCCGGGTCAAATGGACCTGGAGAACTGGAGAGGAGGAGTAATCCAGCACTCCTCAGAGCTCGGAAGTGGATATTCACCACTAGATGTCTAGCTTAACGTCATACCCTCAGGCAACGCTTTCTAGCAAACATAAAATGAAAATCCTTATAATGTTGCCTCTGCAACCCTCTTCATGGACCGAAGAGAGGAAACATTATTACAGTGACAGATTAAGTGAAATCTGTAGTGAAAAAGTAGCTCAAAGACAGTTAAGCAGAATTTTCCGTGTAGGGATACATGTTCTCATTCAAAGGTGAATATTGCTAATGAGAGCACGGTGACTATGTGGAGAAGAAAAGATATGATTCCTAGAGTACCAGTTAATTTTGATGTATGATAGCATGTTCCTGTGTTGGGGCATTATAGTCGTCAGGGTGCCTAAAGTCGGTATCCGGGAGGGAGTCTATCCCTTTTCACTAGCGCTAGACCAAGGAGATTGTTTCCGTCTGAGGTGAAATGCTACATTCAGATCCTCACTTACATCACAGGATCCCTGTTCTGACTCAACGCCTGAGTTGCGAGGGCGCTATCGAAGCCGAACACTTGTGGTTCTAGTCCAAAGTTCTACAACAATAGCAAACCGATACTGTCCTAATAAAATTCCATTACTTTTTGACTCAACTTCCGTAGTGAATGAAGTTGTTAAAATTACATCAACAGGATTTTACGGGACAGGTATTATTGCTCTCATTGAAGTGGAACATTGATAATCAGAAACGGTGACTAAGTCGAGA